>VZRN01002535.1:300368-432338 GCA_013397935.1 Dasyornis broadbenti | reverse complement strand
CACCCCCTCTTCCCCTTCCCCCCCAACCCGCCGCCGCTGCATCCGTAGGGATGCTACACGGGCCGGGGTGAGGAGGTGCGGTCCAGCGCAGGGCTGGAGATTGCACCCCCACCGCTCCTCCGGATCATCGCAGCAGCGCGGGGGCTTCTTCTTTCCAGAGCCTGCCTACAGCTGCATTGAAGACGACAGCGGCAGCACACAGCAAAATATTTGGGATGGGCTGCATGGGACTGGTCACCGCTGCAGCGCACAGTATAAACACTGCAAAGGTATGAGCCACCCTAACTCCGCCATTCAGGAGCCTGGGAAACACGAGCGTTTAGCACTCCTACAGAACCGGCCAAGGTATCTCTAAAGGGTGCGAGGCAGTTCTTGGAGTTAGGGAATTGCGATACTATGTAACGCAGGAATCACCAACAAGTTGTGTCACAAGCTTAAGCAATTGCAGTCCTTAAGGCTACAAAGAAAAATTAATCAGTTGAAAATCAGCACACATCAAGTATGTATGCAGAGAGTGGGAAAGGCGGAAAGGGGCCCTTTATGAATTTAGGGTGATATCTGGGAAAAGGATCAAAGCAGAAAGCTTGGACAGACTGAGTCCTCATGCACAACCAGCTCCTAAGTCTGATGATGGTAGTTTTGCTTTGTGAAAACAAGCAGTTTGACAAGGAAAACCTTCTAATAATTCTGTAAAATGTCCAACTGCTTCACTCCCCTACCCAAAGTTTCCTCCACACCAAAGTATAGCTATGCAGCCTTTGCATCGTGCAGGCGGCAAATCCACCTTGTGATTCTTCTCCCAACCTACTTCCCAGTTGCAGTCCCTGGAAGCATCTCCATTCCCAGACTACCCTATTGCTCAGCACTATTCAGGTTTCTGCCTCCTCTGTTGCCTCCAAAAGTGCTCTAACCCTTTATGTGGCTGCACTACCTCTGTGAAGGGAGGTGGGGAACAGCTGCACCTGGGAGAGAAGACAGCAAGAAAAAGCCTCAGGGGTAGCAAAACAGAAATAGCTTTAAGTGACATGAAAAAAAGCAAGCTGTTGCCCATGAAAGCAGTACGTGGCAAACTAACTACCATCTCACCAGCCTAAGTTAAGCTCTGCCTTGCCCAGCACCAACCTTTGGCGTGCTTCTACAAGAGGAGTAGATAAAAATGTCACCCCAGCAGTCCAGGTTTACTGATTATCTTTGTTCTGAAATAAAACTACTAACTCTGTTTATAAGAAGCAATGGTTGACCTATTCTTATAAGGCAGCAAAATTGCTGAGTGCCACACGGGCTGGGATTTCATTCAGCAAGTGGTGGCACAGAGAGGTGAGAAGGCACCACATGGTGACTCAGGGGGTGTACCCTCCAGTCTCTTTCCAGGTTGGTTAGGTGCCTGCCGCATGTTCTCAGACATGAAACCTGACAATACAGGTGGTCTGACAGTTCTAGCACTCTTGCAAAGCACCCTCCACTCCAGCTCTGCCATGGGCAGGCAGACTAAAAGAGGGTTTTGCTCCATTAAGAAGTCAACTCTGGGCAAAGGCTCAAGCAGCTGAAGCATAACACTTCAGAAAAGCATCGAAGGGAGAGTCATAGGCCAGCTGTTCCCCTCGCTCCCTGGCAATATGGGCACTGAAGTTTTCTCACTCTCTCAGACCACCTCTCTTTCCTCCAGCTGACTTGTTGGATTTTTCACCAAGCAAAAGGACAAAGGAACATGATGATTTTATGATAAGAAGCAGTTCCAGGAAACCCCCATCCTTGTGCATATACACAGTGACCACCTGGAGGAATACAATGGGTATGTCCACACATTTACCTGCAATGAAGGCCCATGAATGCTTCTTGCCAAACATAACCTCCTTCACCAAAGTCAAGGGCAGAGAGCACAGAGCATGTTGGGCACAGTGGCCTGCCACTACATTTACTCCTGTAGATAACTTCCAAGAATAAAGAGATGCAAAGACAAACCAAGTAAAAACAAGAAAAATTGCATATTCTCCCTAGGACTGCCTCACTGCCTTCCTGATCTGCCAAGACTTGGAAGCTGTCTTAACCTAATGGAAATAAGTGTGTTTTTAGTCTAAGGACACACTGCATTTAGCAAATGCCATCCCAGCTCACTTTGGACTGTTCCTTGCATCCTGCTGTGCATCAGCTGGCAGGTAAACAGCAAAGATCAGTTCACCCTGCACAGTGGCTGAATTAATGTGCTTCCTAAAAAGTGCAGTGAGCATAATATGAATCGAGAACCTGGTGGTCAGAGAAAGCATTTCTGCCCAAAATGGACCCAGATGACTCCCTCCTGATGCAAGCTGCTAGGAGCAGGGAGTATTTTAATCAGCTTTCAGATCTGGTCACCACAGCAGATACTGTACCATACCTACAAACCACAGTGACACAGCAAGTGACTTCAGCTTCTTCTTACAGCAATTGCAAGAACAATCTGTGGCCACACTCCAGAAGGATGGAGCAGCCACAAGGAATAATAATCTTCAGATGCACCAGTCAGTCCTCTCACTCTGGCTCCCTCTTCACCTTATCACTACTTCCAAAAATAGCTGCAGATTGTACAGAAAGGACATGGACGAGGAGATACTGTTCCTGGAACTCTGAATTTTCACTTTATCTGTCCTTGAGCCTTCCCCAAAATATTAGGCTTATGCCAACCATTTATCCAGGAAGTGCAGCACACTCCAGCTGGTTGGATGCTAGAGCTATGAGCACAGATATTTGCTGCTCTAGCAGTCTGTTTTCCCACCAGTAAGTGTTTATACCTCTTTCTCAGCATCAATAGAACAGCACATCATGGATAGAGGAGATATGCTTTGCCATATCCCAGGCATCAGATGCTAGCAGGTGACCACTGCAGGATTCAGTTATGTTACATTGCTCAGAAGAACACACATAGGATCCTTAAACTGAATGGTCAAGATACTCCCAAGATTGCGCATGCTAGGCTGGGCAAGGACAGAAAAAAAAAAAAGGAAAAAAAAAGGGGGGTGGGGGGGAAAGATCAAGAAACCACTCCCACCTTTTTCTTTTGAAAGAATTATGATAAGTAATGTAATTCTCATGTCTCAATGAAAAACATCTTTGTGAGTCAAATTTGAAAAGAAAGCTTTTTTCCAGGATGATGCTACCTGTTTTTTCCCTTTTTAGCTTAACATGACTCTAAAAATCCAGTGGGAATGCAGCTGGATCCAAGGACTGCAGTATATGCCAGGTCTTACATCACCATTGCTGTCTCCCAGGTTGTTACTGGGTTATCTATTGTCAGATGGGAATTTATTGAAGGTGACATTGCTTACAAATTGATCAAAATCAGCTTCAGTGAGGTGTCCTTCCAAGATATAAAGAGATAGATAAAATTCACTCAGTTGATCATTAATAACCTCACTCTGTGGAATTGGTTATTTCCTTTAGACAGAGGAAATAGAGTTTGCAGATTGAACTGTTTTAATCCTATCTGAGAAGAAATATGACAGCTCTTCAAAGATACACCCAATTAACTATGTCTGTACCTTTTCAATAAAACTAATTCAAACAAAATCCTAGATTTATTTTGCTGAACACCTGTGTATACAAAACAGAGGTCACTAAACAGAAGAAGAAAGAGTGATACCCCTGTCAACTCATCTATCACAGATTGTTATTCTACTGGCCACAGAACGGGTTATGCAGGAATACTGTCCCAAGTGTAAAGGTTTGTGTTTTTGAAAGCCTTCATAGTGGAACAAGCAGGAACATCAGCACTGGGAGAGGTGGGCATTTGCTGGCTTACTCTCACGTGCCCTCACTATCCAGCAGCAGGTGCAGTCCAATACAGTTGCCATGACTCCAATGCCCTGCCAACATGGGCTTTCAGGCAAGCCCTGTCCATGTGCCAGTCAGGATAACCTGATCCCTGTCACAGCAACGGCCTATGCTCGCATGTCAGCCGTGTAGTGAGACCTCAGGAATATCTGAGGGAAACCAGCCCTGAAACAACAAGCAAATTTCCGCACTCCTTCAATGCCAGATGGCAGGAGCGGATGTGTCCATGGAAACCCGGGTGGATTAGGCGTACTTTCAAACTTCCCAGCACTGAAGTAGGCCACTGCGTTGTTTCTTTCTCCAAGACCATTTTGACCCACATGTCAAGAGCCATCTCTCTCTGCTTTGCCCACTTCATGGGAAAGGAGCCATACAGCCAAATGCCAGGAGCTGGGCTGAGGCACTGCTTCCCCCAGAGCTTTCTACCATCATGGGCACACTGGTCTGTCTGGTTTCTTCATCACGGGCCTGTAGTACCTGTGGCATACTGATTTTGCTTAGTGCACTGTAAGGTGCTCCTTTCCACAGTAGTGTGGGGAATAAAGAAATTTCTATGCACCCCACACATGCAATTTCTGACTATCCTGGAGCATCCCAATGTGCTTTGAGATAATCCCCAATCTTGTCAACTCTGCATATTTTTACATCTCCTGAGTTTTCCTTGGCTGTTCCCATGGTAAAAGAAAACCTCATCAGCTACAAAATCCTCTTCTGCTGTCCCAAGTCCCCCAGTGTTCTGATGTTCTGATGTCTAGAAAACCAAAGGTTTTTACTCAACGTTTTGAAATCCTTCATCTTTCACTCACTCCCCCAAATCCTGGTCATGCAGACATGTTTGAAACAAACTGGTCCCCAGGCCTCTGACTAAAACTTTTCTTTGGACACGCTGTTCTTGCTGTGGTTAACAACTGTCCATTGTACCCTGTCAGACACATGCTGCCATCCCTGTTAGGAAAGAGGGGATGCTGCATCCACATACAACCATTTCATAATGCTGCCATTTACATAACAACTTTCTAAATTGTACATCGACAGATTTCCCCAAATCATTATAGCAGGCGAATTAAAACTTCCACTAAACACCAGCAAATGGTGGTAATGACAACTGTTCTACGTAGCACACCCCATAAAGCTCAGAAAATGGAAATCAATCATTCCTCCTTTTTTTTTCCCCAGAACTGCTGAAAGAATTTATTACACACAGCTGTGACAGAAAATAAATAGATTACAAAATTGAGAAGAAATATGCTAAAGTTAGGACCCATGTGGATGTATTCCTGCAGCTGAGATACAAAATGGGTCTTTGAGAATCTTGTTTAGTAGCAGTTTTGCTGTGGCTGTGATGGTCTAACGATGTGTGAGGTGCAATAATTTCTATGGAGAAGCAGTAAGTTTTACTAGACCAGCTGATGTAGCTGAAAATACCAACACACTTTTGGGCACATTGACCTGAAGAAGAGCTTCTATACTTGAAAACTAATCTGTTTTTCTCCTTATTACATCTGCTACTCTAATAAAAGATATTGCAGTTTTCTGAATTTCTTAACTCTTTCATGTTCATTGACCACTAGTAAGCACACATCATGTTTTTCAGCCCCTTACATGCTTTTTCTAATGAGGACTAAAAATGAATAAGGAATCCAGGAAAACGAGTGGCTAAAATCTTCGTGCAACTGGACATATGGCCACTTTTCTTAATCTTGGTAACACTGATGGTGCAGGTATTGATAGAGGTATCAATAAATTGCAAAAATAACTTTTAATCCAGTAAGTTACCTACAAAGGCCAGAGATATCCCAGGTAATGGTGAAAACCCTGGAGAGAACAGGACAGAAAGTTCCACATGCAGCAAACACCAGCTTTCCAAGACCATAGAGCAACATAGGTATCTCTCTCTAACAAATTCATGGCTGTTTCCAGTTCCGGAAGGTCGCTTGGCTCAGGGACCAGAGCAGTGTCTATGTTACTCTGCAGCTGAGCAACGCATCTCTGTGGGACTGATGGAGGAGAGAGCTCAGATCTTTGGTATCCGCAGTGCAATATACCCACAGATGAGATAGGTGACCTATGCAATGATGAGGGGGATACATGTTACTGGCCTAAAGGTCAATCTGGGCAAGGTTTCCCACCTACAAAGCATGAAGGTACTTATTACCACCGCACTGAAGTAGCTGTTAAATACAACTCACCTTACCTGTCAGTGTTTTCATGGGACAAGTGCTCAGCATCTTCCGAGTCTCTCTTAATCCTTCAGCACAGGGAGCCAATGGCATCCCAAGGATGACTCCTACAAAATCTCAGCAGCCATGTGGCAGCAAATGAAGTCTTCTGTTTAGAAGCAACATCAGAATGAAGTGATATCAGAACAAATCTAAGCTTACACTTTGACATGGCCTGCTGACTAGCATTTCTAATTGCCCATGCTCCACTTCAGACTCAAACCTCTCCTTGTTGCAGCATTTGCTATGCTGCTGGGAAGCTGCCGAGAGCCCATGCCAGCTGATCTCCCTTTCATCTGTCCTGCAAGAAGTCTAAACCATCCTCTAAATCACTGCTGACAGGAATGCAAGTTCCCACCCTATTATTGACAGCATTGCTTGCTTTTGCTTAGTGCTAGCCATGGGCCACACAGTATTTATAAGAGTATATGGCACCTGAAGAGTTAATAGCGTCATGGACGTGCACAAATTTAGCTCTGCTGAATATACTGCTTTGGCACAATATGACATGGATGCCTATGCAAGGCAGGGGGTAAATAATTTATGTTTGCCCAGGCCAGAAATTATTTGTTTCACAGCAAAAAGACAGAGAGCAGAACTGTGTTCTCCAAGAGACCCTACCGTGCTCTCTACATAATGAAACAGTCATCAGGTGAGTCCATCAGAGCCAGGATTTAAGCCAGAGGAAGAAGTCATCAGAGATGATGTAAGGACAGCAGGAAGGATTAAACTCTGCCCTCACCAGACTTGAGAGCCAGGATGTCTTATGGGACTGAATCAACAGCCACTGTTGGAGAGGAGAAAAATAGCTCCATGTATAACCTAAGGCAGGTCTGCACCTCCCACCACTGCCAGACAATGACAAAATGTGAGTTTTCAAGATGTGTTCACCAATGCTCTTTCTAATGCCCATTTAGGGATTTTGACTCCAGGGTCAACACCAATTAATTAATATGGGTCAGAGTACAGCCTCTCTCTCAATTTTGCACTAGAGCTTCTAAATAAGTTGGCAAGTAGGATTCTTGAGTACCTTTTTGATGTTCACATAAGCAGCCCAGACACTGTAGTCCCAAGTAAAGACAAATGCCAGAAGCTTCGGTTGCTGAATCTACTCCCAACCAATTTCTGCCTCCCTCTATGTATATAGCAAGGCATTTTCTTCTCTCTCCATTGCACAACATGGTCATTATAACTGGCAATTACAGCAGCAACACTAAAAACTTTACAAGGTCATAGAAGGTAGTGTCCTCTCAGTCCAAATCTTGTTTTCTCCAGGACAACACAGGAATGCAGCTACAGTCCAACTGCTTGCCTTTAATTGTGAATGCAGGACTTCAGTCTCCAGAGCAGAGTTGTCAGCCCTGCACCTTCCCTCATGCCTGCCTTCATTTAGTGGTGCTTAAAAAATGTATGCTTAAAAAGCAAAGTTGAGTTGTCTAAGTGCAAAGGAAAGCCTTTTAATTAGAGCTCAAATCAAAAGAGGTGGGGGGGGAAACGAAGGAAAAGCATAAAGTGATTCAACATTTCCAAGTTAATTTGCCGGACCTTTCCCCCACTTCCTCCACCTCTTTTATTTTAGTTTTTTTTCTCTGAGGCTACCAAGACGACAGCCCCTATTGGGCCAGTAGGACTGAAGAGTTTTGTCTGTTAAGCACTGCATTGGGACTGCCAGTTTGTTTCACCCTGGCGGCACTGATTTATACCAGTGCCTGGTCAAGGATTAAGCCCTTCATCAAATTTTAACAGTCCTTGTCCCTTTAACAGTCCGATTTCAGGCAGGAACCCTTCTTAGACCCTGGATGTCTCTATGGTAACACAACAAGATCGTTTTGTTCTAGCTCACAGCATTGTGTGCATATTGAAAAGCACAGTTAAGATATTTTGAAGTGAAGAGTCCAGATCAGCCAATTCTGAAGGCCTGCAAGAAAAAATGATTATGCAAATGAAACTCCTAAAGGTGAATGGCAATGAAAGCTTCCAACAAAGACAGTTACAGTATGAGAAATGAGAGCAGCAGTCTCAGCAAGATGTCTCGCTCAGCAGTACAAAACACACTACACCAGTTGCCTTTCTTTTTGCTTATTTTAGCAAAATGGTCTGGGACAGAACAGGTCACACCAACAAACGCATTTCTGGGTTTTTCAGCTGTTGCTGCAGTACAGCTGAGACTGAGCATAGCTGCTATATGCAGAAATCAAGTCTCCAGGAATCGTAACAGGGTCCCTCTCATATTAAGATAAAGGAAATAAAGATGCATCACCGAGTTCAGGATCGGACTAGAAGAGGCAGTAACTTAAAAGTCTGCTTGATTCCTGCCTTAAAGGAAAATTTCCCCTAGTGTCAACTGATTTGTGGTTGGCAGCAGTCTGCAGAATCTTTCATTTGCCGGCTTCTCCAGAAAATATCACAAGCGGAGTTTGGTCTTATGGAATACCACAAGTTGGAAGGGCGGGACAATGTCTCATGCTGGAGGCCTAAGGAAGTTACTACTTCTTTCATTCATTGTTTCTTTTTTACTTTTTCATGGCTATCACTCACCTGCTCGCAAGGCCAAGTGCCAGGTCCTGCACAGTGGCCACAACAACCCCATGGAGTGCTACAGGCCTGGGGATGAGTGGCTGGAAAGCTGTCCAGTGGAAAAGGACCTGGGGATGCTGGCTGACAGCAGCTGAACATGAGCCAGCTGTGCCCAGGTGGCCAAGAAGGCCAATGGCATCCTGGCCTGTGTCAGTAATAGCGGCGCCAGCAGGACCAGGGCAGGGATTGTCCCCCTGTACTCAGCACTGGCGAGGTCGCTCCTCGGGTGCTGTGTTCAATTCTGGGCCCCTCACTGCCGCTAGAGTGAGTCCAGAGAAGGGCAGTGGAGCTGGGGAATGGTCTAAAGAATGAGTCATATGAGGAGTGGCTGAGGGAGCTGGGGGTGTTTAGCCTGGTGAAAAGGAGTCCCAGGGGTGACCTTATTGCTCTCTACAACTCCCTGAAAGGAGGCTGTAGCCAGCAGGGGGTTGGCCTCTTCTTGCAAGCAACCAGCAACAAAAGAGGACACAGCCTTAAGCTGTGCTGGTTTGGACATCAGGAAGATGTCCCTTTCACAGAAAGAGTTGTCAAGAGTTGGAATGGGCTGCCCAGGCAAGTGGTGCTATCACCACCCCAGAGGTTTCTAGAACACCCAGAGATGTTCTAGAAACAATTGGATGTGGCACTTTGCACCATGGTTTAGTGGACAAGGCTGTTCAGTCCAAGGTTGGACTCAATGATCTTGGAGGTCTTGTCCAACCTAAATGATTCTGTGATTCTGCTGAGTGCCACAGTTGCACTCAAACCCTTGCTTGTAGACAATAATGAAACAAGTATTATATGCAAACCTAGGAATTTACTGTTAGTGCAATTGAAATCATAATAGTCTAATTAAGAAATATTATTTACCTAGACCTAATTAGTAGAGGCAAAAAATTAAAGACTATTATCTGAAAAAAATCTGAGTAATAATACCGTTGAAATCGTTTTCCACGCTTCCTGGCAAACATCCCATTTTCTCTTTTCAGGGAAGAACATAATGCTGATATATTCTTCCTCTTCCATCTAAGATCCTTATGGAGCAGAGTTTATACATTTTTTAGCAACATCTTACATTTCACTCCTCTTTCTTTGGCCTGCAAGTTCGCACTGCATCCAGATTTATTACACATGGAGAATTTTTACATATATTAAATTCTGTTCTTTTTTCTTTTTTTAAGACTTGTTTTATCCAGGTCTCGTGTCCACATTTCTTTATCTGATTACTAGTGAGCTATTTGTAGAGCTGATGTCTACATTGGTATCCTGCACCTCTTTTGTCATTACCCCATTCCTCTCCTCTGCACTGCATCCTCTGTCCCTTCCTTCAAGGCCTCTGTTATCGCAGATGCATGCTTGCATTTCCCTCTACTGTATCAACAGGAGGAGCAGGGAGCACATGACCTCATCTGAGTGTCTTTTTGAAAACAGGGGCTCCCAAAAAGATACAAAGTAGCAGCAGATGTGTGTTGGTCAGCCAGAGAGATCGTGCTCTGCTGGGGGAACTACACAGCACTTCAAACCCAGCTAGAAGACTACAGAGGATCAGACTTTTAGGAAACCAATTGGAGTTTTCAGTGTGGTAACACAGACTCAACTCAATTTAGATAAATTAAGCCCTTAATAAAAAATTCACTTTTTTCTTCATCTGCCTGTTCTTCAAAGGCATGTGGACCAACCTATGGGGGGCTTCGTTACCAGTGGGCCCTTGGGTATAACTAGAATATGAATATGAACTAATTCTGAGGAGCTCTAGTTACTGCCTTCAGTGTTGTTCACTTTGCCTAGACACATCTGAAAGTGAGCACAGACCTGAAACAAGTTTTTCAACTGAATTTTTACTGAAACTGTTTTTTCCTCACATTCCATCTTTTTGTCAAGAGATTCCAGTTGAGTTTCTATATTTGAGCTTCTCAAATATAGAAAAAGTTTGAGATGTTTTTTTCTTAAAACTTTGAATTTAAAGTGCTGTCTATAAGACAACTAAGTTTAGCAAAAGAAATAAAAAACCCCAAATACTCCTCACTTCAAAAAAAATAATTAGCAAATTAACAATTTCAGCAGGGTCAACATTTAATTCATACTAGGTTGCTTGGAGCTCTGACTAGTCAATTCTTCAAAACCTACAGGGACACAATCTCCAAAGTTTCTCTGAGCTTCTCCACTAATTATCCTCAGTAAAAAGTGTCAACCTCCATTTTCTTGAAGACTTTCACATATATGTGAAAGTGTCTGTTCCCCTATCCCTTCTCTCCTCCAGGCTGAAGAAGCTCAGCTTCCTGAGCCCCTCCTCATTTTCACGAATCAAGGCCCCTACATCCCCGCACCAATACTTGATTTCCATCTGGTTTAATCAGCAGAGGATGACAGCAAGCTCATTCTGATAACAGGGCATGCTAACCAAAGGAAATGTTCTCAGAGCAGTGTCTGCACAAACATAGTTTAACAACTTAAAGTGCATGTAGGAAAGGTCCAAAAGACTTGTCTGGACATACCACCATTTGAAAGGTGATGCACCAATAATGAATTTGGGACTGGGCTTACACTTGTGTGTAAAGTTACATTTACTGATGTGTAAAGCTACATTTGAGCACCTCACATGGCCTCTTGATCCTCCTTCTAGTGGTTCAAAGCAGCTTTTTCCCTGAAGTTATCCTCCCCCATCCAATCAACTCCCAGTTTAAGACAGCACAGATTTCTTCTGAGTATAGAAATATCAACTCTAGTTACCACGGATACTATTCTATAATGATTTCCAGGAGGTGTCATCTCCAAGGATAAATCCCTCTCCAAAAGAGAAAAAAGTAGCTGGCTTTCTCTAGGAAATCGAACAGCTACAAACCAGATTTTTCTGAGGCATCTCATGAAATGGATCTTGATGTTATGAAAGAGACAAGAGCACAGTCCTTACCCATACCTGCATCCCAGAGCAACTCAGACAAACTACACTGTTGATTCTTTTGTCTTAGCTCTATTTTCATTACTAACATGTTGCTAGTAAGGAAATCATAGGACTGCACTATAATGTATTCTTGTCGTTGGATTGAAAGTTTAAAAGCTTCCCCATTTGATTAAGTAAATGAAGCAAGTAACGTGCAATCAAGGGCCAAAATATTCCTTGGCCTGCAGCCCAATAAATGAATCCTTAAGGAGCTGGCATCTCACTTCTACACAAATATAGCTCTCTGCTCATTACCAATCCAGTCTGCAATACTGGGGAAGGCTTCAGGAAAACAGACAGCTGGCAGAGACGCTAAGTTAGTTTCCTGTATATTGATTTATGCAGTGATACTTCCGAAATCACTAACAAGGGGAGCACAAGCTCTGCAGTGAGCAGTAGCCCCAAGGTGGGACAGAGGTACACAGCAGAGCTCCTAGAACAGCCCAACAAGCCCTATAGGTAGGACAGCAAGGTCTTCAGTGCCACAACAGCAACACGGGGTTTTGACTGACATCCACTTCACTGTCATTTGCCAGGGGGTCCTCCACCACAGTGCAAAGGGGCAGGAGCCCAGTTTGAGCCTGCTTTCCCTAGGCTGTTTGATATTGAGAGATGAGCCCACAGCAAGGGCAGCTAATGTCCTTACAAGAACTAGAAGCTCCAGTCTAACTGGCCTTCTTCATCACTTTGGTCATGTCTAGAATGAGGCACATTAACCTGTTCCTGCCTGGGAAAGATCTCTTCCTTTACAGGCAAATTCCCTGTCTCTTCTGTCTTACCATTTCAGCTCACCAGAAGGCAGAAATCCACACATCCCTCATGAGCAAAACTCTAGCGACCCTGGCACCCAAATCCCACATCATCTACAGCAACGCTGGACATCTGCCTTTGTAATTATTGTTCTGCCCTCTCAGCTTATCTCTCCTTGGAATCAACTTTTGCCTCCGTGAAGGAATGGCTGCAAAGAGAGAAACTGGGACATTTATGGAAATAGTCAGGTAGTCATTAAGCATGAAAGCTTCAATAGTTCAATATTTCACTAGTGAGCAGGATTGCCTTCCAAAATAGTTTCGACATTATTCAGGTGCGCTCTTTCTCTTTCACATTGTACCTTTATTTCTGTACTTCTGTTTGTGTGCAGCACCAAGCACACTATGGCTGACATACCATGGTTTGGTATTCCTAGGCTCTACAGTTGTAGAAATAAAGAATGTGATATGCCTAATTGAAGGTGTGATCCAGGCTATAAATTATACAGTCCTGTCAAAACTGAATTAATCATGTACCTTTCACCAGCTCAGCTGTACTCTACCCATTAATTCATCTTCACCAAGATGTATTCTAGTGTTACAAATAACTCATCGGTTTCAAAGGCATTTCTCCCCAAACTATCCCCACTCAGGACAGACAAGATTCAGATTCAGCCTTGGGCAAGTGATGCTTTTCTAGGCATAAAAACCCTGTACAACAAAAACCCTCTCATCTTTAATGCCTGGTGGTTGTGAAGGGATAGAAATAGGAGCCTCATGCTATTAGGGAAGGGCAATTCTCAGCTGCACAAAGGGGACACATGTCCTGAAAAGACTCGAGATTTTAATGCTATGACTTTTTCTGCATAGAAATGCATTTGAGTAATTTTTAAATAATTGCACAGCTAATTCCCTTTGAATTCTACACAGTTGGATTCATTGAAATGGAGGCAACTTTGTTCACAGTAGAAGTATTGTTGCAGTTGTGAACTCTTTAGGCTGTAGCTGAGACTTTTCTAGAGAAAGGAATTAAATTTTATTAGATCAGCTAAGAGATGAAAAAATATATCCAATAATCTTTTGCAAAGCTTTCAAGATTAAAAAAAAAAAAAAACGAATCTCTGGATCTGAACAGTAGGGAGCCAAGGAGGAGAGAATTCTTCCAAAAGAAATTTAAAATTCACTACATTATTCCAGGTTGTTTTTTTTTTCCCCCAGAAGTTGGCATGGAGTAGGCTAAAACGTTATCAGGGCATCTTCAGGATGAGCCACATAAACAAGTTGTACTTCGGGACACACTAGGAACAACTCCCTTGTCAACTCATTCCAAAAAAAGCTTACCTGGCATGATACTTACTCCCATCCACACATCACACCACAGCAAAGACTTTCCAGCTGACAGTTGGCACCTGCAGGTCACTCTTAGCCAAGAGAACAAACACTTACCTCCAAAGAAAATCTTTGCTGCTGGAGTTGTGTTACTTTGTTCAGATGGTTGGCTTTTTTCCCCTAGCTGTTTCTAAAAAAAAAAAAATAAAAGATAAAAATTAATGCAACAAGTGATAAGAGTATTATGTACTGAAGGAGCTGGAAGAAAAGCTAAAGCAGCAGAATGCCACAGCTTCAGCTGGCAGCAAGCCAGGAATGCCAGCCCTAACTTCTGCAACTGTTGGAAAGTACATAATATACACTGTTTAATGTTTCTCCAAAAGAGAAGAAGCTCAGCACTTCCTAATCTTTGGAAGAAGCAAAATGGGCTGCTTCTTAGGGTTAGTGATGGTAGTAAGAGCAACACTTGTTACAGAAATAATGTGCCATTAGGAGGGAAAGGCAAGAGGGGTTAACCTGGGAAGATCATTAAAGTGTGCCCACTGGCAATCTCAGCCAAAAGTTTTTTTGGTCTCTTCCGAACATAAGATATTAGCAGACCCTGCTCACTTTTCATCCCTTGGGCTCTATAGGCATCTTAACACCACAAAGAGGGGAAGAAAATCTTTCATTCATCTTTGAGCTGAATTAAACTCCAAAAGGCCCACTGGAGATAGACAAAAGTAGAGGCAAAAATCACCTCCCTCAATGCTCTAGACCTCACACAACTTTTCAGGCTGACCAGGAAAGCATTGGCCGAACTTGGAACTTAGAAGGGTCTGCACAGGCTGGTTCAGATCAGTCACCAGTGTCAAATAGGCACAGTGAAACAAGGCAGAGCTAAGTCCTCACCAGCACATCGAGAAAGAAGGCACTTACCCACCCTTTACAGGAGCAGATAGTGTAGTAAAGCTTATCTGGGATGGAAGAACATCAAAAGTCCACCACAAGAGTCAAGCCTTTTTTTAAATTTATTTTTACTGCTTTTTAAGCAGACCTGCTCTCACCAGAGGATGACCCAACATAGTGTCACAGTTGGCCCTGTTTATATAATAACAACCATCAGCAGGACTGCAAAGAAAAACTTTGAGGCCCTGCTATTTGCCTCTATTAACAGCATTTCCTCATTTAGCTCTCACAAGTTTCCTAGCAACATCCTTGCATGCACATTAACACATTCATTAGATTTTGCACAAGCACCTGTAGAATAGTCAGAGCTGAAAAACTCTGCTTTCATGTTGACTCGAAGGGGAAATCAAATTGCTCCAAGAAGTAAACCCTTTCAGGGCAGTAAAGGCTACCAACATGCTTATGACATGCTTCTGAAACCATGCAGCTCTTAGTGAAGGAAGAAGCCACTGCATTCAATTTCATTATTGGCATTTTCCATGTAGGAAAGCAGTGGGTAATCCTCTCCCTGCAGCTTTCAAAGAAGGCAAATGTCAATACACAGCGTAATGCTCTGAATAACACAGAAAGAAGTCCAAGGAGGCAGGCAGACTGACACTGGACAAAGGGTCAAAATGTGCAATAATTCACTTCTACACAACCTGTGTCAAACTCTCCATGTGTCTAATATCTGCCTGTTCAGGCAGATGAATGCTACCCTTCTTTCTCACTGCCTGAGATAGTGGCTTTCTTGTCCATACCAGTTAGTCAACTGATTCACCTTCCTCAGCACTGTCTCAGTGAGTCCATCATGGAGGAAGGACTTGTCCCAGGCTGTCAGCTGAGTTCAAACTCCACACTTCATGCACCCACAGTGTCTGCACACCAGGGAGATGGGGATTCACCAAGTGCCCAGAGCAAAATCTCAGTAACTATCAGGAATGAGAAAATCATCCTTGTTAAATCCCACTTGCAGCATGGATACAGGGAAAAATAACACCCTGGGCTGGGGCAGGGCAGAAATCGTGCCAAGTTCCTCATACCATTAATGTATACCAGCACCTCCCGGGGCAGCAGCAGCATTTACCTACCACATTTGCCATGTGAGTTACACAGAGCTGCATGACTGACCTGGACTGAAATTACTTGGAAGCTCCTAGACAAACAAGGAGCATTTGGGACACTGCTAAAGGTGATCTGGAGGTCACAATACTCCCAGTCCTCCTCACCCTATGTTCCCATTTCCCTTGTCTGCAGCACTAAGTTGAACTGCAATTTTTCACTTGTCTGCAAAGTGATTTGGAGCATGCTTTGAAGCCCAAGCGTACCCCACATCTTGCCCTGATGAAGCTTCCTGCAGTGGAGACATGTATGGTGCAAGAAAATTGCCTTGAGCTGAAATGCATACTTTGGGGAGAGTGTTTTGCTTTGGAGGCAAACACAGCCTTTTCTTGCCTGTTGCCTAAAAAAGGGTCATGAGAAGCATCCTGATTTCCTGCTTTTCAAATGGGGTCCCCAGCCCTGGTAAAAGTTAATGCTGGTGTACAGACCTCCTTCAGACTCGGAGGGAAGCTGGTGTCTCGCAGGGCCATACCCCACAGCAGGGAAGTTGCAGGGAGCTGGAACAAAGCCACTGCTGGGAAACGTGCATCTCTCTGATTAATGCTCTCAAGCTGCCTGTTGACAAAAGCAGCAAGAGGATTTGTAATGCCTAAGCTTATCACCATCACGCTATGAGAAAATCCTCTCCAAGAAGCAGTGTAAATAAGTAAAGTTTTACAAGTTAGTGGACTCTCTTAATTGAGTAGCCCTTGTAAATTAATAACATTGAAGTAAATGTGAAAAGACTTTGCTGACTTTCTAAAACATGTCTAATAAGGTCCAGGTTTACTAAAGTTCCCAAAGGAACAGGTCCCCAAACCTTTTTGTAATTTGTTGAGACACTAATGATAGTTAACTTCTAGTGGTTTATTCAAGAGCATGAGTATGAGGACAGCAGAATCATGAGTAAGTCTTCCCTCCAGACCCAGCCAGGTACCAGTCCTTCCATTCCTACCACCTGCAGTCCTACAGGAAAGGGTGGGGGGTTCTCTCCTTCCTTCGAGTCCAGTGAAAACCATCCTTGGAACACCTTTCAGAATCAAAATGAAAAGCCCCAGGGTATCTTTGTTTACCACTGCTCCTGCCTGAGGGCCTCATATCTCACATCCTTCCATCCTGTGGAAACGTGTTTAATAGTTTAGTCCCAGTAGCTAAAACATGAAAAAATACTTTGTTTTCTTTTCTCTTGCACTTTTTGCTCTGCTTTTCCCCATTCCAGACATTAACAGCTTGGTTTCACTGGGAGAAAGCTCTGGTTGGGTAAATAATGCAGAGTGAATATACTTTTTTATTTCTTTGAATGAACTTTGTCTTTCTTTTCTCATGGACACTGACAGCAGTTCCTACTACTGCATTGTCTGTTTGAATCTATTAGGTCACCCACACTGTATTTATTTTGACTTTAATGGCTGTGAATATTCACATCTTCAGTCACGTTGCTCAGAGCTTGCCTACCCATAAAACTGTGCTGGTGTAATATGCATTTAGTTGAAACCCCTTCCGACTTCGCTTGCACTCTATAGGATTGAGAAAAGCTTATGATGATCCAAGTTAAGTCTGTAAGGAAATTATGAATTAAAAAGCAGATGTAAAACACTTTTATACTAACATGAGAGAGCTCAGGGAGAGGATTGTGATGCTTTAACTAACCCAGGGTAAGGCTGCGAGTGAGAAAGGCCTCAGGCAATGAAGAGGTGCCTTCCCTCAGGTTCAGCCATGTCAGTGGAAAAGCAGATGTACCTCAACATCCTCTGCCTGCCTCTGGAGCCTACACAGCACTGCTGGGAGACCAGTCCACAGCAACCTTCCAAATCCGAGCCAGGATTTCAACACATTAGTTGAAGCCATCAAAATGCTTCATGTGAGCTAAGCTTGAAGATTTTGCACAATCTGGAAGAGAGAGGGAAACTTGAGCAGCTTCCCCAGCAGATTGTGCAGGGCTGGCAACTTCCAGCAGGGCAGCAGTGCTGGTGAGTTGGGACAGCCATCCTTTCAGCACCATAGGGCCCTTGTGTGCTTGTGTTAAAATGACTTAAACTGGCCATCCCTTCCTAAGTTCTGGGCAGTTTTGGTCAGTGAAATACACCTGGTTTTTGCAAAAAAACACCAGAGCAGCCCTCGCATGTGCACCTCTCTCAGCCTGAGACAGCCCCAGCTCAGGCAGTGGCCTGATATGTACAGAGAGACCCAGGCAGGGGTGCATTCCCACCTCATGCAGCATGATCAGCACCATGCAAACACACACCTCCCTCCACACAGAGATATGAGGCTGCTCTCCATGCTCACAGCTCCTCAAGCTCTCCCAACAAGGAAATAGATGCTAGGACCCATGGAGCAGTGACGCTACTTGGTTTAGGGTCTCCTCTAAATTCACTGGAAACTCACCATCCAGAGGGCAGGCAGATTTGCTTTTACCACAGACAGCAAGCATTTTGTGCAGCCTGGTTACACTCATTCTAGCAATCTGTAGGACTCTAGACTAGGACCTCTTGAAGGTAGTACAGTGAAGGGGAAATGCATGGATATGGGGTCAGGGACTGACATCTGAGCCATGCTTCTCACAGTACCCAAATTCCATTCCCTTTGCCCTCTTACACCTTGGATATCTGCAGCAAGCTTCAGATCAAGCCCAAAGCGAGAGAGAAGGGCTTGTTTCCACAAACCAGATCTTCCACAGCACAACAGAACACCCCTCTTTGACCTGACCACAAGAGAGAGAGAATAAGAAATGCTGTTACCTTTTGAGGAGCATGGAGTAGGATGGGGATGAGGGACACAATGCACTAGACCACGGCACTGTTCTCTCAGGGGTCAGCTGAGCTTTGGCTGACACACAGCAACCACAATGCACCAATTGCTGCAGATCAGAGGGGCTGTCACAGGCCAACAACAGCCCAGCTTTCTTTTGCAAAGATAGGTATAGTGGGAAAGAGATCATGACTGTCTTGCTGCCTCATATATCTTCCTGGCCTGGGTAACCCTGTGCCTAGGCCAACCGCTGAGCTTGGAATTTGATGATGCAGTGCAAAGAGCCCAACAGTGCAGAGAAGCTACTGCCATCACAGCTACAAAAATGTCTGCTGCAGGCAGGCCTTTGTCCCTTAAGGAGTGGCACGGCCCTCACAAAACCATCTTTCTTTTCCTCCTCTCTGTTCTCCTCTCTGAGACCGTGGTCTCTTCTCTGCTTCTTGGTGCAGCACAGCTCATGATCTACTCCCCAGAAGAGTCCCAGAGGACCACTCCTGCACTGAGCCCAGCACAGAAATCAGGAGGGAGATCTCCAACACTGCAACAGTATGTGCAATCTTTGTGTTCAAAACAGGAGACAAATATTCTTTTTACACTACTAGAAGCCAAATTTACTTCTGAGTTTCTCAAGATAGAGATACCATGCCATGGCAAGGTCTTGCTCTTAATATTTAAATATGAGTAATATGCTCTTGGCAAGTAAGTGCCTGTCTGGTAAAACAAAGAGATTTTTTTTGCCAATCATCAAGCAGAGGTGAAATTCTACTTGCATGCATCCCCAAGACAACACAAAAAATGCTCCTGAACTTTGGGCAACGTTTAAGTGTCAAAGCCAGTTCCCTGCAAGTGCAATTCTATTCCAGGCTCGTGGCATCTGCAGACTTACAAGTTGATATGCCACAGGAGAGCACAGAGGAGATGTTCATATAGGGGGAAATATACACTCACAGTGCATCCACATTGTGCAGCTGCACTGTGTATTATTAGACTAGCTTCTCATTTTATTAAATCAGTTCACTGCGGAAAGGAAAGAGCTCAGATGTGATGGTCTAATGAAACATGAAAATATGAAGGTTGCTTGATTTAAGGAAAAAAAACCCATTTAAGCTGCTGATAAATCCCACAAAATTGATTGGTATATGAAAACACCCAAGTAAACAGATATAAAGGTGAAGGAAATTGTGAGAAACAGCTGCTAAAGGTGTTCATAGATAGAATAAAAGAAGATAAAGACGCAACTCAGTAGTGCTTCTCTCCTCCCTGAGGAGCTCAATGAAGCCCCAGAGCTCCTCACAGCTGTACGCTTCAGGTAACCAGGACCCTAAGCCACACCAAATCCCAGTGCTGTCCTAGCTCTCACAAAAGCTCAGCCATGCCATTTGCTGCTGGTTAGATCTCCTGCTTATCTTGTTTGGGGAACAGGTCCTTGCTGTCCTTTTGGTGGATCTCGGTGTAAGGGGCCTGTGGCAAGAGCAGGTGACACAGGTCAGCCTCTTCTGCTCACAGCCATCCAGGCCCCCACAGCCCCTGCCAAAAAAGCAAATCAAACTTCTCCAGGAAAGTGAGGCACCACCCTTCCCCAGTTTTCATCCTACCAGCTGGTCTAATTTCTCTTGACATTTCTTCTGTAACAGCAACTGCAATGTGTCAGGTTTAATTAAGCTGAGCAGTGGGCAAGTCTCAAAGGAGAACACACATCTGCCGTAACCTGCCCCTACCTAAAAGCCAAGGAGTCTTTCCTGCCATGGGGATGGAAGGGAAAAGGGAGAAGGAAGCAGGAATGGTGAGGCATCGTCCAGTGGCAGAAGCACAGTGAACAGGCCTGAACCACCAGGGTTCAGATGAACACCAGCACAGCTACAGCACTCCAGCTCAGAGCAAGTACCTTGTGCCTTGTTACTTAGTCATTCAGACAGACCCCAAGCATATTTTGCAAGGTGTGCATCAGGAGTCTGGCAGGCAATTAAGGCTACTTCTCCCCAGATCTGAACATGGGATAGAGTTTGTTGGAAGATTGCCAGTGAGAGGGTCAGAGATGAGTGTGTCTGTGGTCTGGAGACAGGGCTGACCCTCCATTCACAGGCCAAATGGTGGCCTAGCAGTGAGGAGCACAGCTATGCTTCCCAGTTTCAGGCTGGGAAGGAAAATGGGTCCACAATATAACTAACAACCAACACACCTGGTAATGACAATATGAGACATTAAGTGTGCAGCAACTGCTTTTTATGAAGTCACTCTCCCTTCCTAGCTGTGGCCAGGAGAGGGGCTTGCACCAGAGCATGAGCAGCAGTAAAGGAAGCTCCTACCTCCAGTAGGTGCAACAGCCAAGCAGTGGCACAATATCCAGCCATTTCCCTGGGGCCCCTTTGCCAGCTGGAAGGTGAGACACAGATCAGCCCCTCAGCTTACTGGGTCTCCCTGGCAGTCATCTTGGTCACTAACAAGAGAAGATGACAGCTCCAAATGCCAGGATGTTCTCACTTCCCCTTCTTTTTAGTTGCTTCTTTCAGTTCCAGCCCTGCTGCCACGCCTTTCATGCTTACAGAGTCAGATGAGGAGGCATAGTTAGTCTCCTCTGTGCTTTCAACATTAATTCACACAAGCTGAGTTCTGTCACTTTCATCAAGTGGCAGGTGGCTCAGTAATAAGAGACATTCCCACAATTATCATAACGTTTGAGGCAGGAAAGGTATATTTTAGTTATAAAAAGAAGCTGTCTCGATAACTGGCACTACATGTAAGATGGAGATGTCATAACATCCTGTACAGACATAATTACCTAAATACCAGTGTTGGTTGATTATCAAAAATCCTGATCCATGAATCAGCCTGCTGCTCGACTCACTCTACGTGATGATGTTGTATATCAGTGCCTGGATAACTGCGGAAATACTGGGCTGAATGTCTTCTAATTTTAGCAAAGATTTACATTTGTCCAAAAGACATAAACGACAGTATATTTATTATCATGGTCTTAAAATTAATCTTCTCATCAGAGACCACCAAGGGAGATTGCTGCATAACTGAGGAGACCAACTGCAGATAGAACAACAAAGAATGCATAGCAAAACCTGTAACTTATTAGTTAAAATTGTTTATTAATAACTTCTGAGAAAATCTACTGGGAGAAAAACAGTATTGAGACACAATTCATGCACAGAAAGAAAGAATGTTATATAAGCACTGTGCCATTGAGCTCACTTTACTAGGTAGTAATACCAGAACAACAATCTCTAAGCTGTGTTATACAGATGTTACCATGCAGGGTGTTAAAGGGTTTGACCTTATTTGATATACTCTGCATTCTTCAAGTGCTATGACAAAGTCTCAGATGAGATACTCAGCCATATTTCTGCTCCTTTTCTATCAAAGTAAGCATAGCTATTTGGCAAAAGACACACCAATCAAGCCAGGCTGGGTACAGAAAAGGATAGGTTTTTTCTATACATGTTGTTCTTGCAAACACCCAGAGTTCTGGATTCTCTCTCTGACACACTCTTGATGTATATTGGCCTATATGTTATGAATATAGATATTATAACGGTGTATACAACCAATTCCAGTAAATCTCTTGTGCTCAGACATCTCTAGATATACCTGTATTGCAAAATTCAAGCCTGGCTCCAAATCGAAGTCCTTCCTTGTCCCACCACTGATTAAGAGCTCCATGTCTGTCAGGGTTCATAATGAAGAGGCACTACATCTCCAGAGACATGGCATACAATTCTCAAGGTCACTGTTTGTCCTTAGGCATATTCCATCTGCATCCACACCCCACAGCTTAATTGCACTTCAAGCCTGTCCACGTGGTAAGTGGTTTTCTAATACCAGCCATAATTTTGCACCCAGTTGGCATGTGGAAGGCTATATTAAGCCCAGACGATTAATGCTGTCTTTGCTGAGAAGCAAGAAAATAGTCTCTGTGCTATTATACTTTGTCAGCTTTCCCAAACACTTCAGGCAACTAATTCTGAAGACTTTTTGACTGAATTGACATAAAATACATCCTTCCCCTCTTGTTGCTTTTTAAATGCTTTAGGTTAATTTCATACCGCCATCTCAGAGGTCATTGGAAAGAGCATGTTCTGCCACCCATCAGGCACTTGAGGAAATTTATGAAGACGGTCAGGTCTCATTTCTTCTGGTCATCCTTGGTGGGTTTACATGCCAGCATAATGTGTATGAACATCAAATTGCTCTTTGTCATGAGAAACTCCCTGTGTCTATCCATGGGGAGCTGTTTCGGAACAAATATAGTGGTTATTGCCTTCAATAGATACAGGAAAAAATGTGGTCATCAGTAGATGTGAAACTGGAGAGAGGCCACCTGGAAAGAACTAAGAAAACTCTAGGAAATCCATCAGAGCAAAGTCAGACAGACAGGATGGGCAAAAGGTTTCTGAGAAAGACATTTATATATACGTTTATACATTCTTGACTTCTCGGATTGAAAGTTTTGTGAACATACCCTTCAGAAGACATTCCAACTCATGACTCAGTTTCCAAATACTTTCTACATCTTTACTGTGTGAAATAAGGTGGAAGGACTGGTCTTAAGCACTAAACTAATATTAATCCCAGGGAGTTGGAGATTATGTTTTGGCAACCACCTTTTCCAGGTGCTTGCTATTGTTGTTGACTGACACAGTGCACACCAAGGTGAGGTTTGTAGCTTGGGAGTGAGAAGAACTGTGTGTACTCACAACCAGTGTGAGATGTGGCCATCTGGGCTGTCACCTACATGTGAACTTGGGGTCAAATGTCTGCTTACAGTTAACAGAAAAGGAGTCAATGCAGGCTGCAGACTCTGGAGAGCCATTCAACCAATCAGCTGTGTCTACTGTGTCTAACAAGAGCAGCACAACTCTCCAGCCTGCACCACTTGCATTGACTGGATCTCTGCTGACTGCAGAGTCAGAGCTTTCCACATACCTGCACTTAAGCGATGCAGTTGGAGATAAATCTTGCTGTCAGTAAGAAGTTTGGGAAAGTCACTCACTGCCAGATTCAAAGGTGAAGCATGCTTCAGTCACTGCCTATCCAGTTGGCCTTGCCTTATTGTTGTGTACTGTTTTTCTTGTAGCTTGCTCTGACTAACATTAGGTATCTGTCTTCAAAGTGTCAATTACAAACACAACGTGCCCTGATATCAAATATGTAGGTTATTATTTTGCAGACTCAGATTGCTTTATAACATCGTAATCAGTGAGACTTTAATTTCTCTGACTCATGTCATCCAGGTAATGGGGCTTCAGCAATTTTGAACAAAAACCAATCTGAGGGCAATCAATCAGAGCATTGATTTCTATGCACAAAATGAGATGTTGCTCAACTGCAACATTTTGACATCCACTAAGCAGGAGATGCAGTGGTATGGAAGTGAGAACTGAATATTTAAACTCCTCACTGTAGATAAATTGTCTCAGCAGCATTCCTCCTGTCCACAGAGTTGCCATCTCTTAACTAATAAGCACTTTCTGTATGGACACTGTATTTTGCTGGCTGCCTTCCCACAAGATTTGTGAATAGGTAGTTCCAATGGTGCAAGCTCCTCACTTGGAACAGAGAAGGTGTTGATTGAAAGCTGCTTTCAAATCAGTTCAATCTCTCTTGGATCAAATGACATTTGGGAGACAGAAGATCTTCTGTTACATCAGACAGAACAAAATTATATGTTTTAATGTGGTTTACAATGTCAGCGCAGTCACGCGTAGAACACAACCAACAAAACCACTGCTGTCGTGTACCACCATTTCAACAGGAATACTAGAATCTGTGTTAGTTTCTTGGCACGTGACCTTCAAAAAGGCCAGTGAATAGGGTTTTTAAATCTCATCTCTCTGCATCTGCTCCTAAGTTGTGGTTTTTTTGGGGTTTTTTTTGTTGTTGTTGTTTTGTTTTGTTTTGTTTTGTTTTGTTTTTTTTTTTGTTATGGAGAGACCTAGCAGCCATCCAAATGACTAAATTCTCCAGTACTGGACAATGTAATCTCTGATAAGGCTGACTTGTCCATGCAGAAAACAAGAAAAGAGCAGTAAAGATACCATTCTCTTGCTATCCAAGATACCCTAACATCAGAAGTGATCGTGTACTCAGTCTTTCTCATTCCTGACACATTTTAAACTGGCAAAGTCCAGGGCCCCATCTCCACTCTTGTTGGACTGTAGGGTCAACTTCTCAGCTCAAGAGCTTAATGGTGGGAGTTCCTGGGGGATCAGGTATTTCATGCCTGAAGACTATTGCCTTCACCAGTCTCATAAATAACACAATAGAAGCTTCAATAACATAGATTGCATCTTTTTCTTCAGGCAGAAAATCACACACAGTTCCATGATTTATACAAATGCAGAGTAGCCATTTGCCTTATAAAGCAGATGAAGATTATGGAGATCTTTTCTCACATGTTGTTGGAAAGCTGAAAGGCAATCTACTACACAAATGATATTAAGGCTTTGGTAAAGAAGAAGGAAATAGTCTGTCCTCCATATCCTGGCTGGAGAGGGCAATATACTGACAAGGTGGATTATGACAATGAAACACTGGAATAGTTGCTCAGTTAGGGGAGTGTTGAGCCTCTACCACTCAGATGCTTTAGGTAGTGGTTTTACAGCTGTCAGGAAGGACACTGGTGAAGCTGTTGCTGTCTTTTCAAGGAGAATCAATTAGCATAACTTCTCAAAATCTGTGAAGGCCTACAGTTCAGTATAAGCTACAGTATCTGGTCAGGATCCAGGCCCTACATGCAGATGTTGTTAAGCCAGGCCAGACAGGATGGTTGATACATTAGTATGAGACCCTGAGCCCACACTGCACTGACTTCTGCATTGCAAAACATCTGCTGAAGACAACAGGAATTCAGAAATGCAGAAAAGCAGGATTGGTCCTTGATATTCAAATAGCAAGAAGCTCCTAGGGCTTGGGCAGAAAAGAGTACTCTGCCTCATGCAAAGACATTGCAAAACCCTTCACTTGAGTTACTCAGTGCAAAATATCTCTGCTCATTCGTGCTGGAACAGCGAAATTAAGTGCGTTACTTTCTATAAATCCTTCCTGTTGTCAGTGGGTTGCCTTTTACTTATGGCCATTGTCCCTTTTGTTGCTACCAAGGAAAGAAACATAGCAGAGAGCTTTTGTTTAATGAGCCATCACATTTAAACATCATTTGTCTCAGTTGTTTTCCTTTTCTCATCTACCTTTGCTCATTAAACTCCACCCTGCTTGGCTGTTAACAGCATAATCATGGGGAGCAATAGCATCACGAGATCCCTTCTACCAGCGTGATGCTGCTACCCCTGCTGCTTTCGCACTATTCACCAGCTCTGATGGGGCTATGCTTGCCTAGCATTACAGTCAGGGTAGCAGCAGCTTCAGAGCCAGCTTAGTCCAAAGGCTGAACAGCTGGAACTGTACTTCCCCATACGGAGCAAGGTTTCAGATGGATTTTCTTGGTGTTGTCTGTGACGTTCACCTTGTCCTTTAGCATGTCTGTCACAACCATTTGCCAGTCCCTTGCCTCTGCAGAGGGTGTGGGGCAAGGGAAAGGGCCATCAGTCTGCTCTGTACAGATGGCACGTCAGTTGCGGCAACATTCACTGGGGACAGGGGACAAAAAAAAGTGAGGAGACAAGTGGCATTTGTGCCCCTCTGCAGAGGTGCTGCAGGAGATTCTCCAGCATAAGGGTTCTCCTGCGCTTCCTTCCCTATCCAGGAACTTCGGCAATCCTAAGCTAGGCAACCTAAGCCAAATAAGCAGGGGAAGCAGCAGCCTCGCTAACAGGGCAAGGTTTTGGGATAAGGGAGCTGCTTGCTCCAGTCATTCTATGACTGCAGAGATCTTAGCCACAGCTAGAGTAAGCAAAGACAAATGTCACTTTCACAGTTCTAATCTTCATGTGTATGCTCAAATATGAGCCAAAAAAAAATTACCCTCCCATCCCTGAATCTCTTGCTTAGTCAGTTTTGGGGAAGAAGTGTACACATATTGACTCTTAACGCGACTTGTTTTTAGCATGAAGAACTATAATGAAACTCAGGCTCAGTGTCTGTTTATTACCTCTGTGGCTTATGATGCCCATCTCTCCTCAGCTGTCCAGCACAGGGACATTCAGATCCTGAAGGGTGGCACTTGGTACCTGTGAGGGCAGTGCTAGGACCAGGAAACTGCAGCAGTACCCTGGAGTACCTGTTTCTTGTCATGTTACCTGTGTGAAGGAACATGTGATGAGTTTAGCCTGCAGCTCACAGCAGCCAAGTCCAGGTGCCAGTGGTGGGAGATGCCAGCCGTGGAACTGTCACTCTTCTGGCTCATGGACAAACAGCTGAGTCTGGAATAGCTGTGAGTGGAACAGTGATCCCACAGTGCTAATAGGGGCCTTGTTAACCCTGTCAGGAAGGCAGGTCCTCAAAGAAAGTGGCCATGTCCTTCCATCTGCACCACCATTAGCTGGTTTTGTTACGTTTCTCACCTATACCAGCCAGATTGAGCATTTGTGTGGGATCTCATCAGAGGATAAATCAAAGATCCTAAATTCAATAAAACCGGGAAAACTGGAAACAAGGAACACATTTCTGAGAACATACTGGAGGGTAAAATTCCTGTAGAGATAGTCAAGTGTGAAGCTTCTTCCCAGAAGGAAGGACTTCTTCCCAGACCATTACCATACAAAGCAGACACTGTTGCCTCCCACCAGCGTGAAGGTTAACATCAACCTCAAATAAAGTCCACCTGCCAGTTCTCCAGTTGGTCAACCTTCCTGTGAGCTGAAGCACACATTTGGATGTGCATATTCCCATACTTTACTAAGCCACTGTGTGCAAGCAGCTTTGCCTTGACCTGTGGGTAACCCTGAGACCCTTTTCTCAGGCTGAATCGGCCATTACAGCTACCAGGCTCACAAGAAAAAATATTCCAATGGCAGAATGAGGAACCAAGAGGCAGCACTTTCCTAATGAGTGGGAATTGTACTTCTTTGTCAGCACCCAAACCACCCCA
Organism: Dasyornis broadbenti; assembly: GCA_013397935.1. Taxonomy (NCBI): domain Eukaryota; kingdom Metazoa; phylum Chordata; class Aves; order Passeriformes; family Dasyornithidae; genus Dasyornis; species Dasyornis broadbenti. The sequence continues at coordinate 404,969 of VZRN01002535.1, read as the reverse complement.
CATATACGGGCACACCTGGTGCTAAGCCCATCTTTCTCAATTAGACAGTCTGTAGCTACTTTCTGCAGATAGCTCAGCCTCAGCAAGTCAGCTGAACATCTGCTTCTCCAAGGCTTAACCCAGAGGGCACTGTGAGTGGGGCTCAGCCTCTTGGATAGCGCAACACCACTCCAGTCTCACAGAGGGGCAGAAGAGTTGCAACTCCTCCATACTCACTAGATGTTCCTGATCTTCATCTCTCCTTTTTTTCACCCGCCCAGGTCGGAAAAGACTCTTCCAGCCTTCTTGATTATTCTGTGTACCTTTCCTTCTCAGGAAAAAAATGCACTTTCATAACATCATATCCAACACTGGCACAGCACAGCTAATTCCTCTTTTATGAAGGGCTTGATGCAGAGCCAGTGAAGTCTCTTGGTCCTCTGATTCTTGTTGTCCAGAACCAACTTATTGTTTTCAAGCTAAGATCTTTATTTAGCAATACCCTCTAGATTTTGTAAGTGCAGGAAAATTTTACCAGTGTAAACTAGGTTATGAGATCAAAAACTAAGTAGTTTTACTGGGGAATACATGGATAGAAACTCCTTTGCCCCTTTGTTTTAGTGATGTTTTGGAAGAAGCTTAAATTAAACCAAAAAGTCATTTATTCTAAAAGAATGCCTGCAGGGGACATAAACCAATAGTGCCTTAATTACGCCTGTATGCTCATTTTGATTGCTTTAATGTTTCTAATTACAGTGTTAACACTTCTCCCATTTGACAAGCAGGGAAGACAATTTGGCTCAACCAAGGAAGCTGGAGCATGGGTTATGGGAGATGTTCATCACCTTCCAGAATGGCTTGCTCCTGCCAGCTTGGAAAGAAAGGATGCTCTCATTGGCATTCTGTCATTTCAGCCTGTTCTTCCACTGGGACACTGATGGGGCAGCATTTTCAATGACAATGCAGTGGCAATGAAAATGGTGCTATTGCCACTTTTAGAAAGAAAACTTTGCGGACACATGTAGAATCATAGAAAACAAAGTGGAAAGAAACTGCAAAGAATAATCTCTGCTTTCCTTGTGGGAGTAGACAAGATTCAGTGTGTTCATCCAAACTTCTCTATAGGCAGAAGGCCTCGAGCCATTTATTCCTGTGCTTAATTACTGTACCATTAGTAAAGGCTTCTTAATGTCTAACGAGATCTTCCTTCTGTTTAAGCCAATTACATATTGTCCTATCCCCCTGGAGACACAGCACTGATTATTTCTTCAAAGCATGTTAAGGCTGATAGAAATTTAACAGCAAAGGCTGGATTGTGAGTGAGGTATCTCAAGACTGATACTTATGTACACTTGGACGAAAGCCATAGCCTGGACAATTTTTAAGGGGTCTCCATAGACAATATGAGTGCTAAAAAACTTCACTACAGAAAATTTTAATCGAATTTGCTCAGACGGAAGAGAAAGATGGGAGCTTGTAACTATTGCCTGCAAAGACATGCTTCTCTTACGTCCAGAAGAATGTTAATTCAGATCCCTTCATAACATAATCCAAACTATAATTTAATTGCTAAGCAATAGATGATATTTATATCTTAGTAAATTTAATCAATGTATTGAAGATGTGCTTCTAGTCTCTCAACTCTAAGACTGCAGTGTCCAAGGTTTAGACGTATGCTCATGGTTGGACAAGGGTTTGGTCAAGATGTTATTCACTGCAGAGCCAAGACAGCCCATCTAAAACAGCAACAAGGGCAAGGGAAAGGAAAAAAACACAGAAGTCAATAGAGTAACGCTTCAGATAAGTGTATCACTCTCTTTGTAAACAGTTTCCCCCATTTTTAGTCTCAGATTTAGCCCCTGTGTGTGCTCAGGGCCAAAATTAAACCTTTTTATTTCGTAAACAGTTTCCCCCATTTTTAGTCTCAGATTTAGCCCCTGTGTGTGCTCAGGGCCAAAATTAAACCTTTTTATTTCGTAAACAGTTTCCCCCATTTTTAGTCTCAGATTTAGCCCCTGTGTGTGCTCAGGGCCAAAATTAAACCTTTTTATTTCCCTCTGAAAACAATGAACCTTTAAAGGTACATGGGCCAGCTCCTCTGAAGTCAGCACTCTTTTCATTCATTCTCTAATGCCCTCTTTGACCACATCCCAAGAAAATTGCCAGTATCCATCCTGCCCCCTTCCTAGAAGATCACCTGTTTGCAGCATCTGGCTCCCCCTATCCCCAGGAGAGTACCTCTGGTCTGATTTCTGCAGCCATCAAGACAGCTCCAGGTTTTCCAGGAACAGAAGTTATTCAGAGTCAGGCAGAGTATGCATTTTTCCAATCCCTGCAGATTAGAACATTCACAAAAGTTAAGGCAAATTACCAAAGATGTGAAATGAGTGCACATGAAAGCATGTTAAGCCCTGCATGGATATTTGGAGATAAAGTGACCTTTGCTTTGCTTTTGTTTAACTGTCACCATAGTGAACTGCAGCCATTTTCCTTCTATTATCAGAGCGCCTCCACACAGGTTAAATGCACTTCAACTTCTGCACATTACCTCACACCTCACACTAAATTGTCTTAACTCCCCATGTAAACAAGCCCTCCGAGGATTGGCTTTTTCGTCTCTTATGTGACGGTTCACTTTGTCACAAGGTGAAATGCATTGGAGTAAACCATTTGCAGTGAATTTTCCCTCAGTTGTGCCTGCAGTGACGTTGTTGTGAATTGCTGCAAAACATCTCCCTCTGCCTAAGCTTCTCTGTTTTTTCCCTCTTTCACATACCTATATTGGAACAGCTTATAATTAGTAAAGCAGCATCCTTCTACCAGGCAGAGAGGGAACAGCTGGACTGATCTACAGGTAAGGAACAGAGGTGAACCAGGGAGTTTAGCTGGTAGCTGGTGGGCTAAGGATCACACAGGCTGTCTACATCTGAGCATAGAAATCATCTAAACCTAGGCCTCTTTTGCCCCTGGAAACATCTTTTGTCCTCCTCTCAGAGGATTTTTCCTCTGTAGAAATAGTCAATGAGCTTCTTAAAATCTCAGGATCGTATCGGTTTTGTGGGAAAGAAAAACCCAAAAATTACTGCCATCTGCATGACTACTATCAAGGGACAAATCTTCCACTCTCCCTCTCCCTCTTTTCTTCCATTCACCCTTTCTATTTAAGAGCAGTGGGAGACCTTCACATTAAGATACTGAACCCATCACAGTTGGAATAGACAAAGTGAAAAGGGAGGTGATGGAGGCTGAGACAATGTATTTTTAGTCATTTCGATGAATTATGGAGACATGAAGTTGATAATTTATTGAAGAAGGGAAACCAGGGACTCTATGTAAATGTTTCCAGATGAATAATTAATGTGCCTTTCTAGCATCAGGGGGTCTTTAATTAAAGCCTCTGTTAAACAACGGAAGGCAGACAGGCCTCGCTTGTTGCAGCAGCTAATTGCACCTTTCCCATGTATACAGCTATGATTCGGAGACAAAGCATCATTTGCATCAATAAAGAAGGACAGATGCTACCTAGGGTGAGTAGTGGGAGGTTGTGGAGGCCAGCTGAGTGACCCCAGGGCTTAGGTGGTCTGCATCATATTTTAAATTAGCTTGGCATACAGGCCAGATGAGAGGGTGAGGGGAAGTGAGGATGAAGAGGGTACTCTGGACACAAGGCTTTGAGGAATGCAGAAAGCCACTCACAGCCATCTGTAGATTACAGCCTCTTCAAAGAGTGACCTACTGACAGGGTTATCCAGGGTCTAGCTGTCACTGCATGATACATTTGCCTCCCAAAATCCTGTTCTGTACCATGCCTAGCTCCCTGTCCAATGCCAGGAACAGGTTTAAAGCAGAGGGGAGCACAGCAATGAGGCAGTGTTTGCAGGATGGAGTGAAAAGGCAAGCCTGAGTCTTCCCAGTACCCAGCTGCTCTCCTTATGCCCAGCATCCTCCACAGGCACCACACCCTCAGGTGAACTTCATGCCTGGACTCTTCCTTCCTTCAGGGGTTTCACAGTTGATAGAGACAGGATTGGATGAAGGTTCACTGTGGACTTCAGTCAGAACACAGCATCCCCTCCCTCTCATGCATGTGATGGTGAGACCAAACTGAAGCCTTCTGCCTTACAAGGACTGGGCCTCCCAAAAAGTCTGTGATTACTTCCCAAGAGAACATACATAAAACCATAATAGTTTCAGGAACTATAATGGGATAATTAAGGAATGACAGAACCTACCCCAGTTAATATTGCTGAGGAGCTTCCAATATAATCACAAATTTGACTTATTTAAATGCCCAGGGAACAGCACGTAAACTTCCAAACAGGGAACAAAATCTTGTTTCCCTTGAGAATGTTATCTAAACTAGATACAGATTAATCAGTTTCGACACCTTGGCAAAAAACAGTATCCCACTTTTTCATTCATTTTTATTGCCAGTACCATTCATGGTAACATTACAAAAGAGGGAACAAGCGTCACCTGAAACTTTATTTTTAACAGAAATGGTTAAATCTAAGGTAGGCTAAACATGTTCCCAAAGCAAGTATTTCCAAATATTTGTTATTCTACAGAAGTTAATAACGTGTCTTTCCTGCATTGCCAATGACTGGACTGAAGAAGACCTCGAGGGGTTACCTAGTCTATGCCAGTCATCTATGAAAGAGGTTTGCTTAACCTGTTGCAGGTATCTTCCCACTTTCTGAAGCCATACCTAAGGCACTCCTTTTTGGCAAACTTTGAGCACAAAGACAATTCGGAGAACACCCCCTTCAAGAGAGGTCTCTCTGATTTCTGTGAACATCTTGGTTTCCAGGAAAGCCCTGAATCTTCGAAATGGAGAGCATGTGTTTTCTGTTTGCCCACACCAATGCTCTTGACAGGCCTGACGTGCTTGCGAGCTCAGAGAAGGTTTACTGCTGTGCTTTGCGGAGGCAAGTGCTGCCAGAAGGTCTCGGAGGCTGCTGCACTCCGAGCCCCTGCGAGCAGCTACGAGGCTCTGCTGCTCTCTGCTGGGAAATGCGGGCAGAGCCCGAGCTGCAGGACCTGTGGGGGAAGAGCTGCATTTGCCAGCACACAAACAGAGCCACCTGTACAAGCGCAGACACCTGGGTGCAGTCTCCTCCTTAACATCACTGTCAGAAGCATACCCAGATCAAAGTTGTCCGGAATAGGAGCAGTCTGGGTGCAAATCAGCAGTCCCAGCCTTCTCTCTTCCCCTTGCACCCCAGCCCTCTGCCTCATGCAGGAGCTGCCTTTCTCCACTTTCTTGCACTAACTCCTGTTCTCCTCCCAGCCTGATTTTCTTTTTTTTTCTCAAAAACCCTCTGGATGGAGGGCAGAACAATAAAACTATACAGGTAAGGAACCAATATGCAGGGCAACCTCATGACCCCCACTGAGCCACCAGTCAGGACATAGATGAGCAGAGATGTCTCTCCAAGGACCCCAAGACTCTGCCTCACAGCCTGTTTTTTTTGATCCTTGCTCCGTGATCTGAAGCTGCTCTTCTCTCACCAGACCTCAGGAAGGCTTTAACTACGTCTGGCTGCAACTGTGCAAAACCACAAGTCAGAGAGTCTTGGGGCCACAGCACGCAGGGAACCATGAGGCCCCGGCCACAAGTATCAATTGGGCTGCCGCAGCTCATGGATTGTGTGACAGGTGAGCTCACTGCTCCGGCCACCAACCTCAGCCTGAGGGAAACCCCAGCTTCTGACAGCAGCTCCCACACAGGGGAGGGGGACAAATTTCCCAGCCTGGTGCTGACAGAGGCCCCCTGCCCCTTTAAGCAATGATATAAAAATTTTCTGATATGTTTCATCCCATGCATCTCATTACGATTTTCAAGCAGAGGATGAAGTGACCAGAATTTGAGATAGGCATTTTCAGGATTTGACTATTATATATGTATATTTACAGCTCAATAAAATAAGAAGAAATATTCAAAGTAAACAGACTGTGGAAAGTGATTTCTTCCAACTCTCCACTGCAGACTTGCAAGAAACCAATCAAACAGGCTCAAAAGTGGTTTGAGCATAATTTATTAACCCAAAAGGGGCCGCATTGTTAACTAACATTATTTATAGTGAGCAGCTCAACCATCTCTACTGAACAACTGTGTGATACTGCAGGGACAAATGCAATGAGTTACTACAAAGATAGGACAAAACCAGCAGCAGGTCTTTGTTACAGCTGTTAGAAAAAGCATCCCCAGGAGACAGACACTGAATCTCTAATGGCTATCTTATTTCTCTGACAATTTATTTAAGTTTTAACTTAACAGCAGGAATGATAGCCACAGTTACACAGTGACTTCCAATAAAGGAATGTATTGCTAATCTGCAGCTGGTGTTTTCTTATTTATTTCAAAGTCTTTAAGTTCCAGACTTAGCATATGGTGCCATATAAATAATGATATAATAATACGTTTTTGCTTTCCATGTGCCTGTGTAGAAAAAAGCCATGTGATTTATCTTACATGAGCATTGTATTTAAGGCATTGTTTTGCTCAGAATTTTTAATGCATTTAAAATGCATCTTCTGCTTTTTTAATCTGTTCTTTTGAAAGAATAAACAGAACAGTGATGTTTATTTAATAGAGTCATTCATCTTACTTCCTTGTACAAAATCGTAGCTTTCCAGACCCAGCAGCCAGAACCCTGCAGTAGGCAGTGGGGTTGGAAATGGAGAGATCTGCTGTTTAGCAATGAGGTACAGATGAAAAGAACACATGGGGCTCGAGATTTACCCACAGCATGACACTATTTGAAGCCAGCAGGCAGCTGAGAACTGCTTAGTCCCGTCCAGTAAAGAATAGAGGAGAGAAACCCATGGGAGAAGTTCTGCAGGGAGTCGTGCTGTGGAGAACACAGCACTGAGATGGCTCAGCACACAATCACCCTTACACACAACTGATATCAAGATGCCTCCTTCATATAAAACTGTAACAGCAGTTACAAAAAGCCTGCAGTCCCATGCTGTCTGGAACCATCACTGTACATGTGAAAATGGGAGAGGCAAGAAGGGCTTAGAGAAGGAATGATCTGGCACCCCATGAGTGCAAAGAGCAGTGTTCCAGTGCAAGGTGATCTGAGTGGTCAGCGTGGCTGAGGATACTGACAGCACTGTCATGAATCTGGTACTGGAGCAGTGGGGCAGCTGTTTCTCTTACAAGGCCAATGACATAACCTGAAAAACACACACAAAGTGAGCTGCTCTGAATGGAAGCGACATCTGTAAGTTTAGAACAGCTTTTGAAGTCCTGTATCTCCCTCCCTCTCGTCCCCATAAGCCCCTATGGCAGTTTCAGCCAGTTGTTTCAAGCCCAGCTCTTGTCAGACTGGAGCATGAACCAGAATATATCAGAAGCTGGTTACTGTGGTAACCCAGCACAGCTTTTATCTTTATTCCTTTCATCTCCTCTTTGGGGAAAACTGGCAGTCTGTTTATTTGCTTTTCCTGACGAAGTTCATCACGCAGAACACCAACTGTGGATCTGTGTAAAACTGAGGACAGGAGAAAGTACCTCTCAATGTGAATGGAAATATTTCTCTCGCCACTCTACTACCCTATTTCTTGCTTCCCTACTTCCCTTTACAAGCTATTTGACATATCCTTTTCCATCCGCCCCTCCATGCACAGCTTCTCTCTGCCCTTCTCCTCCAGGCCTTCTCACTACCATGGTACTTACTAACAGAGCCAACAACAGCAAATGGTTACCCTGGGCTTTCCTGCACCCCTCACAGGAGTATGGCAAGGCCAAGAGGACACTGGAACTCACAGTGAAGTAACTCAGCTCCTCGCAAAACGAAAGGCCAGGGGCAAGCTAAGCTATGGGCAAGCACCCTAAACTTCCCTCAGCCAAGGCAGCCCCACAGATGGCTCTCTGGCTCTGGCACACACCAGGAAACATCTGGCTGCTTTAAGGGGAAGAATAACACAGGTGAGGGGGCAGCCACCAGGACCAGAACCAGAGCCAGTGCCAGGCACCACCACCAGTGGCATCCTGGCCTGTATCAGGAACTGTGTGCCCGGCAGGACCAGGGCAGCAATTGTCCCCCTGTACTCAGCACTGGTGAAGCCACACCTCAAGTCCTGTCACTTCTGAGTCGAGCCCACTTCTGGGCCCCTCAATACAAGACACTGAGGTGCTGGAGCGAGTCCAGATAAGAGCAATGCAGCTGCTGAACGGTCTGGAGCACAAGTCCTACAAGGAGCGGCTGAGGGGGCTCGGGGTGTTTAGCCTGGAGGTAAGGTCAGAGGAGACCTTATCACTCTCTACAACCACTTGAAAGGAGGCTGTAGCCAGGAGGGGGTCAGTCTCTTCTCCCAGGCAACCAGCGATGGGACAAGAGGACACAGTCTTAAGCTGTGCCAGGGGAGGTTTAGGTTGGACATCAGGAGGAATTTCTTCACAGAAAGGTTGATTAGACATTGGGATGGGCTGCCCAGGGAGGTGGAGCCACCGTCCCCGGATATGTCTAAGATAAGACCGGACATGGCACTCAGTGCCATGGTGTAGTTGCCACGGTGGCGTTCGGTCATCGGCTGGACTCGGTGATCTCGGAGGTCCTTTCCCATCGCTTAATTCTGTGATTGCCCTCACCCCCGCCCGGCGCTTCCGCCCCCACCCAAGATGGCCGCGCGGCCCTCACCGCCCCCGTGACGCACGGCACCGCCCACTCAGGCACGTGACGGCAGTTTCCCCGGCAACCGCCGCGGCGTCTCGCGCCGGCTCCCCCCTCCCACCATCCCCGGCTACGGCGAGCGACGAGCAGCAGAAAGAGCCAGCGCCGGCAGAAGGCGAAGCGTTCCCTGCCCTTCCCTGCAGAGCCGGGGGCAGGTGAGGGAGAGCCCCGGCCGGGAACCGCTGTCCCCGCGCTTCCCTGGCTGCATCGCCCCGCCTCGTCCCCGAGCGCCCCGGCTCGGCCTCCCAACACCCACCGCCTCCCTTCCAAACGAAGCACCTTGCACTCGTTGTCCCCAGGAACAACGCCCTCATTCCTAACTCCCCAGGTGAGCGCAGGTCCTGCTCCCCCTCGGTCCTCCCCCCAGCATCGTGCTTCAGGCAACATTGCAGCAACCGGGGACTCGGGATGGGAGGAAGAAACAGGGCAAGACTGCCTGCACTCAGTCACAGGTCTAGGAATGGGAGTATGGGACATAGATACAGCACAGTCCACTGCCAGCTGCTCAAGGGGCAATGGGTGAAGCCTACGCAAATTTCAGCTGCTGCTGTGAAGGAGCAAACCTGGAGCTGCACCAAGCAGGGAATGAGGCAGGAGCTGAGGGCAGCCACAGTGCAGGCAGGATGCAGATCATAGGGCTCACCAACAGTCCCAGCCAAGGAAAGGTCATGAGTGGGGTCTAGGGTCCATCTAAGGGATTTCCATAGAGACAAAGCTACCTAGAATACACACTTCAAGTCACCCTTGGAAAACTAGTCAGGAAGTGGGGATCAGGCACAGATACAACTGCTGCATAGTTCAGACCAGTTCTGAAGACCTGGGCCTGCACTTAAGTGAAGTTCGAGGGATCATGCAGAAGGGGCCAGTCACAGAAATTAAAGCCTATTAGTGCATGCTTTACATGGGGCTGCAGCACATTTGCAGAAGGATGGAGCAATGTCACATACCTGGTCTGTGGAGATACGTTTTTAAAATACTCTTTTGTTCTTTATCTGTCAAATATTTTAGCAAGAGCTCCATGGTCATTCAGAATCTGAAGTGGAGCAATCTGGTGTACCACCAGCTGCTGAACTACCTGAAGACCACACACCTATAGCTGAATCCCCACCATCACTGGATGACTTACCTGGTGTGGAAACGCCAGCATCTCTGCAGCCCAGCCATCTGTAGTAGAATTGCCAGTATCTGCAGACCAGCTGGCTGTCAAGAAACCACCAGGTTCTGAGGACCAGTTCCTGACCATTGTATAGTCTCCATCCAGAGAAAGCTCACCTGAGATCAGATCACCCGTGGGTGAACTTCCAGGTTTCAAAGTCAAGATGTACAACTCTGAGTCTACACAGGATGGCAGTAACACAGTTCAGGCTGTGTTGTCAGCAGCTGAGTTTACATTTCAATCATTGGAGAATCCAGAGGCATTTGGAGACCCCTATCAAGCCGCCATGAATTATGTTGAGGAGCATAAAATTCTGCAGATATTTCAGGTGAAATACATATTTCTCATCTCCTTCCAGAGGCTTACATGAGAAACTTGGCCTAAAGTTAGCTTGAACCAAATTATCCCTTCCACAGATCCCTCCTTGTCCTGTGCTTTCTTAAGTACAAACTTAAGAAAAAACAGTAAAAAAGGACCCTTGGTCATCTTCGGTGTCTGAAAGAGATTATTATTTTTTAAAATGCAGATGGCGTTGGAACAGGAAGTGCAGCCACCCATCTACCCAAGGATCAATAATTCTTTCCTTTTGTCTGTCTCTGTCTCAGGAGATCACAGAAAAACTGGTGTTCCATAAGCCTGATGACCCCTTGCAGTTCATATTGCAGCAGGTATGGTGCCTTGCTGGGGCTCAGTGAGGACAGGGTCAGCTTTGCTGAGCACACCAGAATCATGGTCAGCCCAGGACTGTTTCACTGTGTGTCTACGCTCTTGGAAGAAGGAAACCAACAGGCACAAACAAGTGCCTGGGGTGCAAGGGACCATGTGTGCTCTAAGAGAGGGAGGAAAGGTGTGGGAGGGTAGGGGGGAGGAATGGGGTGAATGTGCCCTGGAGTTACCTGAGATGCGAGGGAAGCTTAATGATAGAGATGTCTCTGTGACCCTTCTCTAGCTGCCTCTATGCCAAACTGGGAGGGAACACTTTTCTGCCCACACCCCCATATTCAGGAGAGCTGTCTCTGCTGATCTTGCAGGGTATTAAAACACAGGTAATTTAAAGTCAGTGAAGTGAGACAATAGTTTGAGAGAGAGTTAGAAGTGTGGGTTGCTTCTTGGGTGATGGAGGAGGTTAGAAGAAAGAAAGCAGACAAAGAGTGAGTCTCTTCCTTCATTGCCCTCTAGTCAGTCAGGAGAGGCACTATCTTTGTGGTTTTCTGCTAGGTTCATGGTGTAGTGAACATGAAACCTCCAGAGGAATGGCAAGGTCACTTCTGGGCATCAGAGTGAAAGGAAGTTAGCTCCCAAATGACCCTTCTCTTTTTCCTTTTCCTTTTGCCCAGGTGCAGTCTATGATAAATGCCAGGCAAGCATAACCGGAGAAAAAAGATGCCTAGGTGTTTCTAGAAGAGGGCCAGTGCACTCCTTTTAGCCCCTACCAACCTTGCTGTTGTGGTGTTGCCCACACCATGCCTTCAACAGTACCATGTAGTCAATGGCAATAACTTGGAAAAGCTCTGCTTGTCTATCTTTTGCCTGGTTCCTCTGTTTCGTATCCTCGTGCTTCCCCTTGGTTTTAAATCCTGCAACCAAGCATTGGTTCGGAATCACAGACTGAGATCTAAGTGTGCATGCACCTGCATGCACATATGGCACATCTTGAAGAGGCAGATCTGCCGGACTCCTGTGCATATAAATATATTAATCCCATACTTAGGCCACCCCAGACTCTGCCTTTCTGTGCAGAGAAACCTCTCAGCTCAGACAAAGCAAGCACAAAAGCAAGTAGAATTAAAAAGCAGCCCTGGACAACCCACAGCCTTCTTTTTTCATGCTGCATTGGTGGCTTACTGTGTCCAGTTATGCAGCAACACCAATGCCCATGTAATACTTTGATAGACTGGGTCTGGGCTTTCCCATTGCCCCCAGAGCTCCTCTGATGAAAGAAGCTGTCTCTCTGCCTCTTCCACACACTGGATACAGCTGTCTCACCCTTAATCATCCCTGCTGGACACAGACCACTCTGCTTTTTGGGGTTGCCCTGCCTGTGTCATTGTAAATACAGTGAATAACCAGAACAGTAAAGCAACAGTTGCACACACCCTTTATGCTCTCAGAAGACATTGCCACTCAGGAATGTGGGTGGTGAGTAAAACCAAACAAACCAAAACCAAGCACTGGTAGCCCAGAGAATTAAGAGTCAAGGTACATTTTGCAAACACATCATTTGAACTGCTTTTGATTTTTGAAACACTTACAATCTGGTTTTCATACTTATCCAAGTGTCTCTTTCCACCCTGTAAAAACCCTTTTTCTTTCTTCTTCTTGTCCTTTGCCTGACAATTATTGAAAACGTGCAACAGAGCATACTGTTATTTTGGCTTAAGAGATTGTGTATGTGCAGTAGATGCCAGAAAGGGGGGTTTTGTCACTACATGCTATTCTCTTTTTTAGGCAAGTGCTCTAATTTCCTGATGAATTGTAGTGTATTCCCAAATGACTGTCTCTATGGCTATGAAGAGAGCACCATAAAAACTTCCATATATCTATTTTTAAAAAAAATAATGTATGATGATTAAGTTGTGTGATTCTCCACAACACAGCTTGGGTGCCAGAAGTCTGGGAATAACAGAGGGCACATATTTGGCATACAAATTCAATGTCTGAGATGAGTTTCCTTTCTATCTGAGTTTCTAAAAAAGGATCCATTAACTCATGTGTTTCCAGATTGATGGCAGGTAAGGACTCCTATCATTCATCGGGCAGGGAGTTTTTCAAGGTTATTGAGAGCCTAAAGATGGCTCAAGATTCAGATTAAAACTTCATTGGTTTTATAAGAGGTTTAATGTAGACTTAGGCATCTAGGTCCCACTGCAGCAGTGAGATGCTTCTGAAATCTCTGCTTATCTCCAGCAACTGGAAGAATCTGACATTGAGAATTTCAGATTGGTCTGCTTACAAATTCTTGACCAAAAATGTGTCAGGCTGAAAAACAATGTGTATGTGCCCTGTCCTAATGTATCTCTGTGGAACAGGAAATGTATAGAAGATGGTGTCTGAAGCCTTCTCATCTCTATGGTCATGTGTCAGCACATTGTCCCAGGAGATGGAGAAGCTGATGTGTCTTTGAATTTTGTTGTAGAACAGGATTGGAGTGCCTTGGGTTACAGCCTTCACTGTATATTCCTGCTTCTGTCATTTGGGTATTGCATTTTGTTGTTTTCTTTTACCTACAAAAAGCTTTTGAGCTGTAATATGTTCTCAGACTGTAAGTGTATGCCTTCAACTTCCTGTCAGCATTAAGGGAGTTATGCAAGGGAAGATCCTTAATTCCTGTGTCAGGTAGGTCGAAATGAGCTGGAAAGCATTCTTACAGATGACAGAAGTTTTGCAAGAGAGGCCATGCCCAGTGTTCCTCAGTAATCTCAGGGCCACAATTTTCCTTTGGTGGCCTGGCCACCTCACCTCATGCAAACAAAGTTGCTGTGTGGTAGCAAGAAGTCCTCCCCAGTGCACATAAGACAGAAAGCATCTGTCTTGTCTGTTTCTCAGGAAAGAGAAACAGTGGTTTCTGTTCTTTTCTCTCTGCTAAGGAGAGGTCTCTGTCCTTTGAGGAGCAGCAGTTGTATAGAAATGGATGAGCCTGTACCCAGGACAGCTCTTTGGACCTGGAGATGGCATCTGTAGATGGCGTCTGTAGATGGCATGAGACTGGGGAAGGCATAGACCAAGGACAGTCCTTCAGCTTTCACACACTTATGGGGGAGTTGATCAGCTCTGTGCAAGGACTTTGACCAGAGATCTTGGGGAACTTATCATGAGCAGAGGAGAAATATCACTTCCTTCACCTCAAGCCTCTCAGATAGTCAAATTTAATTTTATGGAAACAAAAAAGTATCCTCCAGAATGTTTGCAGATTATTGTGTTTAAGGTAGTGTTACACAGCTGTCCTTTTTGATCTGCTTCAGAGTTCTGAAAAATACACTCTAGCTCTAGAAAAATTCTACTTCACGTTAAGGCACTGCTGTTTGTTTATAAGAAGGCTATTCTGTTCTGAAGGAAAGAAGAAAAGTTAGATTTAAAATGGAAACTTTTACTGTAGTCTTAATTCCAGAGTGACTGTCCCTTTTCCACAATATCTTTCCAAAACCATTGGATCATTATTTCTTCTTCATAAGTGTACATTTATCAACATGACATTAAGCTGTCATTAAATTTCTTGCCTTGAGTGCTCAGAAGGAATTAGCAGTTCCTTGTGTGTAACCGAAACTATTCCATATAAGTCCTTATAGCACACTAGTCACAATACATTTGAACGCCCTCCAGAGTGTGCTAAGCAACAAGACTAACAGCTGTTGTTTGCTCTTTCTTCTCTCCACAAGGGAAATGGCTGTACACTGAAGTGCATTCTTTTTAAAACGGTGGTTTGGGGTTTTTTTACCACACCTGTGTATTTCTGTGTACTTCTAATGGATAAGTCATGAAGTGGAAGGTGTGGAAGTTGTAGGTAGTTTGTAGTTCCCAAGGATGATTCCTCTGTAGAATGAGTTGGGTACTGAGAAAGCGGATTGTTTTCAAGCAGGAGATTTTTTTTTGTTCATCTGTGGACAGACACAGAGGTGCAACACCCAGTTCACCTGCCAAATGGCATGATCTTATGGTGCCCAGACTGTTTCCAGTGTGAACCTTGTGTTCCTCCAGAGGCAGGATGCAGAGGAGCCAATCAGGAGGAAAGTATATTCCTTGTAAAATAGGTCTCTTGGACCAAAACATCCATTTCTTTTTCTGCCATCTCTGTATGGAACTTAAAATGACTCAGCTGCCCCAAGCAATACTAAAGTTGCCTGTGTACTGCTTCTAACCAATAGAAAAAAAGAGCTTGTAACAGCTGATTAAAAATCCTTTGAAAAGTTCATACAGCCTCTGCTCTTGTTCTTAGTTAGGTGGAGGGCACAGGCAAGATCTCCCTTCAATGGGCAGCTGCTTACAGCATGAGACATTTCATTGTGACTCACTGGATATGAATCATTGCTACGTAACACCAACTTTAAGCTAGTTAAATGCCATTGATTTCAAAGTTTCACAATCATGTGGAACTCATAGTAGGCAGCAGCAACTGCTTTCATGTCTGAAATGGAAGAAAATAACCTCTGGGTAAAGAGTTTAGCTAAAGAGAGTTCTGGCTGAAGACTGGAGAATGTGGAAGTGCTTGGAAAGGGAATACATAGGGGCAAATTAATCAAACCCTGTCTGACATGCCTCCAGGTTTTATTCCAGGGAAAGCTTCTCCTGACTATTCTTTCAGCTGGATGAAATGCAGGAGAAAAGGAAGAAGCATTTTTTTTTTAAGGACCAGCATTAAAATCCATGGCTGCATTCCTTTTTTGGGACTGGCTTTATGGACAACATTGATGTAGCAGCATCACCAAAACTCATGGCCATAGTTTGACATACAGTAATGAAAAGGAGGACTTTGAGTTGTTAGAGTGACATGGATTGGACGAACAATCACTCATCATCTTCTCCTGGGGAAAGGTGGTGGGCTGGAAGGTCACTGCAAAACAGATGAATTTAGGCAAAGCAGATGCAAGAGATTTCTACATGCATAATTCAACACTGGAAACTGACTCTAGACACTACGGTAGTTGGTCTGTTTTAGAAATTCCTGGTATGAATGAATGGAGTGCCTCTTCTCCCTCAAGGCTATCTCAATTCCCCATGCAACTCCTGTCACAGGTGGGAAGAGCTCACCCTCCTGTGTCACAGACCTTATTGTTCTCAAGCACCAGGAACAACATCCCTAGGGCTTATTCATCCAGGAGTCCCGGGTAAACTATCTTACAATTCAGAAAATAGGAGAAACTGCTGGTGTCATCTCACAAACTGCAGTGAAATAACACCAGGAAAGAAACAACTAATGAGATGGACTAATTTTCTTTTTGACATTGTTACTTTGAGACCAAAATGAGTATATTTTTCATTGTTACACATTAAAGTGGCAAGAGGTGGAGGAACATGGGGCTGCACAGAGCAGCTATCAACTACAGTTCTCAAAATTGGAGGCATTTAGCTAAGGGAGTGCAGCTCTCAGTTTACACTCTCCATGGAAACTGCACTATAAACATACAAGCCTTTAAGGCAAATACCTTATTTACAATCATGTGGTCCAACCTTAAAAATTATTATTAACTAGGAGGCAAGATCCATGTTAGGGTTAGGGTGTTTGTAAGGAAAAGAGGTGACCTCTCTCGTTCCTCCTTCCTGTCCCTCAGCTTATCTTCTAGCATAAAACAGGAAAGAGGGGTGAATAAAGGCATGTGTAATATCGCAATTGTTTGTTAATGGAAAAAACACGTCATACCAGCCTTTGAAGAAAAACAGTTCCCACCTTGAGGAGCTTTTGGAGTTTGGACAGATGGGTAGACATTAGGGAGAAGGCTATATTGCATGCAGGTAAATGGTCAGAGAGTCAAAGGTTTTTAAGAGCGATTCAAATTTACATAAACACCATGACCACAGTCCCTCTGAAGAGCAGATCAATGCCAGATTTGACCCACTATATTTTAAGCATCCCCTTGGGTCTAGTGTAATATCCCGACTCCTTGCAAGGAGATTCCCTGAAGGACAGCATTGCCAGTTTGCTGAAACAGTACAATACTGGAAGCAAGCACTGCTCAAAAAATTACACTGAAAAACTCAGCTTTTGGCCCTGTTATTTGAATCCTTGATAGTGTAACAGAGCTATCTTGAGAGATTCCTTGACCATGGTATGATGCCATGTTGCCAATATATGTTTGCCATGGCAGATAGGAGGGCATATGGGAGAAGGTTAGCCTGTTGTTGGGAGCAACAGCTCCCTACTTTTTATCTCCTCAGATGTTTAAAACTTTGCAAATGAAGAGCAAAGCCATTTAGAAAGGTAAAAGCTGAGCAGGGTCCAGCACAACTATAGATAGAATAGCTTTTCCTAGTTATCTTCCATAGACCTCTAAGTAGTTGTTCTAATCCCTCCTGGCTTTTCAGAAATCACACGGGGAAAAACAGCGCTGGAGTAGACGGTGAAAAAGCATCTTGAACTAAAAAAAATACCAGAATTAAACGTAACCTTTCCTATGTGTGCCCATGAGAGGGCAGCACAGACCGGCTGAACCTTTACTAAAGGCTGTTCAGAAGCAAGGAAGAATTACCTCCATGAGTTTATGTCCAGCCACGAAATAGCTAAAAGCAGAAGTAAAAAGATCCGTGTAGAAGGGCTGGATGGCTCAAAGCACAAGCCCATCTGTTGTCCACCTGAACCTGAAACCCAGGTACAGCTGGGTACAGAGTTGACTGGGTCAAACCCGAGGTGCACAGCAGCGTCTGAGTCTCGCAGATTTCTCAGGGAACATTCCAGTTAGGTACTGAAACCTTGAAAGAGTTTCAGTGGAAGAATATTGGACAGTGCCTACAGCTCTGTCAAAGCAATGAGTCGGTGTGAGACATCAACCACACCCTTGACAAGGCAGAGGCTGTCACCCGGGGAGCACTATAAACTCGCCCGAGGCAAGTGCTGTTTATTTCCGTAACAGTGTCACAAGCAGCCAATATCCCTCTGCTATTCCCCTTTCCTCCCACTGCCAAGACTCTTGTGATGTAGCTTTAATTGAGTGCCCTCCCTTTTTTTCCTGCGTGCTCCAGCCCTCTGGCAAGGTGGATAGTGGAAATGCTGAGATAAATGAGACATATGCTTGCAGCAAGTGTGTTGGAAACTGGATACTGACAGGCAACCATATGTAGATGGCAGTGCTCCACTGCCAGCCCTTTATGGCCTCCCACATCGGAAGCAGCTAATGCAGAGGAGGCAAGAAGGGTGGGTTTGGGAGGAACGAGGTATCTCCAAACACCCTTCAATAATAAGCTGGCATCAATTAATGTGAACAAGTTTCTTTGGCCCCTTGCAAACAAGCAGTAAAGGTTCCCAAACAAGACCTCTTTGAAGAATATTGCAGCTCATGACTGACAGAGCAGATTTTGGAGGAGAGTTTTTTAACCATCAGCAAGAACAATGCTGTCACTAGATCCAGACAGAACAGCTTGTTTCCAGTCTGTTAGGGGAAATTCAACTGAACCAACAGCAGCAAAGGACCATCACAGTGCCAGGGCCATTCAGGAGCTGGGCTCACATCCTAATGGCTGTATTGACACTGACATATGCAGTCTTTCAGAGGCCAGGAAGCCCTCAAATTCATGACCGAGAGCAATGCAGAGACACTGTCTAGCAGACCTTCCCTGGACATTGTTAGCCTTTTAAAAAGCTATCTAAAACACAAGCAGAAAAATTCTGC
Source organism: Dasyornis broadbenti (assembly GCA_013397935.1). NCBI lineage: Eukaryota > Metazoa > Chordata > Aves > Passeriformes > Dasyornithidae > Dasyornis > Dasyornis broadbenti. The sequence continues at coordinate 386,832 of VZRN01002535.1, read as the reverse complement.
CTTCTCAAAAGTCTTTCCTCCTGCTAAAGATCTCTTTGCAAATCCTAGGCAATCCTTTGCCAAGGCACAATGAGATTTCTATCCTCCTGTGAGCCTTCCCTATAAGCTCCTCTCCTATGAAGACAGGCTGAGAGAGCTGGGGTTGTTCAGCTTGGAGAAGAGAAGGCTTAGGAGTAACATCATTGCAGCCTTCCAGTACCTAAAGAGGGAACCTTTTATAAAAAGAAGGGAAAGGGACTTTTTATATGAGCAGGTTGTGATAGGACAAGAGGCAATAGCTTTAAACTGAAAGAGGGCATGTTTAAATAGCATGTTAGGATAAAGTTCTTTACTCAGAGGGTGGTGAAGCACTGGAACAGGTTGCCCAGCACAGTTGTGGATGCTCCATCCCTGAAAATGTTCCAGGCCAGGGCCTGGTATAGGGCTCTGAGCAACTTAGTCTTCTGTGAGTGGTATCCCTGCCCAGGGCAGGAGGGTCAGAACGAGATAATCGTTAAGGTTGCTTCCAATCCAAACCATTCTATGATTCTATGATTCCCTGTGGCAAGGCTCCTGTTCAGAGTGAGCTGGCCTGCCCTCATCTGGAGATGAGATTCAAGAGAATGCCATGTCCCATTTACCGGCCCCTTTATGCCATCAAGGGTGTTGGCTGTGGAGCGTCACTCTTGGGCTTGGCTCCCCTTTCCTGCCAGGAGAAACTCCTGCTGGTGGGAGGAGAGTCAGGGCAGGGCTTGACCTGTGATCTGTCCCATGCTCTTCCGTGCTAGTTTCATCTTCTGGTTTCTGTGTGGACAAAAATGTGACCTTAGGTTGCAGAAAGACCTGGGTGAGATCAGAAGTTCTAAGATACTTTGGTCTGGATTTTCCTTTGCAGAAATTGGCCTCGGGCCTGTGTTGAGACTCTCCTAGAAGTTCCCTTTGTAGTCAGCACAGTCAGAGGCATCCTTAGGGTGAGATTTAGAGACCAGATCTCTCTCAGTGAGTACAAGAAGGCACCCTGAGGGTCCTCTTTATTAACAGTAGTAGCAGCCAATAGAGATTAATCTTTATGAGAATCCACTACTTCTCTAAGCTTTTGGGTTGAGACCACTGAAGAAGGGAGCAAAAAGTGCTGGTCTAATTGTTAGCAGCAGGGTACTGATGTTTAATTTGTTGCTGCTCTTACCCACACGTGTAAATATCACTGTGAGCACTAGCCCAAAACTCCCTGCAGAAGCAGTTCCCTGCCTGACCTCAGTTCCTTACCAGAGAGAGCAGCTTCCTCCAAGTTGTTTGTCCTTTCTACTTGCTCACGTCAGGAGAAACAGTCTCTTCTGAAAGGCTGAAAAGTACAGATTTTCATGCAATCTCATAATTCCAGTAGTTTGGGCTTTATGCAACCACCCAAAATTGCAAGTTTTAATGACAACAAAATACAGACATGGTTATAAGCTCATAAATAAAGCAACCCTACAAAATTAGAAAGATAAGGTGCATCCCTCTCCTAATCCAAAATATTAAAAAAACCCAGTCCTTGAGAGTCCTTCTTAGGAATGAAGAGTGCAATGCCATATTAATTGCTAAATGCAAAGCACCAGGATTACCAGCATCACAAAGATGCCTATATCTGGATTCTCTGTAATGCTCTTCACCAAGGTAGCTGAGGTTTTAGAAAGAAGTTACTGACTGCATTCCACATCATACTAAATATACAGTTATATACAGTTCTGCTTTTCAGCCTGTATGTTGGCAGGTTTAGCTGCAGGGGCCAGCCCAGTGGCCCAGTGGTTTATCCTAACCCACTATAATTAGCCCATGGTTGTTGCTCATGGTATGCCATTTGTCTCCCCACACTCAGCACTGTTTGGTAAACAATTTCAGAGGCAGAGTTGCTCTCTCCTGATCTCACTAGGTGGTGTTCACTTATTTATTCTCGGCACCCCACAGTTATTCCTCTCTCTTGAGGTTGTGAGGTATAGAAGTGGCAAAAAAGGGCAAAAATGTTGCTGAAAGGGGGAGGCAGCTGTAGCTAGAGACACGACTCAACTGGGGAGGCAGGAGGCAAGGCTGGCAGGAGGCCAGGCCAGCTGCAAACCCAGGAGGCACAGTGGACATCTGTCCCCCACAGCCTACATCCTCACCCCCTGTGTGGATGCACTGAGATGGGAGAGGAGGCAGCCATTAGGAATTCCCTTCTACTCTGGGGAGGAGCTGGCTCTCGGCCATGGCACGTGGAGGGCTTGGGTGGCAGACACAGCCTCAAACCCAAATCTGGCCCAGGGAAGGAAGGTCAAACTGCGGGCTGGGAAGCAGCTGTTTGCAGCCCTCCCGGGAATGCAGAAGCAAAGCTGGGTGGCAGGAACTAGGCATGGGGCCACTGGGAGCAGTGCCCTCAGGAGGAGGTTGCTGACCCAGTTGGTGAGGTTGGGATTTTGCCAGGAAAGGTGGCAGTACCTCCACTCGTGGGCAGCACCTTTGCAGTGTGCTGCAACAGGGATGCTTGGCTTCACTCCCAGCAGTGCTGCCATGAACTTGCCGTCGTGTGCTGGAAGGACAATCATGACAAAAGTCCCCTCCCTGAGACACACAGACAGTGTATGTCAAGCTGAACCTGTGCATGGGAGCACAGGCTTGGCAAACACTGAAGCCACACTGGTAGGGATGAGGGATTTCCTAAGCCCTGTCCCTCAGCCGTGAGCTTTGGTCTTACTATGCAAGGATTGTAAATGCAGCCAGGAGCCTCCAGCTCATAGATGGCAGATAACTGACATGAAGGGGTCACAGAGATGACTCCTGGGAGTCTGCTACTTTGACTGCAAGCTCCTTTTCCTCCCTGTGTGCTCGTTCCATCCCTAATTCCTCCCTCTCATATTTTCTCAGTCTTAAATCATTATTTCCATGCTATGAAGAGAAGAAATTCAAAGGATTCAGGAAGGTGGGAAAGTATTCTTAGAGATGTGGGACCAACACACTGGAACTAACCACAACATCTAATCAGCCCTTTTCAACAACTTTGGGCATCGCCCAGCATGTTTTCCATGCCAGTTTTGAATAAACACAGCATACTTGGTGACAGGCATGTTCTAACTTTGCCCTGTCACCCACTAAGCACATAGCACCAAGTGATAGATCTCCTCAGAAGTTTCACTTTCCACCTCCATCTGAAAATAGGCCAGGCTGTGGCTGTAGCGTCTGATTGTCCCTCCAGATGAAACCCCGAATGGCAGTGTGTCTTCACTCCCAAGTCCCATTTTGCCTTTAACTCATACAGAGGAAAGCTGTGCACATATGTGGACATATGTGTGCATACACAAGGAAAGCACATGCATGTATGGGTTTGTACATGGTCACGTACATGTGTGTGCGTATGGCTCTGTGGGGTGTGTGCACAGTCAGGAGTCTGGAGCTTTTGCAAACGCAAGGGCTTGCACAAATGTCTGGGTCTGGCTGTATGGAAGTGTTGGTCAGTCTGAAGTATGCTGGCAAGACACAGACCTACAGGAGAGGCTAAAAGGAGCTGCAGGCACCCCACTGGAGGTATCCATGGGGACACCTGGGCTTCCCAGTGCTAGCTTGTCAGCCCTTCTGTGCTTCCTCCCCAGACAAGGCCTCTGTCTGACCCTCTGCTCTGCACAGGCATTCATGTAAACTAATAGTCTGACCTTGTTGGCACACACCAAAAGAAGTGCAAAGAAACAAACAAAACCCACATGCCAACCCTCTCCTTCTACATATCAAATTTCTCTCCAGAGATCATCAAAAGTATTCTTACCCAGATTCTAAACTAGATTAACAAGCTGTGAGCAGCCAAATGGTGATGGCATCTGAAAAGTGACCACCACCCCCTCCAGCCTAACCCACTCTTCCAGCCCAAACAAGGATTCATTCTAACAGCTTTTGGCAGTGTCCTGGACAGGGCTACAGAGCTGCAAGAGCTCAGCTGCACAAGGGTTCTCTCCCAGCAGCCAGTTTCAGTGCTGGTGATTGGCAATTAACTTTGCTGCCAGATTCCTTTTCTTCTCTTTCCTCATCTTGTTTTCCCAAGATAGTACTTCCACAGTTGCTGCCTCTTTTCTCCTCCCAGCTGAGATGTGATGGGGTGTCTTACCATGGCAGGCTTTTGTCTAATCGCTGCCCCAAGATCAGCCAGGCTGTGATGCTCAGGAGATGGATGCCCTACTTCTTCCCTTGCCAGCTCTCTCAATGTCCAACAACGATGATGGGAGCCCGTCTTCTTAGAGCCCAACACACCAGCTGGTGTGAAACACCTGGTCACACCAGCATTGCCAAAATATGGGGTGGCAACTGCACCAAAATAGACTTCATGCATTGTAGGGAGAACAAATAGTGGGCAAGGAGGTCTGAGTCATTTAGGTCTAGACAAATCTGCATCTGTATGCTTGAGGACTCAAGGGACTACTTTCTTGTCTCTTTCTACTAGATCAGGCTGGCTGCAATGGTTGGGTCTTATTTTGCTTATCACTGTGATACCTCATGGAGCTGGAAATGCCAAAAGTACTGTCCTTTCTTCAGGGTTAAATCTCACAGGGATCTCTTGGGAGAGCTGGATCTCTCTTCAGTTGTCTACAAGTACCAATGGACCCATAAGACATTAGAACTATTGCAGTTCTCAATAATTTCACACAAAATATTTGCCAGGATGGTTACCAGTAGGTGGCTATATGTAGATGACATATACATGTTATTTTTATATCTGTTTTTGTTGTGAAGGACTCTAACAACATGGAACTTCCATTACCTTTCCCGAGGCCCTTATTTATTTGGCTAGTTTTTGCATCAGCAGATGAAGAACTCCAAGCACATCCACCTGTGCTTTTGCCAGAGACACGTTTAAGGCTCTAGTAAAGGGAATCATGACTTTTGGCAGGTTTGTACTGGAATGAGTGAGGGAGAGGAAGGTGAGAGACATTCCTTTTCTAAGTTTCCTTAGCCTTAGCTCTTTCAGTTCATCACAGGCCAATTAATATGTATGTCTATGCTTGACTTTGCTCAGCGTCTTGCAGAGTAGCCAACACTTACACTTTTGTTTCCAAAAAAAATCCCAAGCTAAATAAAAGGAAAACTAATCCAACCCAAACCACCGGGTCTTTCCCATGCAACATAATTAAATGCAAACATTAAAATTAATTTACTTTCTTTTTCTATTCAGTACATTCTTCTTCTACGTACATTCAAACAGCAATCCAGCAATCTTTGTATATTTATGTCCTTCCAACTTGCCCATCCTCTTTAAAGTTCAAGTACCTCGTATGAGTGACTCACTCATCCACCCTTTGGAGAGTATAATAATAGAAATTCTTTAAAGCTTTGTGTTTTCGGTACAACGGCATTCCGATATGATCTAAGAATCACAGAGACACCCTCCGGTCCCAGGAGGACTGGGGAACAGGTTTGGCTAGAAAAAAAAGTTTTCCTCATGTGATGGGCACCCCACCAATCACACAGCACGTTCCTCAAACAACCTGGGCTCTTTAAAGAGCAGCGGAGGTGGGAGACAGGGTCTTTTTCGGCTTTGCAGGTGAGTTGGGATTTCTGCTGGGAAGCATCACGAGAAGAGAGGGGTGAGTGCCTTGTTTTGGTCATCATCCTCCCCTTAATGAGGCATGTGAGCCATAAGTGTCTATTAGGAGAAAAGACAGCTCTTATGTTTAATGTTTTTTATTTTAGTCCCTGGACTGTGTTTGGTATGTGGGAGTCTGGTACCTGGTTAAGGTTAACTGCAGAAAATTATTAAGTGTTTCATTTTTATTACCTCAGGCTGCATCTTCTCTATGGCTCTTTTAATTTGTTTCATATTTTTTCTCCTAAAGACTGGGGAGGAGGGAATGGAAAAATTAAATCCATTGTAAATCTGAGTGTTAAAAAAAAAAAAAAAAGGAAAAATTGTTGTAGGGAAAGACTAATCTTGTAATGCACCCCTCACTTGTGAAAATAGGAAAGTTTAAAAACCCTCTTGTTTTGGCTGTGCTGAACTAATAAAGGAGAGAGGAAAAACCTACCTCCCAGCTCTGTTTCTGAGGTAATTATGCTTGATGATGATTTACCAGCCACTCCACTGTTCACACAGGCTTCATTTCATAGCAATCTCTTCAAAAGGAAACTTAATTAGTCTCTGACCCCTGCTTGATGCTGAGCTTTGTTTTTGCTTTATTTTTCTCCCATGGTAGCACAAAATAACTGTCTGCCTCTTCCATTTCTGAGTGTGGTTGACTCCTAGCACACAAGTAGTTTTCTGTCAGAGGTGGCTGCATTTCAGGGGAGGTGGAGCATTGGGAAAAGTCCAGTGGGGCAGGAGGAGTGCATGGGTTTGCGTCCACTAGAGATGTTTGCTTTTAAATAAGTAAACAAATGATGAATTGACATTTGTAAAACATTTGGCTTCTTACAGTGGAGTTCAAGCGATTCATCATTAACATATTAAATTACATCCTTAAAAAACATGTAGTTCTGAAGGCATCCCAAGCACTTGGAAAATACCTTCTTTTTAAGCCCTTGGAGCTAAATTTTCCATTATAACCAATTAGAAAAAGAAGAAGAAAAAAAGGAAGTTTATTGCTTGATGAATCAGGGTCCACAGGAGGTCTGGATGTGGGCAGGTCTGGAGCTCATGGAGGCTTCCCACGGCACTGGCGCTGGCCTTGGCACAGAACCTCCAGCAACAGTTCCACCTGGGTGACTTCCCTTCATCAGCACCCCAGGGCTAGCCCAGGCATCTCGCTGCTGCCTGTAGAGACATGCTCTCCAGTTGGGGCTTGGACAGGAGGGGTGGTGCCCAGGCTTCCGCCCCGCAGGGCTGCATGGGCAGGGACCAGGATTCTGCCCTTGAGCGGCTGCGTTTGCTCAGCTGCGCTCGAGTGGTGCAGAGCCCTTCAGCCAAGGTGTGCAGAGCCTGTGAGTCATAAAATAAATGCATCTTTTGTCTACCTCCTTGCACCGGGGCATGAGAATGCAATGCCCTTAGCAGGGACACTGAGGCAAAAGGAGCTAGCAAGGGGTGATGTGAAGCCCCTGCAAGGCCCACCACCATGCTGAGAAACCTCCAGGAGCAGCGTGAAGGAGCAAATGATGCTCACAGGGATGTTTTGGGACGTCCCTTTGTCACAGTGCTTGACAACTAGCACAAAACACAAGGCAATCAAAATGCCACCTGGTTCTGTGTTGGGCAATGCCAAATTAATTCTTATCCATTGGCTTGTTTGACTAGAAATGGAGAGTCCAGCTAGGCTAAGAAGGGGGGATTAATCTGTAAGGCCACTGAAATCCTGTTCCAGCCTGTAGAAATAAGGGGTGGAGGCTTCAAAAGATCAACCAGCCCCATGTGTGTGAGGGGCACACAATAGACCCCAAACCCCACTTGAAAGCAGGAATTGTTGGCAGAAGTGCTTCTTTCAAAGCCTGAATGAGGTTATCACCTAAAATGCAAGGGCGGAAACCAGCCTCTGCAGAAAGGAGCTTCCTTTTCATCTCCCATAGTTGTGCTGAGGGTCTCACAGAGCCACTGAAAGTAAAGGAAGGGAAGGGAGGTCAAGAAAACTTCAAGGGCATGGAAATAGTAGATTGTCTGCAGCTTGTGGAGTACCAGGAGGAGGCAAGGCTACCACTTCTCCTGGGCTCTGGCAGGCTCAGCTGGACCCCCATGAGTGTCAGGGGTGTTTTGGGGGTGTGAGGGTAGAGGAGAGGGGAGAAGCTTCAACCAGTTGTACTGGTTGTGACCAGTATGTCAGGAAGAGTAAGAAGTATGTGCCTCAGGAGGGACATAGGGGTTTTTGGTACAATGAGAGCAACAGACACCTTTCCAAAGCTGCTTAGAGCATGGAGCAAAGTCTGTGGTAGTGATCATTGAATACCTCATACCTAAATTGCAAGGTTCCCAGGACATGCTGAGGAACACCATGTCAGGGTTGAAATTCCAGGACCTGGCTACCTTCTTGTGTGGAACTTTTGGAGAACAGTTGCAGCTAAAGCTCCAATTTCCTCAGGGGTTTCCCTGAAGCCCTAGAAAACTGTGTTTGGGTCATGAAACTAATATTAACAAGCCCAAGACGAAGGCTCCTCTACTTCCAAATGCATTTGTGTCCGTAGGCAGAGGCTGCTGGCACCTGTGTCTCCGCAGGCTGGGAGGAGGGCTGCCCACCAGTGTCACAGCCAGGGGTGCTTGTGAGACACATCTGTGCACAGCTTGCCTTAGGCACGCCCACCAAGTTTGCCACATGCCTCTGTAGTCGTGTACCTGTGCCAGGTGCTGTGCAATCTGTTCTTGCTAAAAGCAGCTCACCTTTGAGGCGGGAGGAGCAGTTGGAAAGCTCCAGATCTCCCATAGCTTCTCCTCTGGGACATGTTGGAGGATCAGGTCTCCAGCTGCCCAGCTGTTGTCACATCCTTGGAACACGTGCCTGGTCTCTCATCAGTGATGGTGATACCAGACCATCTGCAAGGGAGAAGGGGTCAGACAAGGGCTTGCCACATGTGGCACAGGTTAATAAAGTGAATACCAAGAAATTAACTCTTTCAGCATGAATCCCTTGGAGGCAGAATTCATAGAAATATGGCAAATGTGTTTAGTTTTAGGTCTAGAGTAAAGGCTTTTCCTTCCCTTTTCCTCTTCCTGGTTTCCTTGCTTCCCCTGTGCTGCAATTCCATTGAACTTAGTTAAGATACTGGAGAACATTCGGTTGTCTGGAAACTTGCCACTGTCCAGCTGATACCTGTGGTGGTGATCGTGTCCAGCTTTCCTCACAACCGTAGTAGCCCACAGGAGGTGAGCTCACTCAAGGAGAAGGGGCTTGCTCTCTCTGACTTATATGACTGCAATAATACCTGCCCAAGGGAAGGCAGGAGTGAGCCAGGTTCTGCCTACTAAGGAGGAGAAGAAAGCCAGCTTGTAGAGAGGCAAGACCATAGGCTGTTGCTACACTGAACAGGGATCTCAGACTTGGCCTTGGTTTATACATGGCAACTAGAGCAGACCTGCTTTTTCATGTAGAAGTCAGAGTTCAAGTGCCTGCATTCAAGCAGGAAAGAATTCCTTGTTTTACGTACTGCTCCTTAGCATGTGATGTCTCTTAGATGGCAATAACTAAAGGGGCTTTTAACATCTCTGGAGCTTGGAGCACGCAGGTCCATAAGCCAGGCAGTGGTCTTTTCAGCTTTCAGATGAGTGTAGGACCAGGATCCATCTTAGGTTTGGCAGACTCTGCAGTGTTGTATTTATAATACATGGCTGAAGATTGCACAGATGCAGATCTGACCTGCAAGACAGTTTTATGTGACCCCCTGGACACACTGGCTGGTTGGGAAGTTTGGTAGGGACAGAGATTCAGGCTGACCTCATGAGCCTGCCATTTTCAAATACAGAGCCATACAGTTTCATGTGTATTGGTCTGGCCTCCAAACACCCGGCTGGGACTAAAAATGGCTTCTCAACTTAAAAATAATGGCCACATATTATTAAAAAATTTCTACATGTGCTATCATACAAAAATATTTAGGCACTCTACTGGTGTAATGGTGAGGGCACTGGAGATGTCTGCATGCCTAATCCTCAAACCAGTGCAGAAAGAGTGGTAGGATGTGCCTGGTTTTCATCTGTCACTATTGGAAGTCCTGCATATCCCAAAAAGGGCAGCTGCCGAGGAAGCAGGAGGTAGCATTGTTAGAGAGGTCTCACAATGCTCTGTTCCTCAGAAAGCTCCCCTTCATTGACACCTTTGTCTGCTCATATTTCCCAACAGCTTCTTTGAAGAATTGTGAAATCAGTGACTCTAGCAAAAGAGAGGCACTAGTGCAGATACTCTGGCAGAAGAAGGGCATTCAAGCAATTTTTCCTGTTGTCTTCTAAAGCTGGGCTCACTTCTGCCTTTCTTTCTTGGTTCATATTTTTGTAATCACCGGGCAAAAGCAGTTGTCTCAGGGTTGGGATTTTTTTTTCCCTCCCTCTCTCCATGCCCACATGCGCTCCATCCCTTTGAAAGAAAAATTTGGTGGCCACTGGTGTCTGAGCTTCTTTTTGCAAGAGGTCTCATGCCTCTGAATGGTGCCTTTATGCTGCCCTCTCTGGAAGGGGACGAATTTCATGCAGAGCACCTGACTCCAGACTGCAGGATATAGCTCTCTCAGGAATTTGGTAGGAATGCTACTTGGCTTGGCTCCCATGAGCCAGCTGCAACCTGAGCTGCTCCTTCCCTTCCTCCCTCACACCTGACTTGGGGGACTCAGCTCCCGTTCCCAGCATGGGTGGGAGATGGGGCTACCCTGAGCAAAGCCCTGTGCTGTAGATGTGGGTGGGGTATAGCAAGAGCACCATGGGGACCAGTTCAGTCCCATGGTAGTGCTGGTCAAAATGGCACAGGATAGCATGGCCTGGAGTAAGGCTGGCTCCTTTGGAATAGGGGTGATGTGAGGGTTCCCTGTCCATTCAGATGTAGCTGCTGTTTCTGGCCAGGTAGAAATGCAACACTGTGAGCTAAGATTGTCTTGAGTGCTGTTGTGATGATGAAAACCCAAGAGGGAGCTGAAGACAGCAGCTGCCCCCAAAGTGGTCCCAATCTTCTGTAGCTCAAGTATCAGGGAGAGTTTGAGTTACCAGATTAACACCTGGGGACGTCTCTTCTCTGAAGCTACTATAAAGCAAATGATGGGAGGTGTACAGACAGGCTGGAAAGCTCTGTCTGTCTTTCTCCTCATGGATAATTTGTGTTTCTGAGTGAAGCATATTATACTGGTGGTTCAGTTGAAGACTGTGCTTGGTTTCTTCTAGGTTGCATGAAGAATTAAAGATGGCAAAAAGTGAAGATTGCGTACACATCTTGCAGGGTCTATTAGTCTTTGGGAATGTGGTCATTGGGGTAAGTGAAGTGGAACAAGTATGGGTGGAGGCTTCCTTCCAGTATGACACTTCTTAAAAACAGCAGTTCTCCCTCTTCACATGTGAAGTCCACACATAAATAGTCCAGTAAAGCACGAGAGAATAAGGAGAGCTGTCCTAGATGATCAGCTGAGTGGAAAAGGGACAGCAGGGGCTGATCCACAATACCAAGATGGGTGCTAGGGGAAAAGTCTTAGAACTGTCAGCAGGATCTGAGCAAAATTTTTCCAGCTACCTCCCTCCATATAGTGATGGAAAAGTTCTGTTCATTCTTTCTTAACATCCTCAAGTCCTAGGCCTGACCTCTCAGATCAAGGCTGGGTGAGATTTATCTGCAATTTTTCTGTGAAGTCCCAATACAAGAGGTTGTAGAGCTGGACAGAGGAGGAGTTGGGTAGCTCCCACTTGGCAGGAAGTTGAATGATAAAAAAACAGTCTACACCTCTTTCTGTCTTTGCTATTTCTTTGGGGAAGCTTGATCTAATGGATTTATTTTTCTTCTCAGATGTGCGGCATTGCCCTGACAGCAGAGTGTATCTACTTTGTGTCTAATCCACATGGTCTCTACCCTCTGCTGAAAGCCACAGAAAACAATGACATCTACGCTGCTGCCTGGATTGGCATCTTTGTCGGCCTTGCACTCTTCGCTCTGTCTATCCTTGGTATCATTGGAGTCATCAAGGGCAGCAGGACTTTGCTGCTGGTGGTAAGTGTAGCAAAGTTTGCCTTGCTGTTGCTGCCAAACTGAACAGTTGCTGCCTTAGTGTCCCTGGTCACCTTGGGAATCAACCAATGAGCAAAGACAGCTTTTATACTGGTAAGAAGCCAAAGGTTCTTCTTGATCATGGCTGTGGTGTCCCAGAATGTGAATGCTGTGAAGACACATGCTCGAGGAGCTCCTGAACCAGGCTGAGGGAATTAATGGAGATAGCCACCGTGGAGGTTTGACTGGCTTGACCCTGACTTTGCCCTGAAGCAATGCAGGAGCACTTGTGCAATCACATGTAGCTGGGATGTGGTTTCGATCCTTGTTTCTCCCCACCCCTTACTGCTTTTCAGCTGTCATACCCTATTCAGTTTAGGAGCTGATAAGTAATGACTTCTGTACAAGACATTAATAAGTGTCAGGATACCAAATATAGGTGCAATCAAGAACATAAGACATCAGCAGACAGGCAGAAATTACAGGGGTGGGGACAGAGCTTTGGATAAGCCAAGGATAATGTTAAATTGTAGACAAATCTCTGTACAATGTCTTAACTAGTCCTTTTGTTTGGCAGTGGCAAAACTTAGTTGATGCTTGCATTAACAAAGGGTTGACACCAAAACTCTGGAATCCCCTCTCTCAGATAACTGCGGGGTTGCAGTGCATCTGTTTTAGACAAGAGGAACTCCGAGATCTGAACTCCTGTGCCAGGGAATTTGCAGCAAACAGCTGAGGAAATAGAATTCCCTTAACTCTGAATTTTGGTGTCTTGGCTGAAACCCAAGGCTCTGCTTTAAGAGATAGATAGATAGATAGATAGATAGATAGATAGATAGATAGATAGATAGATAGATAGATAGATAGATATATCGGTGGGTGGATGGGTGGATGGGTGGATGGATGGGGTACAAGGGACAATAGCTGGGGTAAGTAGGAAATTAATGTCTTGAATCAGAGAAGAGCATTACAAAATGTGGGAGGAGGAACAGACACGTGAGAAATCTAAAGGGAATATGAAAATGTCAATGGGATTATGCTGAAAAGGGAAAAGATAGTGAAATAGACTATGAGAGGTGACCCTTGGAATCTGTTTTCATGAAGGGTTTTGCTCACAATGTTGAAGTGTTAAGGAAATCTGATGATGAAAAATCAGCAGGATCTGAATGACATCCTAAATTGTATCTTCTGTTTCCTCAAAGTACAATCTCTCCTGCTAAGAGTGAACAGCTTCCCACTGAAAAGTTTATAGCTGGCAAGTGGAAGGAGGACATGTGACACAAACATAGGTTGCCAATGAGACACAACAAAGAAAAGGACAACATATATTCCATGGAAGCAGGGTAGTCTTAATGCTGTGAGGTTCTGATGAAATCTTGTCTGTGAGGTGGAGAACAATTCCCACCATTCACCTTCAAGAAAGCAGATTGCAAATTGAAACAAGCACAGGGAAGGGCTAAGAGAACATTAAGGGCACAGAGAGGGCAGAGGGGAATACAATAGCCTGGTCACCTTTGCATCAAGCAGGGTTTCTGGCTTAATCTTGAAAAAAATGCTGAACTGTCTCTGCAAGAACTAACTCTGCTCTGTCTCCCACAGTACATCATTCTGATGCTGATCACTTTTGCATTTGAAATGGCTTCTTGCATCACAGCAGCAACTCACCAAGACTCTGTGAGTATTTCTTTCCTCATGTATTCTTTTAACTGTGCTGGAAAACACAAGTTCTAGGGTACATAGTCATCCTTTTCAGTGCAGTAAATGTGATAATACAGTGTAAACTCACAGGACTACTGCTGAGCAGAGGACAGCCCCACAAGGAAAAACTCCAACATCATTATTCTAATCAGGGAGATAACTTTGTTCTTTCTGACATCATTTTGTTATTTTTAATATTTTAAAATGTTTACAACCTTGTATCTTAGGAAATAATAGCATGGGTTAGCTGAATCATCAATACAGTGTTTAGTCTTTCAGCTACAGACTGATTAATCTATCATACACACAGAAGACAAATCTTGAGCATTGCCCCAGGCAGTGTTACTGGTGAGGGAAAGATTACATGGATTACTGGAGATACTGCGGGGAGGGAAATTATTTGTGGTGCTTTAGTTCCAACATACCAAATGCAATCCACAGCTTCTGTACATCTCTTGTGATCTGCATCTGGTAGTGCCTTCTGGAGATCTTCATCTTCGTTGCCCCTGATCCTCAAATCCTGCTCTTTATTCTGTTGTGTGTGTAAAACCAGAGGAGAAACAACATTCCTGTTCTCCAGCAGGACACTGAAACAAGAAAACAAATCCTCCCCAAATAACCCTGTATTTGCTTTACATGGCCATTTATTTACATAGTTTCTGCATTTTTCTCTGTTGGGTTTTTTGCTTCTGTAGGTCACTCCAGAGCTCTTCCTCAAGCAAATGCTGGAGAGATATCAGAAGTCAGAGCCGGCCAATAACAATGACAATGAGGTCACCAAGACATGGGATGAACTCATGGTTCAGGTAACAATAACACTGAAAAGTCACTTAATTATTAAATGCTCTGCAGGCCTGGAATTTCAAGTCCTCCTTGGGGCTGCTGGATAATGAAGAGGATGGCATCAGCCTTGAACCTTAAAGAAAGTTCTGACACACTCCCCCTTTAGCTCGTTTATCAGACAGCAGACTGTCAAAGGCAGACACTTCAAAAATCTCTCCCATAAATCTGTGATTAATACCTAACCAGTGTCCTGACATGTACAGGGCTGTGACCTGGGCCTACAAAGACTCTTCCCTTCCCTCTCCCTGCAGAACCATTGCTGTGGGGTGCTGGGCCCCTCCGACTGGCAGGAGTACACGTCAGCCTTCCGCCTCACGCACAGCGATGCCGACTACCCCTGGCCACAGAAGTGCTGCGTCCTGGATGCACAAGGGCTTCCTGTCAACCTTGATGGCTGCAAACTTGGAGTGCCTGGCTACTATAACAGCAATGTAAGATCGTCTCTGCCCTTTCCAGTTAACATATGTCTGTCAAAAATGCCTTGCTGGAAGGGAAAGAAACTGTGAATAGCCTTTCTCCTTCACTGTAAGCAGCAGATGTTCAAGAACTTTCTGGAGGAGAGGAAATGCCTGTAGAGTCCTGGCCATGTTGCTGAACACAGGACAGGAAATTTTTTTTTAGGATAAAGGCTTTCCTGATGGAGAGAGAACTCTCCCAAGCCACTGGTGAGAGGTGACGGCTCTAACATGTAGATGGACAGTAGATAAATCAAACTTAGCCCAAAGATGAGTGAATATAATATGAATGAGCACATCAGCAGTTCTCCTCCTCACGGAAGAGCTTTTCAGTAGACCTTTTCAGTGTGTCCTATTCACTGCGTTTCTGGGTCATGAGCATCAGCTTCTGCACCAGTTTGCATTTCTAGAAGGCATTCAAGCTTCCAAATTTGCCTGCAGCTTCTTGATTCTGGAGGTCAATTCTGTGTCAACTGTGTTTGGTTATCTAAGCGTACTTGGCATGTGGATGGCACAGGAAGTTGTCCCTGCAGTGTCTGAGATGGGTCTACTTTGTATTTGGGGCCAGAAACAGGTAGGTTATCTGCAAGCTGTTAATAAGCAGTGTAGCTCTGGCTTGCTTTTTTGAGACCCTCTGAGCTACCAAAATTACAGTAGGAGAGGAGCATGCCACCATGCTACCTCAGTCTATCTCAGGGGTGGATAAGCTTGTCACCTTACAGTGCAGGCTCAGCGCTGGTGTTGAGTCATTCCTGATTGTCTTTCAGGGTTGTTATGACGCTATTTCTGGGCCAGTGAACAGACATGCCTGGGGTGTTGCCTGGTTTGGCTTTGCCATCCTCTGCTGGACTGTAAGTACTTCATATTTGCCTTTATTTCCTCTTCTCTTCTCTTGTATTCCACACCCAGCTGGGTGGAGGTGGATGACAGGACTGACGCATTTAAAATATCCATAGATTATTGTCATTCATTCATCACAAATCCACCTGTAGCCTGCTCCACTAATGGCTACATTTACAAGTTCCCCCTCCATTCTGGCTTCCAGGGGTGAGGAACTACATGGCCTTCCAGCCTGCCATGGCCTGCTGCAACCTGATGCCATCTCAGCAGTACAACACAGCAAACACAGCTTGCAGATACTTCTTTGTGAAGGGTGTTGGATCACCTAAGCAGTAATCATGATAGATAATTCAGTTTGTAGTTTGAAGATTTTGTATGAGTGTATTAAATACTCAGGGTTCAGCAGCTTCATGACAGATAATCCCCAGTGAGATCAGTGGTACAGTCAAATAGTTATAGCTGCACAGATCGTCTTTCTCTACTGTGTGGTTTCTGTGCAGATAAAAAACTTCAAGCTTTCTCTTCCTGAACAGGTTTTGCTTTTCAAGAATTTCTGTTGCTCTCTCCTACCAGTAGGACTAAATGGGGCTGGAGGTGAGGTGGAGTGTAGGAAATGGGGAGAAGAGAAACTTCATTGTGTTGTCATTTCAGTTCTGCGTCCTCCTTGGTACCATGTTCTACTGGAGTGGAATTGAATACTGAAGGCCCAGTGTCCTCAGTGCTGTCCTGAAGAGCTGTGTGAAACTGCATTTGTTTGTCTCCTGCTCCATTCTCCTTGGGCCATGGAGGATTTGAAGTTTTCCCACTACCTCTCCCATATATACTTTTGCCCCTGCAAAAACTTGACACAAAGAACTGATGACTGCAGGAAAGAATCTTCTTGTCCCTGCTTTGCCCCTTGTTCTGCAGCCTTAGTGCCTCCTGGCTGAGACACAATCCTTCTTTCACTCTGCAAGAAATCCTGGAGCATAAGATAAGAAAAAAAGTGATCTGATTTGTTCTCTGATGACATCAGAAAAGAAAATGTCCATATACACTTGCTCCAGAAAAATGTCTCTCTAAAATGAGTTTGAATTTAAATTATAATGCTCCAGCAAGGGCTATGTGAGCAAAACTGTAACCTCCTGTGACCGATAAGGACGGATGCTGCAAGGGAGAAGACTGCAGACCTCTGTATTATATTTTACTGTTCAACTTCTCTCGCTGATCTCTGTCACCCTTGCCTTAAATAAGGCAGATTCTCTGAGCATTTAAGTGTGTCAGCGGTAAAAAGATGTCACAGATAAAAAGTCTGTTGCTAGTCAAGCCCAGTAAAAGGCCAGCTCACTCCTCAGCAATATGCTGCCTATATGCAAGCCTACCTCCTGTCACTGATGAAACTATTGCAAGTGCTCCTACCTTCAAAAGTGCCAGTCCAGGAAAAGCTCCATTTGCTAACAAGCAACTCCTTCAAAAAAGCTATTATGTACTTCACACAAGATTTCATGCATCTATGGGCTAGAATCTGCAGAATACAAGGGGTTCTGTGCTGTAGTTGGCTTTGCAAAAGTGGCTGTCCCATGCTCCTAGTTCATTGTGCTTCTTTCTTCGGCTACCTGTGTGTATATGGTCACATCCCCTGTGTAAATCCCCTTCCACATCCCTGAATCAGGTAGGACAAAAGGCAAACAATGGCAGTGAGTAAGTCTTGTGAAAAATGCAAGCAAGGAGCTAACTGAACCAAACCCAGTCCTTGCATCAGTGCTTGCAGTTCTCACTCTGTTCAATAAAGGCTATTTACTTTGGCCCAGACTGAGCTGGTGTATTTCCTAGTGAACGCTTCGGTAGTTAAATGTATTGTGAGAAATGTGCTCCTCTATAGAGAGTTTTAAGATGAAGCCTTTTCCAGAGATGTACTGGTTCAAGTCCTGATGCTTGCCATCTGTCTTGATTCTTTGTTTTTGTATATTCACCAAAATACTAATTAAAAAGAAGTGGAAGTGAAACTTTTCCTTTTTTCAAGATTGTGTCTTTGGGAAAGGTAAATAATAAAAGTCTGTGTCTGGGACATCTGGGGCAGGGCAATGACAGGCTTTAATATCCTGTAACAGAGATGTTAAAGCACCAGGATGCAGGGTGCTACAGAAACTCGGCAGCCAAATAGTTCCTTATCAGAGTGATGGGGAAAGAAGGAGGAAGACATGAGGGCAAACAACTTGAGGAAGAAATGGGTCCCTGCAACACAGATGGAGTTTTCTGTATGACTGTGCCTTCAGAACTGACAATCCTCATGGGTCAGCCACTGCCCTGGTTCAGTGGCATGGAGATTCTAGACTCTCAGAAATTCCATAAGGAAAGTAGTCTCTTCAGCACTTTTGTTGTGAGACTTGAGTCATGGATTGACCATGCAGACCATGTATGTCAGTGGTCAGAGTTTGGTTTTCAAGGGGGTGAGGGGGAGGTTTGGTGGGTTTTGTGTATGCTGCTGAAAGCTACAGTAATATCTCAATATAAAGAAATCTAAAGAGAATTAGCATCTGTCAAAGTTAGGGAGCAATAGCAAAGACTGGGTTCTCTGCTACTTGCCATAAACTGCAAATCCCTGCCAAGTGCAACAGCAAAGAGGAGAGAAATGGGGGTGGAAGGGCATAGCAGGAACAAAGACTCTGTCCTTGTTTGGCCAAACCCCTCCAATAACTCTTGGTTATGGCAGCCATCGCGGATATCTGCCCTCCTGCATAAGGGCCCCTTGCTTGAGCTGTTTCTGAATCTCAAGCAGCTCTGCAAATGAGTGAAACAACTGACTGTGGGACTTTCTAGAAGCTAGTAAGGCCTTCTGCATATGGATGTCACTGGACATTCAGCCTGGAGAAAACTGTATGACCACAGAAGCAGGTATGATCAAATATTATTTTCCTCCTCTATTCTTTTGCTTCAGACCCAAGTCCTTTCTGCTACATCTAAATGTAGTATGATTACAGCACTGCATTTAACATAGAGGAAAATGCTGCAGGATTTTGAAGGAGAAGAGAAACTGAGACTACTTTAAATAGACTATTGAAGTATTAACTGTCCCAACCAGCTGCAAAAATTTCAGCTCAAGTCAATTTGGTTTGGGTTCTTCAAATCTGCTTTCTGCCTCTTAAGCCTTTTCCTCCCATTGCACTTTGTGATTTGTGGTCTAAAAACATAGAAGCTGTGACCAAGTGATGCAGGTAATGGTGGATCTGTGCAGAACTGCCAAACAGGCCACAGTGCATCCAGAAAAACCCAGCTTTATCTGCCTGAACTAAGGGGGAAGGAGAAGACTGGACTGATGGCAGAATAAAGTTGAGCAGGGTCATAAAAAATCCTACACAGTTTTTTCTGATTTTTCAGCTTCTGAAGGTTGATTCCAGCCTCTGCAAGTTCCCTACCTGAGGTGCCAGGGAGAGAATAAGGAAGGGATGGAGTCTGTGACAGGAATGGTGGTGAAGAGGTTTATGTGTCAGCTGAGAATTGTAAAGAAATGCTGGTCATTCTCAGCTGTTTGGATTGCCTCCCGAAGGCATGGATGTACGTGGTCTTCAGAGCAGGCAATATGCATGTGTGCATGAGAACTGTTGGACTAAGACATCCTGCTAAGACAGGACGAAGAAAAAAATTGCTCCAGGTGGAAGTTGTATGGTTTGTTTGCAGATTTTCTCTGTGTATTTGTTCTCTCTAGGTGTGAATATTCACAGTTCTCTCTTGGCGATAAAAGCACACTTCAATTCTCCCATGGAGTTACCAAATGTATTTTTAGATTATTAATTTATTGCAGTATTTCCAGGTCTGAGAAATCAAGAGTCTTGCTGAGAAGCATCCTCTATTCAAAGCTGATGGAGTGGTTGTGTCCTCCAAGCCAAAAAGAATCCCACATCCTCAGCTGTTCCCCTCCCACACACACAGAAATGTAACCTGGTGTTTTTCACACTGTTGGATGTTTATGGCTGGCAGTACTGAAGGTCTCTGTGCCTTCAGGCAATGGGGCAACGTGGGGCTGCCTTTCCGTATTTTTTGCCTTGACCCCATTTTTCGAACAGGTTTTCCTATCCCTTTCTCCTTTCCCCTCACTTCTGCAGATCTCTTTGCACAGACTCTTTCATGCCCTAATTTTCTTTACCTTGCTAGTTCATGTACTACATACAATGGCATTTACACGCCATACTTGCATCCGGCTACTCACCTCATTGGGAAAACTAGGAACCAGGCTGACAGTGGTGTTCAGTATCCTCTGGCTCAGGTGATTTATTCCCTTTCCTGCTCTCTGCCCTGGCATCTTAATTTTTCACATTCCTTACAACAGGGACTCATGCCAAGCAAATGTTTATCGGGATCAGTGACCTAAAACTAGCTCATAAATGAAGCCTCCTACTCCCAACCCTTGGCAGGCCTGCCCTCCTTGGCAACTGGGGAAAGCCCCTGCAATGTGTGGTATGCTGGGAAGCTCCTGCAAGAGCTCTCTCTGTAATCTCAGGCATCTATCTTTAGGATATTCTGCTTTGAGAGGAGTTGAATATGACTTATCCTCAACAGGAAAAGGTGAGGGTGTTTCTGACTTGCTCCTGAGGTGAACTTACATCACGGGCAAGGTCATCTGCAGCTCTTGCAAGATCACTAGTTGAGATAAACCCTGCAAGAGAGCTAAGTGATGAGCAGTGAGCTGCTCTGGCTACCCAGGGCTGTGAGTCCTGTGAGCCAATGCATGACTTCTCTATTTTTCCCAGAGTAATACTCACCTTTAGCAGGGTACTGTGGCTAACACAGAGGCTGCAGATGGTAAAGTCAAGTCACTTTAAAAAATCCCTGTAAATAAGCAACCTAGTCCTTCCACACTGCCCCACCCTTGGTATTTAAAGTGAATTATCTCACAGTGCAAAAAAAAGTAAAGCAGTTTGTGAGCACATATTTTTTCTGATTTATTCTTCCTGATTCCTATGAAGGAAGAGGGAAATAAAGTATTACCTGATATTCTTCAGACTGGTTCAACTCAATCTTATGGCTGGATGTTGGGTTTTTTTCCTTTTTGGGTTTTACTTATCTGGAAACTTCCTCTGTTTAATAATCATCACGTGTGTTATTCTCCTTTTTCCATCTCTGGTTGTTCCCATGTTTGTGTGCCTTGTGGCTCTTTCTTAAGCAGCTACAAAGTTGGGGTTTTTAAAAGTCATTTCCTTTCACTGACTTCAAATATTTCCTGGTCTTTTCAGATAAGGGACTTAAATGATAGAGACATGTACCCTCTGCAGCAGATGTGCTATGGAAGAAAACAGGTCCCATTTTAAGATGGATCTGGACCCAAATTGCAAACATAATTCCTAGGAGTTGTCTAGGTTTGCAAAATGTAGCTCATCTTGCACTGCAGTTTGCTAATAAGACATAAGAAAATGCCTAACCTGTTTTATTATGGAGTGAGGCAAACATCTGAGTTTTAACACTCACACTGTGTCTAACTCCTCAGGGCATCAGGACTTGGGCACATCTGAGCTTTACAAATCCCATTCATTTCTAATCCTTAACTCTGAAACTGTTCATCCTTTACCCTTGTGGTGAGGCACGTTCTTTGAAAAGGTTATCCCACTCAGATGGAAAATAAAGTCAGAAATCTCACTGCCTTTCTCTATCTTGGCTGTTAGGATTCTGTTCTTTTTGGTGGTGGTGGTGCCTTGTGTCAGTCTCCCTTTCCAGCACTGCCTGCCTCCTCTTTGCTGCCAGGTGGCATTTAGCCCTATCCAGTGGGATAACGGTGGGATGTCCTGTTGGACTCCTCTGTTGCGGTGAGGATGTATGAGACAGCAGTGTCAAATACTCCTTGGCACTGGGTTGGACTGATTCCTGGTTAACAGCCAAGTTGGGAACTTGCTTTATCCTGGGTTGGGCTTAGTTGAAAGTATCCATGATGTTATAGTTCTGGCTTCCAATACAACCTACACAGAGCACTGCCCTGAGTCAGGCAGGCAAAAGAAACTGGCTGAAATTGTGTTCAAGCACTTCCATGTGTTTAAGCACCCTGCTTTAGGGCACAGCACCAACTGGAGCATGAGCAGGTCTGCAATGTGCCTTTTGCTTAATTTGCATAACCCCAATGGGAATGCTGTGTAGCAGTCTGAGATTCTCCCCTTGCCTTATGGCCAAGTCATTGCTAGACTCTGTGGCACAAAGAATAGGAAAATACTGGTTCCCATATGGCACTAATAATTGGCTCTGGTTAACAACAATTCCAGAGTTCAACAAACATGGTTTTCTTTCTCCATTTGTGTGCCAGTTGCCATGGTAAGCAGGAAGCTCAGCCCAGGCATTTTCCTAAAGGGAAACTGAAGTCATGAAGGAGGTAGAAAAGGGAGTCAAGCCCTGAGTTCAGCTGCTGAGTAGGAAAAAAAATACTTCATTTAACCTGATGATTCATCTGCCTTTTAGGGAGAACAGCGAGCAAGCTGCACTGCAGATATGTCCACTGAGGCTACAAGCACAAGAACACCCCTTTTTTTTTTTTTCTTTGTTCCCAGGATGGAATAAGGGACACATGATAACAATGCACTTCCATGCTACAGCTCAGAGATTGGCTCAATGAGAGCCAAGGAACTAAATTCATAATTTGTTTAAGTTCTTGCTTGTCCTTTACAAATCAACAGAAGTGCATACATGATGCACCAGAGGCCTTCATAGTAACTTCTGTTCCAGTTTGGCTTCTGCTATACAAGCACTGGCATTACGAAGTTTTTCCATACTGTACTCTGAGGTGCTCTGCATTATCACAAGCAAGGCAGAATTCTCGCAGGAGATGTGCTAAATGGGAGGACATAGTTGCACATCATTGAAACTTCAGCCTGACAGAACTAGAAAGGATACGATAAAACATCATTTTACCCTTGAAAATTTTAAAGCATTTCAGATAATAGTAATTCTACGGAAGTCTCCAAGCCCTCACTTCATTTTCAGAGCTGCAAAGTAACTACAGTTCTCATAACCTCCAATCAGAAAAGTGTGTGGTCAGGCCCTAATCTTCAATCCCCACCATCAAAGCCCACACAAACACAGATCAGTGCCCTGGCCACTCACAAAACAAAAGCGGGGCTCTATGTCAGAGGATGACAAAAGCATTTGCACTGCATTCATAAACCAAATCCAGAAAAAATAAAATGTTCCAAAACATCACTATGGCACAGATCTGTTTTTATAAAAACTCCAGTTTAATCTCATGGCTGAGACCTGGCAAAACATCTTTCTTTTGTGGCTGTTGTTTTTCTTTCCTTTTTTTTTTTTTTTAAACAATCAGGCACAGAGGCAAGCAAGTCCACACAGAAAAAAAAGCTTAACAAAACTGCAATTCATCAGAGCGAGCAGGAAAAATAATCACAAACCAGGGCCAGTGGGATGGAGACAGTCCTCTTCATAGTGTCCAGCTTCCAGCCCTTCTCTTGACCTGGCAGCAAATAGTATTTCAAAGGGGAATAGTGCCTGCAAGCACAAGATCCAGGGTCTGGACTGCTGCATGGAGCCCTCAGAAAGCTCTTGCCTTCTGCCATCCTTCCTTTCTGGGGCTGTTGAAGTCCTACTCCATCTCCAGTTGAACTCAGTGGGAAGTTTTCCATTCCTTGTTTGGAGCAGAATTAGTTATCAATTAGGGGCAAGCAAAGGTTAAACAAAATAGGGATCAGCTGCAGCTTCTCCCCCACCCCGAGATATTTTTATTCTTGTTTTTTCTAGAGATGGAGAGAAGCAAAAGGGACAACTGCAAAACCTGGGCATGCCTGAAAGGTAATATATGCTTCAATAGATTGTTTGCATTTTCAAGGACTGGGGAGAAGCTTGTGGTGGAAAGCTAAATCGGCCATTGAGCTCTGGTCTCCCCTGGTTTTGTCCCTCCTTTCCCAGGACAAGATCTTATTCAGGAAGGCAGATTCAGACATTCTGCCCATCACAGATTAACCAGAATGGATTAGCTACTCTGTGGGCAAAAAGCCATTTGATCTCACACTCTCAGTGCTGCAAATGTAGCAGCAGAAAACAGTTCCATGCATCAGCCCAAGTTTCACAGATGTGTAAAATACTATTTAGGCAATTCCTTCATTTTAATTACATTTCCTTTTTAATACATTTATATAGAATGATCTTTTACATATATATATATATAAATTTAAAAGATATTCACCATATTCACCATTACAGGCATTTCAGAATCCATAAAGAAAGAAGAAAATATTTTGATTGCACCATTTGGACTCTGGATGAGGGAAAATGTTGCAGGCTTCATGGATGCTCGCTAATACAGACCTAAGTTCCTCTGAAGCGCTAAAGGTGAAAAATTAAGTACGTCAGTCTTTCTACAGGGATAGCATGAGATGGACAGCCCAGAGGACTGGAGTTTATAAGGTAAAATATAATCCTCATTTCTGTTTACTCTCCTGACAGTGTGGCAGCTCCCACATGAGCTAACATTATCCATGTCCGTCCTTTCCATCAGGAATTCTCACCTTTGCCAGCTCAGCCATTTCACACTGAGCTACATCTAAGAGAAGCTGCACCAATCCTCTGACTACATGGGAAGAATAAGTGAAATTCACTCACTTGTCTTCCACTGGTAAAAATCCACAAGCAACACATGCTGGAAGTATTTCATCATGTCTGCTACTGGGGCCATCTGCAAACTGGGGAATAGCCTTTACTTTTCACAGTCTCAGGAGACTTGAAATGTACTGCAGGGTCCCTGAAGTGATCCTTGTGAAGCTGCAGGTGATGAGCCAGTCTGTTTAGGAAGGTCCTTTCAATAATACCAAGAAAAACCAGCTCGGCTCTCCTGGGCCAGACTCATCTCCCATAAATCCAATCTATCCCTCTTCAGAACGCTTCACAGATAAACAAAGGGAAAACAGAAACGGAACCCACAAACAAACAAAACCAATAAAAATACCAAACCCTAAGCCAAGGAGAAAAAGCCACAAGAAAGAAGAAAATCCTTTCTTAAAGAGATAAGGTCTGGCCCTGAAACTGACATCGGGGATAGCTTAGTAAAGCTGGATCTCAGGAACCTCCTGCCACCCAGTTGTCACCATTCAATGGGAGATGACATCTGCCTTCTGGTCCTGTCCAACTCCCAAGCTCTGGTCCTTTAAGCTGACTGCAGTTTCCAGTATCAGCATGGATCCAGCATCAAGCCTTACAGACTACAGAAGGCCGAGTCTGGAGCTGGGAATGATGACATCTTTGCAACAGGGCACCTTGCAACTAAGAACTTAATCTCTGCAGGACCTGGGGCTTTATTTTAAGTGCTCCTGATACATCAGCTGGAGGCTGGAGATGAAACTGTAGACAAGAAATGGGATCAAGCTACAAAACAGAGATATCATTGCAGCATCTCTGTTTAATTAAAATCCAGGACCCAGATGTGAACTCAAATTCTGAAACACCCTTAAAAAGTATAGTCTGGATACAGATTTTAGTTGAGGCTGATCTTTAATATCAAGTAAAGACTTGCAATAATTTTCTCTTGCAGGAGTTTCACCACTTATGCCAAAAGCACTATTACTTACTGGAATGCTGTTAAGAGTCGAGACAGTGTATTATATACAAATTGCCAGACCTTATTTCTTATTCATAGATCAGCTTATATGAGAATAATGAGGGGGGGAAAACATGCCAAGGTTTCATCACATTTTCTTTTTCTTTTGATATATTACTTCATGAGCTTCTCTACCTCCCTTCCAGTTGACCTGGCAGTGAAAATTTCAAGGAACTGAGAGAATGTAAGTCCTTGTCTAAAGTAAACTATTTTGTCGATGCAAAAAAAATCCCTGGGCATCATTTCCACAACTTTTACTTCCTCTAAAACCTTACCACAATACCTCGTGTTGCACCTTCCCTTTGTCATTAACCCAGCCACAGTGATTAAAAGCTTTCTCACAAGGCAATGCCATGTAAATGCAGTGTGGAACTGTGCTAACTATGACAAGCATGAAGGACTGGAAATTCCCTAGTTTTAAGAGGAGGCTGCACAGGTATATTATGGTCTGGGAGTAGAATAATGTAATTGTCAGGAAGCTGCATATCCTGGGCCTGCTGTCCACAGCTTGTCCAGGTAAAGCATAGGCTGCTGTCTCTGAGAGAAGATGGACCCAAACAAGAGCTCCAGGCTCTCATGTGGTTTAATAATTTCCCTCAACAAAACTGACAGCATGGATTTAGTTCTCTGCTCTGTTCCTGTGTGGCACTATACACAAATAAAGAGTGCAGTGGGGAGGATCAAAGACTGCAACTGGTGAAGAGCCCTCTTGTTTTTCCACATTCCCTTTGGATATGGAAGGAGAAAATTCTGCTGAAGATATATTCCTGCACGGGCATTTGTGCACCCAGAACTTCTCAAACATACTCTGGCACATCTCTCCTTTAGCAATCAAAGAGTTCAGAGAAAGCATTGTATGGGGGAGCTCAGGGCCCTCCAGCCACAATGGCACTAATAAAGTGACACAGTCAGTGTCACAGGCTAGGAGCTCATGGGTTGAGTTTATTAACCATTGGAAATTGCCAGTACTTCAGAAAACAAAGGCCTAAACACACATCTTTTGGGAAATGCTGGCTGACACTCATTGTGGTGGCTATAGCACTTCCTAACAGTTTACTGCTTAAACTATAGCACATCATACCCATCTGAGGGCTTGCGGACTCAGACATCTCCAGGAATGATGGCCCCTGCAAGCGCATTACAGGGACAATATCAGTGCTGGCAGCAACACCTGTGTTCCCATGTCCTCCGTAGCCACCAGTGACACTTAAATTGCAGAGACAGCCCAGGCTGTGCCTGACTTTGCCATCGCCCATAGTCATAGATTAGGCAATAGATGAGCCTGTGGTGAATGCAGAGTTAGAGGCTTTATAAAGGAAGCTTTAATTCTATTCCCACGGCAGCTGTTGCATATCTGAACCTGTATTTGCCTGTAACATTAATGTTCCCTTCAGGAGAGAGTTTAATTCACTTCAAATCTCCCTCTCAGGACTTGTTCTGCAGTCCCGCAGACCATCCTCCTTACCATACTCGTAATCCATCTGAAAGCACTGGGGTCCAGGGAGGTGGCAACCAGCCACGCTCTCAAAGAAACACTGTAAAATTACAGGAGAGGACATTTAAATGGAGAAGAAGCACCTGTGGACATGCCACACAGTGGCAATGAAAGACCAAGGGTCAAAGATATGTCAGTCAGGGTGCAAGAGGGCAATAGCCCAAGGACATGGAGATAAGAAGATCCTCTCGCTTTTGCCTGCTGTTGGCAGTGTGGAGCCCAGCTGGAGATAGCTGCAGAGGTGTCATCTGGCTTTAAGTAGTGATGAAAATAGTTGATACTGGCCTTTGTTATGACCTTGCCTTGGCTTTCATTGCTATTAGCCTGAGGGATCTCTACCACTGGGCAGCCAGCTGCACACTCATACCTCAGCCACATGGATCTTTTGTGCCCAAGGAAGGTGTGACTGAGCACACAAAATTCATGAGCAAGACCTGGAGGACTGAAAGAACAACTAGGCATTTCCTATCCAGCTGCCTTCATTCCAGCCCTTGCACATGAAGGAAAGAGCACATCTTTTATGCAAGGAGAGAGCTTGAGGCAGTGTCTTCAGGTTGTATATTTATCACTGGAACATCCTTGGGTGTCTCACACCCTGTGGGATTTGCTCATGCCAGTTTCACCTTCTTCTTCAGCTATCCCCAGCCTTCTGCACTGTTTATTTACACTGCGTAAATCAGAAAGTCCTTCACTGGTGTCTGAGAAACAATGGTAGGAGTTCCCAAACATCTGAACTTACCTCCTCAGCAGATGTTGTGCCCCTGCACCCCGCACTGCAGTGTTTTGTAACAGTGTTTCCTGTCAGCCCGATTTTCTAATAATACAGAGATTTACTTTTCCTTTTTTCCATAGGGAGGATGAGACTTTCACAAGGCTTGTTAGAAAATGGGTGTGAGAAATGCAAGTTCCCTGGGACTGGCTTACCATAAAAAACACAGATAGTGAGGGACTAGGCAGGGGAGAAAAGGGGAAGGAAAAGCAAAACAAAGAGACTATGATCTTCCACAGCAAAAAGCTTTGCAGGAAACCATACAGGACACAGGTCCATCTTGCACAGAATAGTTGTAACAACAGCAAAATGGCAACAGAGTTGGTCTTGGATACTCCCATTCCAACCATCACGGAAAAGGAATAGGAGAAGCAGCTGCTACTCAATCTGCCTCCCACTTCGTCCATCCAGAATCACAGAGCGCCTCTGGGGCTGGTAGAAGCAGCTGGTAGAAGTCTCCAGTCTCTGGCCATTCTTGGGGATGGTCATTTTGTTCCGCAGCATCACCCCATCAGGCGTTGTCCGCACAGTGTCAGACAGATCGCCGCAAATGGGGCTCAGAGAGGTCGTCTGAGTGGGGCTCCTGATGGGTGACAACAACACCCTGGAGTCTGCTGAGGAGGTGGGGTGGTCCATGATGGGGAAAGGGGGACTGAAGAGAATCAGACTCTGGGGCCTCCCAGGCCTAGATCTGTAGGAGGGTTTGGAGAACCCTGACGGCCTCTCTATCTTTGAAGACTGTGGGTTATCGCCAGATGTCTCCCCGCCAGAGGTGCGTTTTCGGCGCAGAACAGGGGCATCCAGGGTGGGGGGATGACTGGACTGAGGCAGCTCCAGTGGAGAGCCAAGGCTGCCATGCCAAGGACAGGCTGAGGCCTTTTGAGCCGGGTCACTGTTTTCTTTCTCTGCTTTGGCTTTCTTCTCTGTCAGTGGGCTCTTGGGGGCCTCCAGGTGGCTCCATGCCACCCGTGGAGCTTGCCTGATGGCCTGCTTGGTTTCTGCTTCCTTCTTCTCAGTGGCTGGAGTGGCATTCTGAGCCTGCAGGGGCTGGGGGATCTGGGTGTACTGAATCTTGGGCGGTATCACAGGCACCGCTCTAGCCTGGCACATCTTAATCATGAAGGAGGTTCTGACTGCTGACACACTGACGGGGGCAGAGTTACGACGGCCAGTGGTGGCATGGGCCACTGCCAGGTAATCCAGGTCTAGATCCACGGGCGCATTGAAACGAGAGCCCCAGGGAACACCTCTACTGGCAGCAGGGCAGTGTGTTGGCAGGGATGGGACAGAGTCACTGCTTTTTACTTCCTTCTGCCCATACAGGAGGTTCCCAGGGGCAGATGACATGGACAGGCTCTCAAACGTGAAGAAATCTGGGGCTGGGAGGAGTGAATCCAAGTTGAGAGACGATGGCCTGGTCTTTACTTTGCGAGGTGTTTCTTCACCTTTATTACTCAGCTGTGATTCAGCGGCAGAACACAATGCTTTGGTGACAGTCTCTCCTCCCAGGGTAGTGTCCTGAGAGATAGTTAATTCCTCCTCTGTGTTCTTTGTCTGTGAAGAACTGCCTGGGCTATTTTGGTATGGCAAAGACAACTCAAGCTTCGGGCTCCAAGAGTTTTCTTTGCTCACATGCACCTTCTTTCCCTCTGTCTCTGAAAGAGGGACTCTGGAGAGTCCTGCTTTCTCACCTGGTGCTTTCTCCCCGATAAGGACGTACTCAGGTTTTGAAGGTTCTTCTGGAGGACTTGGGCCATTCTCATCTTGCATAGCTTTGCCCAAACTAGAGGGGGACATGGGTTGTGTTTTGGACAGCTCACAAGTCACTGAATGCAGAATGTCACCGCATGGTTGCTGCTGGTCAGTGGCATCTATGAAAGAGAATGGGGTAGTCCACAGACTCAGCACTGTGTCTTTACTGTCCAGGGAGAGGCTGCGACTGAACCGTGGTCTAAGAGAAAGGCCCTTCTCTGCTCTCTGGCTCTGTGGGTGAAACTCCTGTTTCATCTTCTCCTGAATGTCCTTAAAGGTGGGGGAATGGAGAGGGCTTGTAACCCACTGGTGATCCTCCCATGGCTCCACAAGTTCTAAGCTCTGCACATTATCTGTCCAGGCGTCCTCATCATCCTGTTCGCCAGCATCCTGGGTTCGGCTAACAGCATTGCTTTCCTTCACCTCCTGGGTTGCAGCTCCACTCGGTGCCTTGGAGGACAATGTGTCCCTTTCATCAGTAGTCATTATCTCATGCTTCTCCCTCTGAGTCTGGACTCTGGTAAGACCATCCTTTTCCCTCTGCAGCTGGCAAGTGCTATCTTTTTCTTTCCCTGATTCTGGACATGCTCCTTTGGAACAAGAAAATCCATCACTTGGGGCAAACTCACTAAATTCTGATTGACCATGAAGTTTCCAGTCCAAGGTAGGAGCAAGACATTCACTCCTGCTGTCCACTATTGGGTGGTGGTTCTTTAGGGTGGCTGTGCCCATTGGAAGAGTGCCTAGTTTGGGTAGGGCTGAAGCACCACTCTGCTGTGCAGCTGCATCAGACAGGCAGCTGGGGAGGCTCTCTTGTTGCTCCATGCCACTGGCACCAAATAAAGGCACCTGAGTTATCTGTGATGCTCCACTTGCAGATTGCTGCTCAGCGAGTGTTGGACTCTGCCCTGGACTAGAGGAAAAACTATTCGTTTTTGCTGAAGAAGGGGATTCAGAAATTGGGCTTGTCTTGGGGACAGCTGCTGGCAAGACCAAGAGCTCCTCTTCAGGTTCAATAATTTTCAGTTCATGCTGTATCTCTGGCCACAGTGGTTCCAAAAGGGCATTCGCTGAGTCCTCCTCAGTCTGAAAAACAGAAGAAATGCCATAACCTGGGAACTCACAACTTACCAGCAAATACCCCTCCATTTACCCCAAACAGCCCTCCTAGAATAGCCAGGCTCCTGGATGAGCACACTCACAGGTACAGAAACATAGACATGCAGACTGCTACCAGTTCAAGGAAGAAAACACATCTATAAACAAGTGGGTTTATGGAGGAGAAGGTCTGAGGTGCAGCCAAAAGGAGGCCTGGACAGATATACTGAAATAGTGAGCTGAATGAGTAGCTGGAATGTTCCAGCCCATTTCTCAGCAATTCCCATTCAGGCTCATTTGGCCTTGCCAGAGAATATGCATTCCCAAACTGCACACAAACTCAAATGAATAATCTATTCAAGGAGCTATGCCAACAGATCCTTAAATAGCTGTCCAGAGATGAGTATTGCTGTAAGAAACTTGGTGAATACGCTCTGCTAGAGATACAGAGGAGGCAAAAAATAGTAAGAATTAAAAAAATTAAATTGTGTGCAGAGAATGGAAGTAAAAAGGACTGTTCAGGCTGTCCAGGACAAATGGGACAGCAAAAATAGAAGGGGAATTCAGAGACCACAGGTCAAAATGCTCAGACATCCGGACAGTCTCACATCTGGAGCGTCTCAAAGCAGACAGATGGTGCAGACTGAAATTGTACAGTTACAGGAAAAGATGACCAAAAGGCGACAGTAGGTAGTTATGTAAAGGTAAATCACCACATGGTGATTTCATAGAAGTGGAATAAATCCGTTCATGGTCAATTCTTGATGCTGCTTTGCCTAAGTTATAGACTGAGTTTTCACAACTACAGACACACAATGAAACTTTAAATAACCTCCCAGCCACTACCATGACATGGTCCCCCACCTTTCTCATGCTTTCCTCCTTACCACTTCTCCTAGGTGCAATCCTTCTTCTGTCTTAGCCATCTCAATCTCCTGTTGGTCACAGCTGCCTTCTGAGGAGACATCCTTCGTCTTGAGCTGTCCTTGCTCTCCACTGTCTGCCAGGAGAGGCCCCTTATGAAACTCTGAGGCTGGTGTTTGTTCCAAGGTAGGACTCTGCTCTGAGGACTGCTGGGGGCTGCTGGTGCTGCTTGTGCAGCTGCTTTGCCCACACATCTCCTGATTTTCTGCTGCTGGCTGTGAAGTTTCTAAGGCCTCGGGTTTCCTGGCTGCCACCAGTTCCTCAGGGTGAGTGCCTAGATCAGAAACACAAACGAACAATTTAAGTACTT
This sequence comes from Dasyornis broadbenti, assembly GCA_013397935.1. Taxonomy (NCBI): domain Eukaryota; kingdom Metazoa; phylum Chordata; class Aves; order Passeriformes; family Dasyornithidae; genus Dasyornis; species Dasyornis broadbenti. The sequence goes on along the minus strand of VZRN01002535.1, from coordinate 355,522 downwards.
GAGACTGAAAACATGTGCCCTGGGACAAAGCAGTGCTGGTAAGAGCCAATATCAACGAATAAAGTGAAAGAGCTCCCTTCAGGCGCAACTGGACATTTCTGGAAGGTCACCCACCTCCCCAGGCTCCTTACTGCAACAAGCACTACCCTGACCTGCTTTCAGAGTCAACACCCACCCTGCTACTGCTTGGTCTCTTTCCTGCCACCAGGTCAGGCTGGAGAAATCTCCACACCACCAAGCTGCAGGGCACCTCTAGCAGCCCTACTGAGGATCCCCCTCCTCTAACACAATCTACCTCTGGATGCTGACACTGGCAGAGTTGGCTCCGGCTGTTTCTCCTTGTGCTCTGCTGCCTGCTCTGTCCTTGAGTGGGTCCCTGCCTCCAGAGCAGAGGGACTCGTGCTCTCCACCAGGGAAGACAGCTCCTCTAGACTGGAAAGGGAATGCTTCTCCTTGGTGGGCACACGGCAGGGTGTGCTGTTGGTGCTGATGACTGCGGATACCCTCAGTGGAACAGAGACAGCGAACGGCTCCGAGATGTTCAGGGCTTTCCTCTGGTGACGAGGAGAGGCCTCCAAGGGAAAGAGGCTGCTTGGGAAGCCTGACTTGGCTGTTTCGGACGTGTAGAACATGAGAACTCCTTTGGCTGCAGTCTGTTCATTTTCGGCATCCTCTGCTACCCGGAAAACCTTCAGCTGCTCAGGGGGTGACTTCATCTGCGGTGTCCAGCTAGGACCTTTCTCCCCACTCAGCTCTGAACTTCCTTTGGCCCCCATGGCAGATCCTTCCCGCTCCCATTCATTCTCCTTGCTGAGATCATATGAGCTGCCTGTGCCTCCTGTCCGTATCTTCGTGGGAACAAAGAATCCTCCAGTAGTCACTGACCGTTTGAACCTGCTTTTGTCATCCTCCCCTAGAGATGGGAACATAGGAGCAAATCAGTGGGAAGCAAAGCACTAGCAAACAAACTTCCTCTGTGAGGAGCCCTCCTCAACCCCTTTAGGGATGAGTCTTGCCCTGGTGAACATCCACATTTCCCCAGATAGATGGAGACAATAGGTACTAAAGACCTTCTATGCTCTAGCCCTAGAGCCTCCTTCAAAATGGGCAGGCAGCACTGCATTGAATGCCCTCCAGTGGAATTCAGCTCAGACTTTTATTAGACACCTTTCTCCATCAGATGCATCCAAGTCTGGGGCTATCACATACTGCCCACAATGCACACACCAGGCTTTGTTGGCTTATTGTAAGCCTTTTTCATCTACAAATGAGAATTTCGTGCTCACAATAACCAAGAAAGAAATCAAAGCAGTCCAACTGCCAATAAAGACACAGCTAAACACTGCGGTAACTCTCAGGTGGATGCACTGAGATAAACAACACAGAAAAGAGTCAAAAATGCATGCACACAGAGGTGGGGGCACACATCAGCAACCATGGCATAAGCATGCAAGATACACAACATGGTGAGACAGAAAGACACAGACTGCCGCATCCATTGAGAATGATGAGGCACTGGAACAGATTGTCCAGAGAAGTTGTGGATTCCCCATCCCTGGCAGTGTTCAAGGCCAGGCTGGCCATTGAGCAACCTGGTATAGTGGAAGGTGTCCCTGTCCATGGCAGAGGGGTTGGAAATAGGAGATTTCTGAAGTCCCTTTCAACCCAAACCATTCTGTGATTCCGGGATCCATGCTACTGAAAATGCAGAGCTGCAATCCTTCCCCCTTACAGCATAGGCTATGGATGTCTCACCTTCCACTGGCAGGGAACACAACGAGTCCATGCTCTTTGCGGGCCGAATAGTTGCTTTTTCTGTGGAAAAAGAGTTTTAGAAGCAGGTATCAGATCCTGTGGCTTTGCAGGCTTCAGCACATAAAGATCAAAGGCTGCATACATATAGACAGGCATGCCAGGCAGACATTTTCTATTTCCAAGCATTCCCCCCATGTATCTACACCACATGGCTTATTACTCAAAACACTTGTCCACACAGCTGGGGATCTGCTAGTGCTAACAACAACTTTGCACCTGCTGGACATGTGGAGAGCTATACTTAACCCAGCCAGTCAACACCACCTCCACTCTGAAGCACTTAAGCATCCCCAATGCTGTCATGTGCCACTCCCCTCCTTAACTTAGTCAGGCTATTGGTTGTGGGGGACTTTTAAACTAAACTGACATAACTGCCTTCTCACCTCTCATTCCTGATAGCAAATGTTGGATTATTTTTACGTTGCACTCCTGGCTCTTTTGCTTATGTGAGCATACCCTGCTTCCAACAAGAACTCCAGGAAATTTCTGAGGGCAGTAAGCAAACTATTTTGCTGGTCATCCTCACTGGAGTTGCTTGTCCAGAAACAAGCTGTCATTTGTTACTATACACTCTACAGATCTGTTCCTGAGAGGTTTTGGAAGCTTGTAGCTCTTACTGCTCTGAAAAAGGAAGGGAGGTGGGGAAATGCAGCTGGCAAGGAAGACAAGTTCGTCTCTGGCAGCCCAAAAAGGGTCCATGGAGATCTGGAAAATGTCTAGGAATAAAGTTTGCTGTTTACAGAGTTGCACAAAGTAGGTAAAGCAGAAAGTGAGCAGGCTTGCTGGACTCCATTTGTTTATACAGTTGAGGCTTATGGCTCCGACTTCACATGAGCATAGGAGAAACTCCAACTACTTTTTACATTTATATGGGGTCTTGGCTACTTTTTATGTTCTTAAGACCTGATGTCTTGAGCACTGTTTCCGCTTTACAGGAGGAACAGAATTCAAGCTGGGGAGCTGTGTAAGTCACATTTTATGTGACTTACAGATTTGTGTGCACAGACTCAAGCTGTGTTAAAGCATGTGCTGAGTTTCAGAAGCAACTTCATCTGTTCCCTCACATTAAGCTGTAAGCAGAGACCACCAAAAAACGTAACACAGCAGCACAAAAGTGCTGCTTCTGAAAGGCACTGCTTCAGTGCTGAAAATTCTGTGCATGGCCATGCATTTGTGTGTCCTGCTGGTGAAAACATCCAGCCCCGTCACTCAGAACTGTCCTTGGAACAGGGCTCAGCCGCCACGATCACTGGGGCTGCCGTCATTCCTGGGCATCCTTGGGTTAGCACTATTTTGAGACCGAGCGTTCCTTATCAAGGTGAGAACGTGATCCCGTGATCAAAATAGGAGAGAGAGCTATTTTGAAGTCTGTCATGGGCACCCTATGTGAGGCCATCTGTACATGCAAAACATGGGGAAGGCAGGGGTCCAAAAAGAACTGGATCCAGCACTTGGCTTCACACTCATTTCTGATCCAAATACAGCCTCTCTTATATGTGGTGGTAGCTAATGTTGCCAACATTAACTATTTTATTTTAAGTCTTGCAATGTTAGGCAGTGGTCCTCCAAACACCAGCTCCTGGAGTCATGAGATTATATAAATAAAAAAATCCACCTTCATTTCCCTCTAGAAAGTAAATTCCTTGACCTGGAGGTACTAAAAAAATCTGGAACATATAAACCCAAAACATTTCTTTATGAATTCAAATTAAAAGGACATGCTATCTTTTTTTAAATGTGATTACATTTAAGTCAAGTTCCTGATTTTTAGAGCTTAAGTCATCATATCTTAACACTGGGAACTGGCAATGCTATGTGATTTTCTAGGAAGTAGAGTGTTTAAGAGATTGCGGCTCAGGAGAGGTTAGAACTTGGGATTACAGCCAGAAGAAAAGACAGCCTCTCTCTTGTAAATTCTGCAAAAGCAATGGCTTTCCCCAAAGTGCTGAGAGCCAGAGCCACAGGCATTCCTGGTGCCTTGTGTTTCACGAAGACACAGTTGGTTCTTTAATGCCCTTTAGTGGAAGGACAGCCTAGAAGGATAGCCATTCACCCAGTGCCACGTAATGAGCCTTAGGAGACAGAGATTGGCTGGGCTGGAATAGTGGACTAATCCAAACCTACATAATATTTCCCAGCCCCCAGACTCAACAGCTGGACAACAGCAGCCTGTTTATCAGGGACCAAAAGGCAATATTTACTGTAGCTGTCTGGCAAATCCTCCTGAAATGATGTTTCTTGCCATCATAGGAAAATAAGATGTGCATGAAACCAGGCAACAAGCATGACCCCATTAGACTACCTCAAGTCTATGGCATTAGCGGCAAGTGGATACAGGTTGCCCCATGCTACCAACAACACAAGAGAAAGCCGCAGAGAGAAACACTCAGCTGAAAAGTGTGTTCTTACCAGAGAGCTTCTGTGCCCTTACAAAGACACTCCCATTCCGACTCAGTTTAGACTTTGATTCTGAGCCAGAGCGGCCCAAATTAAATATTGACTTCCATTTCTTGGACTTGGTGGATAATTTCCTCCTGGAAGGAAAAAAGGCTCAGGTGGTCACCAAACTTCGGAGACTTTTGCCTTTTTAATACCCTCCAAATGCCTCTGAGCAGTCTCCCCTCAACACTTCCCATTTTTTTCTTCTCACACCTCTTTTAATTCTAAAGCATGCAAGGCATAGCTATACAACCAATCCTTGTTGGCTATACAGGTAGCAATCACTCTCTAAGTGATTTATCTGTACTGCTGATTTAACCGTTTCATGGATGGAAAGACACCTAAGCCTTCAGATAGCTGGCTCTGGCATCATGCTATGGCAACAGTGATTGAACAATCAACCATGCTTGACTCCAGAAAGGAGAGGTTTCCAAGGCTCAGACTATCCTGCAATACAGCAAAGAAAAATTGCCTTTTTAACAGGTTTTAAAGACACAATGTATGATAACTTCCAGAGCACTGATGGAATTGGTACTATTGCTCAGTGCATAAAGTTGTCCTGCAAAGACCATGGCTTATGGCAAAAATAAAAGGATCCCTTATTACTATTAATCCCTTATTAAACTAGCTATTAATGCTTCTCAGGCCAACATTAATTTAATCATAGGTGTTATATGTTCATATGCAAGTTATATGTTCATATGCAGGAGGATGCTTAAGGAAATTAAATCAGTTTTCCGTAACTGCCAGAGGAAATGGGACACCAGTTCCCTGTGTCTCTTTGGAAAATCCAGCTTTATTCAGAAAGAAGCTGCTAGTCCTGATGCAGTTTTCTTCATCTATGCATATTTCTTCATGAAGTTCCTTCATATCCATTCTGACTCCTCCTTCAATCTCCCCTCTTTCAGAGCAAGAATTCTCTATCTCCCTGTCTTGCTCTCCACATTGGGCTTTCTAGCCCCTTATTTCTGCTTTTCTTTCTGATCAGTACTCAGAAAAGTACAAATCAGTCCTACAAAGGGGATTAATATCTTGGGAATAGGAGTTTTCTCTTCACATGAGAAAGGAGAAGGCACTCTAGAGGGGCAATACATACGTTTGTCTTAAGCTGGTTATCCTCTTGCCAGTATTCTGTTAGATGGCTCCTTTTTGCTTTAATATATCAAGTGCCAATAAATATCTTTGTTCTGGTGCTTTCTGGGTCAGTAGATTAATGAGCCTGCTGCTGCAGAGGCTATAATCTATCAGAACCAGGCAGTAGAGTGGCTATATATTAACAGTTACATAGACCAATAGATAAATACTTTTTCTGGGCAGCCAACAACTGCAGCAACCTCAGCTGAAATTGGACTCTTCTCCTGGCATAGACATAGGTGCCCCTATGTAACTATCTGTCCATGCTGGGAGTGCAAATGAGCCTTCCTGCTTGGCTGTAATTGCAGAGGAACCAGGAGAATGAAGAAGCTGGAGCAGGTCAATGGCACCAGGCGTGCCCTGGACCAGCCAACAGCAGGTGGAACTCGTAGACGAGCTGTGCCCCAACCTGCGCCATGCTCATCCTGTGTTTAGCCAAATTCTGAGCTGGCACAAGGATGCAAAGACAATTAATTCCTCCTGCAGCACGTCTGTGAGGTTCTGTCCTGATGAAGAGATGAGAACTAGTGAAGCTATGAATCCAGCAACTGCAATTCTTCTCAGGGGCAGCTCTGCCTCTTTTGAGAAAGACACAGAATTTTCTTTGGATAGTGGCTGTAGATTCAGGCAGGTGCAAGTGTGGGAGTACCACATCAACCAAAGGATCATTCCCAATCACACTGGGGAACCTGCACTTCTTTGTTTGCACTTTACACTCCTCTTGGCACTTACTTGCTGTCGGGAAGGTCAACAACTGTGTGGAAGAGGGACCCAATTACAGGCACAATTTCAGGCAAGCTGTTCTCTCTCCTCTCCTTCCGAGCAGGGTGGGATGCAGACAGACTCCTTGCCTGTGCTTCTTCTAGGCTCACCAGTTTCATTGGCAGGGAGGCGGAGGGGAGGGTCAAACTTTTCACGACTGATGCAGTCTCTGGAAAGTAAGAAAATACATTCCAGCCTGGAGTGAGGAGAGAAGAGAGCAAGAGCTTCATGCCTTTATTTGACTGGAACATCTCCTGTGGAGGGGGAAAGAAGTGGCACATGCAGGGAGAAAGGCTTTTTGTCAGATAAGCCTTTCAGCTCCCCAGCAACCTTATCCATCTGAGTACCTTCCCAGCAGGGGCCATGCTTGCCAGCCAAAGGCTGTGTTGTGTGGATTTGCTTCCTCTGCCATAGACGCTTTTGTGTGAAGGAGGTGTCTCTGAAAACCACCAGGATCCACACATTCCCTTTTCTCCTCCCTCAATCCCTTCCTCCATTCCGCCCCCACCCTCCCCCGATTTTGAAGCAGTTCAGTCCCTAATCCAAATTTGGTGCCTAGTTCTTTCTCCCACTTCCACGTCTTTCTCCTTGTCTTGTTCCACCACAGGGAATTGCTCTAAAAACCAGCACTACTTTAACTTTCTAATCCATTTCAGGGCCACAGAAAGCAGTGTCACCAATATCCCAGAGAACTGAAAGTGCCTGTTTACGGGGCCAGTGGTAAAGCCATGTTACAGTAAAGATGGGCAGAATGAGCTGACACAGGGCTGCAAAGCTGAAAGGTGGATACTCCCTGAGTTCTGAAGGTATGACAAATCCTTCCAGTGTATAGAACAGAAAGGTGTGTATTACCAAAATTATGTGAGATCACTGTGGATCCATTCTTCCTCATTTCCCAATCTTTGCCAACAAAACCATCACTAAACAGTAAAATCAGCATCTCTGAAAACTGTTGATGTCACAGGAAAAAGATAAATCTCTTTTATAAAATGTCCTCAGGAACAAGATATAAGTTTTTGCACACAAGATTAATTTTTTTCCTGGGAGTGTGAACTCTGACTTGGGTGGAAATGGTGGCTGCAGGGCAGGTATTGTTGGTATGAGGAATTGTAACTGGGGGAACCTGAGAGAAGAGCTGAGACTGTGGCTGACGGACTTAGAGAGAAAGCTTAGACCAAGACTGAGAATCAATCAGGTGGTCCTCCTTTTGTGGAAAGGGTTAAGCCACATGAGATCACACAAAAGATGAGACAAAAGGCAATCAGAGAAAACACTGAAGAAGGCCAGTATTCAAAAAGAAAATGTTGAAGATAGGCACGAAGAAGACAAGAATAATGAGGTATTGGGCTCAAGGTGTCTTTGGGGAATTCTGTGGTGATTGCAAGGGTTAATGTGCTTGGAATATTAGTTGAAGGGAGAGCTGGACTACATAGCAAGTGACATGGGAAGTGTCTCAGGGAGGTTGCTACCAATATTCTCTGCAGTGCTGGCTTTCCTGTTGCTGAAGATCTGATCCACGTGGTTCAGGATGAACTCGATCACCAGCTGCTGCACTCGCACCTCCAGGAAAGCTGCATCCCCGTTGCAGCCAACTGCCTCAATCTCCTTTGACCTGCATGAGGAAAGAGGTGTACCAGTAGTGATCATTGCCACACACGGCCCCTGGCAAGGACAGACCAGATTTCTTCCTGCAAGCAAGGCAACTGGAATGATTTCTCCACTCTTGCTGTACCTCTTACTCTCCTTCCCTCACATACCTTCATTCTCTCTTTGTCATTTCACTCTTTTAAAAACTATTTTCACTGTTTTCTTTGCCAGCTCAGTTATTTCCTTTCCTGACTGTGTTATTTTCCCTACTTGGCTTTTACGTTCTTCAGCAGGTAAAACTGTGACTCTCAAGCTCTATTCTTCTCTCTCTTTTTTCCTCTTTTAGCTATTAAAAGGCTGGGCCTGAAAGACAGCACAGGAGCTTTCAAATGCTTCTTCTAGATCCCTACTCAGTGCTTCAATCATCTCTCAGTGAAATCCCTTAGACCGTGCTCAGGTGTTCCCCATGCCAATTTCTTCAGTGCTTTGCCGTGTGCCTCGATAGTCTCTTCTCTGCTCACCCTGTACTCCCACATTCTCACTCTTGCTCTCAGCAAAGAAACATCCCTTATCTTGACATGCCAAAGTGTTGCTGAAGAAATTATCTTTGGGCAATGGATCCTTTGTAAAGTTAATGACTGGTGTGTTAGATAAGAGCTTGGGGCATTGCCAAGAGGATAACCCCGTAAGGAGACTGCGGTTGCATTGCTTGCTCCTTTCTTTTCCTCCCTGGGACATGTACTTACGAAAGATAGCAATGGGAAAGAGACTCCGTTTTTGTTTTTTTTTTACAAGGACAGATGCTAGAATGAAAATGTCTCAGTAGTAAAGGCCCACTTTATGATATTCAATAGAGTCAACATCTGATTCATTTTCAGAACCTGCTCTGCCATTCTGTGATTTAGAAGGGTGAGATAACTCTTTAGAGAATGCTTTTCAGGCCTGTACCCCTCTAGCCAATGTCCTCTGCCAGCCCAGGGCTCCCCCCACCAGCTCTGCCATCACCCCTCTCCTGCCCAGCTGCAGTCCTGGACTCTCCCTGCGTAGTTCATTCCTCTAAATGCAGGGGTATTGGATGGATGGAAAGGGAATTTCGACAAGATACAAAAAATTTCTTTTTTTTTTCTCAGATGCTATTTTAACTTGTTCTACTTAGCTTTACAACATAGCAGCCAAACCTCTGCCTGCATCTAATCCAAGCTTCTTCACAGCAGAGTGCCAGGCATAACAAACATGAAAACCTAACTGGTGGTCTTGAGATTTGGCACTGGCTGCCATTTCCAGCCCAGCGAGCTCATCTCACTTTTGCACAAGCAGATCTGGGAACAGGTCTGCAGTATTATTGCCCTGTTGCTCTTCCTTCTGATCCTTGCTATGTCTCTGCCCTGCTACAGAAGCACTGGCACCATCAAAAATGTCATTAACATTCCCAAGTGGTGAGTTAACTCCTCATTTTTAAATCTGTGCTCAACTTGCAAATAAAAACTTTTTTTTTAATAAGAAACACACAAACCCACAGGCTTCCTTTGATGATGGCAGTAAAACCTTAGATTATTCAGCCTGGAAGAAAAGCTGTTTGCTCTGCTATGCTCTTGCCTTCAGTTGTTCAGCTTTTCCCTGTCTTTGCATTTCCCTCAGGTGATGGGTCTTCAGGCTCAGATGCTGGCGCTTCCCTTGGAGCTCAGCATGGTGCTCTGGATTAGAGGAATCTCTACTGTACCTGAGGAGATTTGGAGCCCACACCAAGGCCAGGTTTCTGGTGTGCATGTTGGTCATGTTGCTGAAGGAAGCCAGGTGAGTCAAGTGCTTGATCAGGTATTCCAGCGTTCTGCCATGGTTTCATGCAAAGAAAGAAAAATGTGTCACGTTAGCAGTGCCTGCCTGCAGGGACAGCAAGGCTCAGAGCCAGCCCTGTCCCCTTCCCAAGTGCCTGCAGTGGCACAACAGACCCCATGGGGCAGAGGATTCACAGCACCAGCATTTGAATGGGATGGCAGTGAGCACCTGAACAGCTGTGCTCTGGGGTAGCCAAGGGTGGGACATGAACCAAACTGTCCTTAGCATGATGGGAAGAAAGAAAACAGGAGATGGGTGGAAGAGGGAGTGGGATGCTGCAAAGGCTGAGCTCTTAGCTCTTGTTCAAGCACCTCCAGCAGATCATCTTCTCCTGACCACTCCCAGGACACTGGCCAAGGGTGGCACAGTGGTCATACCTGGGGAAGGAGGATGATAAGACTGCAGCAGGGAGATCTTGTTCTGTCTCTAACAAGGGTTTGTTTAATGATATTCAAATGCCAGATAAATTGTTGCCAGATTTGGCAATGGTAAGTCAGCTTTTGGAAATTGATTTCTGGAAATGAATCCCAGAGCTATTTCAGGCAATAGTCCCTGATGATGGTGAGGGTCACCACGCTGATCCTCAGCATCTTTGTGAACACACTCTTACCTGTAATGTGATGGTGGGAGCTCCTGGATGACATTTTGAATTCGTGCCAGCTGTTCATCCTCAGGGAAGCGTGATACTGCTTCCTGCAGGGATAGAAGGAAATGGTACACCCTGGTAATGGACTCAGGGAAAAAGGAAGAGGGATAAGAAGGGTCACACGAGATGCCCTGTCTCAGAGAGAATGCTCTCTTGTTACCCCACAGAGCTACTGGAAGAAGAAGTTTCTTTGTTTCCCCAGCACAAGAGTGATTTCCTGAACTGTTATTCCATGTCTCAGCACACCATCCCCAGACATTCAGACATGGTGGTCAGTATTTATGGGAGAGGGGCATTTAAGGACTTAGACCTTCAATTACGAATCACGGGGCAGGGGGAGGTTGGCTTGTGTTGGTTTGGTTTGTTTTGCTTTGCTTTTTGGGTTTGGTGGGTTTTTTTTTTGGTTCTTTTCCCTTTTTTTAACTTGGGCAGTGATGGGTGTAATAGAAAGAGAGGGGAAAGAGGGAGGTGAAAGTAATGGAAAAAGTAAAAAGCAATGATGCCCCCCCAAAAAATAACCTGTTAAAAATAAAACAGGTTCTTCAAGCTCTGTGTTATGAGAACACCTAGGATATACATTTCCGTATTCTTCAAAATAAGCAATATTTTGACTGTCATAAGAACATAGCTGAGGGGTTTGCTTGTGTGGGTTTGCATCTTTTATGATAGAAGAAGCCGTAGCAGAATCCCTGTCCGGGCAGATTAATAAATTCTTATACGCAGGGTTAGACAGAACCAAGGTTATACATCTCAGTCTTGAGCAAATCTCTGCAGACCAAAAGCTTAGAGAGCCATGATCAGCTTTGTCAGCATTCCTAGGAGTTCAGTGCACTGGTATTCATCTGTTTAGCTATTCCCTTTCAATCTATGTGCTGGGGGAGGACAAGCCACCAGTGAGTTCAAACAGTGCAGGACTGTCTGGGAACCTCCTACCCACCCTACTGCCACTGGAATTTGGAGCGAGTTCAAAGAAAGATGCTGTGACCCACGCTGCCAGCACGAGCTTTGCCCCCAGACAGACGTCAGCACTGCCAGGCAAGGAAAGGAAGGAAACAACCCTTCCCAAGCCATCCATCACTTAAACATCATGAACCTGAAATTACCAGCCACTACTAGAGAAGCATCTTCTTGTAGCAGCCACTACAGCATTCACAGTGATGATGCTGGTTTGGTCACTGCCCTTTTCCCAAAAGATCACTTCTCACCTAAAACCACCAGCAAACCAAACATTGCCAGTTTCAAGGCCAGAGAAGTGATGGTGGATCAAAACAAGTGAGCTCACTTGTTAGGTATACAGGAGATGCAGATGTACTTGTTTTGCCCAAATTAAAGGCAGGTTAACTCCTTGTAGTGCTTTCTACACATAGCTACACCTCTTAAAAAAAAAAAAAAAAANAAAAAAAAAAAAAAAAAAAAAAAAAAAAAAAAGAAAGCCTATTATCATCAGACCAGAAATTCTAAGAGTTCTTGTGTTCTTGTGATTATAATACAAGGCTTCCAGTTGAAAAGATTTGTCCAAAGATGGAGATGGAGAGAAATAAAAACTTTAACCAGTGCACCTAAAGTGCACCTAAAGCATTAGATTTCAACTGGATTGTACACAATATTTTCTCCCCCGGTGCACGTTTTCACTCCCATATTTAACCTTCCAGGTCTCAGAGACCTAATGATTAGACAGCAAGCGAATACCAGCTTCTCTGAGGTCATGACCCAACCAATCCTCTGAGCCACATTTCTGACCCATACAAGCTGTGCCTTTGAAATCTGAGGAGTCCTTCAAAACTGCACATTACAGCAGCAGAACACAGAATTCAAGGAAGAACCAATGAATTTATGCCATTTAGGATTCTTTTTAACTTCACTAGTGATTCTGGGAGTGCACAATTCATAAGGCCTGGTTAACAAGTGCAATACAGCCCGGAGAGAAAAGGTAGGCTTAGCCTCCTAGAGCTGATTTGCTCTCACGGAGTACTTGGTCCTTCAATGCCCAGGCTAGAAAAAACCAAGCAGAGTCAATTTATCTGTCCTGAGAAACAGCTATCCATCACTAGGATACAAAATGGCAATCACTTGCCAGAAATTAATAACCAGTGAGGTCATGACTGGGATGTTACACCTGTGAACTTGACATGGTGATGACCAACAGGCCAACCCCTCCCTAGTTATTAAGAATTTGACTTTCTTTAGACAGAAATCTCTGAATCACTCTGGTGACTCAAAGTGCAGCCTATCCCAACTCAGACACAGCTCTGGCTGAGTCAGGCTGGAATTAGCATGTGTTCTTTATTCCTACCAGCACTCGTCTGCTGAGGTGCAGCTGCCACTGTTCCCTGTTCAGACACCACCCCCGACACACACGCTCCTAGTGGGTTTTTTGCTCCTTGGGGTATTGGTCTTTTTTCTTTCTTTCCTCCTGGTATCTGACTGTGCTTCCTGTCAGCTGGATTACCAAATATAAATCCCTACTGAGCAGGCTTCCATGAATAATGGATTTCGTGGCTAAGTGGACAAACTGAAAAGCCAAAGATTAAAAAAAACCTTTTAGGTCAACCCAAAGTGATAACAGTTTGGGGAGCTGACATAAGATTTTAGATAACAATTGTTCAAGGCTGACCAAAAGCATCACACTCAAACATAAGTTAAAGAAATTATAATTTAAATTCTGAATTATTTAACCCTCTGAAAGACATTTTATGTAAGTTAGATGTGTTGATGTAATGTTGAAACATTTCCTTTAGAAAGTATTTGTAAAAGAAACACTCAGACAGTTACAGAAATATTTTCCCTTTTGTTTGAATAAAACTATTTACCAAGTGTATCTACTGAAAATCTGCAAGTCATCATCCCAAAACTGCACTTTTCAGCAAACATTCTTTCCTAAAAAAGTTTCCATCTAAATGTTCATGTTTCCTTTAGAGCATTTTTTCTTTCATAAATCAGTAGTGATAGCCAGGAAGACACCAGCCAAATAGCTTCAACAAGAATGAGACTCATCAGTTACAGTGAATGGTTGAATGATACCCTGTATTTTCAAGATCCTATTCATCCTGACTGTCTCCAGCAATCCTACCCTATATCCTCAGAATCCTTATATCCTGAGGATACAGGTCAATTTTTCAAATTTGCTCAGGATTTTCCCTGAAGATCTGACTATACATCACCTTGAAACAAAGGCCAATCTTAGTTAAAATCTGGCATTGGAACAGCAAGGCACCAAACACCTTATTGTACCTGACTTCTTACAGCAAGCTGCTGCTTGGCTGGTCCTGTCTGGCTTTGCCCCACAGCAAGCACCCCTTGCACTGATGCCTCTTCCCAGAGCAGGCAACAGGGAGTCTTTGGAGAGTATCTCCTTGTAAGGACCCTGTGGATCTCTCTCAGTGCCTCCTGTACCATAGCAGTGTCACTTGGAAGTGCTTGATTCGAGATAGAGGCAACTCAGACAGCAACACCTGATTTTGCAGAGCTTCTCTGCAACATCTGACATTTTTGGCAATGACTGTCTCCTCCTCCTCCCAGCAAATGGGAAAGAGTAGGATGACAGAAATTCTTAACAAAGGACGGATGTTTCTAACACTGAGAAAACAGTATTTCCCATCCCCCACCCCAGTTATCCTAAGAAGTTGGTGAATTCTTTTAGCTGAAAATGCATACCTTCAGCACGAAAGATTTCGGCCTCAATGATGGGATTTAAATTTGTTGGCCATAAAAAACTGAAAGTGGATTTAGAGTAGTAAGAAATAAGCAGCTTTAATAACAAGCAGAGCTTGCTGTGCCACCTTTTAATAAAATATTATCTGTCATCAAAATTAACCAAGTCTCTTAAAAATTCAGGCTTTGTGGTCTTATATTTCTGCTCTCCCACAGTCTGCTCCTAGGCTCCAGCTGTATCCACGTATAATCTATGGCTGTTTTCCAGAATCAAGTCACTGCTCTTTGAATTGTAATCTTTTTAAACAAAGTTAGAGATTTCTGCTTGGCCAGTTGCCACTTTCTTCTGCCATTTGTATTTATAACGTGATCATGATGGACCTGATATGCCATATCTGGCATAACCAGTATCATCATTTGCACTCTTACAAACAGCATGAAAAATGTTACACACGCAGAAAAGATGATGCTTTACAGATGGGCTAAGCAATCAGTTTGTGCAGGTGTCAGGGACAACTGGAGGGATAGAGAGAAGGAAATCACACCCTTGTGATTACAATCACAAGCTCCAGGTGACCCAGAAGACTCTCAGTGATGGACAGTAATGAGGAAAAGAAAGAGAATTAGTACTGTTGGGAGGAGGTGCACAGTGGGGAGAAAGAGAGGCAGTGGGCAAGCAATGCAGGGAAAAAAATGAGCAAGATGAAGGGAAGGAAACAGCAGACAAACCGAGAGAAATAAACATTGAATGGTGAAAAGAAACAAGAATGGGGAAAGAGAGCCAACACAAGATGAGAAGGGAAGAGCACTGAGAAGTGTTTATATGGATAGATGCACCAGAAGCCAGGACATTGGAGTGAATCCCAAACAGCTGTCATGGAGGAATCCGCAGCACATCCACACTGCTGGAGAGGAACAGTAATAGCCAAGGATCTCACCGTGAATTTCTTATAAAGCTCATAAGTGAGGAGAGGGTTGGGCAGTTCCCTGAAATACAGCTTGCAGAGTGACCCCACGCAGTGGATGTCCTGGAGGTAAACTTCCCTTGTCAGATCCGGGCATTGGTCAGAAACAAACTCTTGTCTGAAACAACATGGAAACATAATAATATAGATGAATAAGGGCTGTAGCAAGCCAATACTCCACCCTAAAGACTTTTTTACAGCAAGAGAAAAAACAAACTGGAAAACAAAAGTTCTCTGCAGACTGGCCCAGATTGTCTCCCAAGTTCAGGCCCTGAAGTTTCAATTAGTCTCCATTATCCCTAACACAGGGAGTGGACCTCAAACTAATATAAAGAGATTGCTTTGTCTCAAAGTGAGAGAGACCAATTCACTCAGCATTTGTGCTGAGACCATCCATGCCTTTCCCATTAATAGACGCAGAGGGAGATGTAGGGGGTTTGGGGCTGATGCCTAAAATGTTGTCTTTCCTTGTTACCAACTTCAAAGACAGTTCATCGTCTACATCAGTGTGGAACTCTGTTGGCCACGGTCTGTACCTGAGGGGCTAACACCAAAAAGGTACTGAGCAATGTCCCTGAATCCCTCTGACACTCACACATGTTGCCCTTACCTCAACTTCTGTATGTTGGATGTCACTCCTGAGAGGCGGTAGATCCCATCCACAATGCCATGAGTCTCAATGAACTCCGCACAGCTCTTCAGCACATAGGGGACTAGGAGAGGAAAGCAAAGCAAGATGCCCAATGAATACACACTGGCAGCCTCCACAATCACCACAAAGGAGACAGTTCCATGAAAAAATAGCAGAGGCTCTCTATGGTTGCAGGGAAGGGTACAGCAATGGGAGAAATACAGGGCAAGCCAAAAATAACCCTTGCAAAGTGGTTGTGAGGGTATGCTGTGGTTGTGCCATGAAATGCTCATTGACATGTGACCTGAAATCACGGTAACATAGTGGAAAGAAAGGTAGGGTCTCCCTCTCTTCCTTTTTCTTTTCCTTCAAAAATAAAATAAAAGAAGCTCTTTGTAATTGAAAGCATGCGGTAAAGCATGAGGTCCTGGGAACCTCAACCCTCCCCAATATAGAGCTCCAGCCTCGCTGAATTGTGCCAAAAGGTCTCATTGGCTTGGACAAAAATCAGAGAAGCATTCGCACTTCCATATAAGCCTACATACCCACAGTTCAGCACTCATAAATCCCACTGAGGGGGTATAAAGTTCAAATATTGACTAGATCTGCACACTGACAAAACCTGACATCGGCTTCAAAGGAACTCCATCAACATAACTAGACAAAGACTTAACTAGTCTTAAAGCTGAGAGGAGCCTGAGGCACAACATTTACATCCTGACTCGGACCCAAAGTATATGTTTATTTTTTCCCCATTATATAGGTATAAGAACCCCTCATTCTCTTGGTCAGATCAAGCCTCCCTGTCCCCAGTACTATAACAACCCAAGCTATAACAATAACAGTAAGAAAGCCCTTCCTTATTAGGTGCTAGAAACTACTGTGTATTTAATGCAATGCTTCACACAGCCATAGGCACAAAAGTCAGTAAATGCAGAAGTTAAATGTTCCCTGCCGTAATGCTGACTCTGCTGCACTGCACATTTCCAAAGCTGTATGGAAGAAAACCAATGAAGACATAGACTTGACTGGAAAGCCAGGCATAGCAATTACTGCATCTTTGTGACACCCCAGAGACAGTGCCTCTGGCTGGACCTTCCCTGAGCTCTTGTGCTCCAAGTTCAGGACCATAATGACATATTAACATGTGCTTCATCAGATGGCATTCCAACGACAGCACTCCAACACAGCCTGAACAAAAAACAGTCGGTACATTACCGTGTTGCTCATGGGAGCCACTGAGGCCAGAGCCAGCTCATGGGTGGACCTGACACTACCAAGCAGTGCAGGGCACAGGCTCTGGTGAGATGGGTTCCAAGCTGGCATCCACCCTACTGGCACAGTACTACTGAACCAGTCAATCAAGGAAGTGCTGCCCTTCTGCCTCCTGACTTACTGAGGAAAGTAAAGAGGTCCTTTTGTGTGTCCCTTCTCTTGTCTTTTGGCCAACCCAAATGCAGGAATACACAAAGTCCCAGTGATTACTTAGAAGCCCAAATGGTCCAAACAGACCAATTCTTCTCAGTGAAAGGAGCTTCTCCAAAACAACAGCGAAAAATTGACTTAATGGGTTTTTTTGAGCAGGGACTCATGGGTACATTGGTCATGCTGTATCACATGCAAAGCCCTTGTGCTGATTTTCAAGACCCTCAAGCTGATGGGCAGAGCTCATGGCAGAGGCCCTAAGACTAGAACAGTGTTCATGAAATCATGAAATTGCCAAGAGAACATGTGAAGTCTAGAGAGTCAAAGCTTTGTCCACAACAGTCAGAGTTATGGTATTCTCTTCTCAAGGACTTTTGAGGAGAAGGCACATCAGTGCCTTCCAGAAAGGAAAGAACCTGGGAAGAATTCCTTTCGGTGCATGCAACACCTACTTCCTATGCAGGACAAATTGTGTGGAAGCAGACAGAGTAAAACAACAGAAGTACGAAATTTCCTTAATATCCTGCCAAGAAAAGCCGAAGTGACACATCAAAAAAAGAGGACCTTCCTATCTCTGAGCAAGTCCTGATTATCTGGAACTGCAGTAAGGAACTCATATCATATGATGCTGAGAATGCTAAAAATAAAAAAAAAAAAGGAAAAACAAATTATTTCAGGCCTCATCTCCATTTCTGGAAAATCAGGCATTAACATCTTTATGGTAGAAGCTATGCATACATGGCATATTAAGATTTCCTTCTTGGTAGAGATCTCAGAATAAATGACATGTAACCAGCAAAAATGAAAATTAGGCAGATCCATGTCCACCTCAGATCTATTTTCGGTGAGAGAACAGAAACCATTGAACTCCATGCAGCACGAAAAAAGAAGAATTAATTGAACAGAAAACATATTTGATCACGATAGCCACATGACAAGGTTTATTTAAAGGTTAACAGTCTTTCATGAAGACAAGCCTCATATGATGGTGCCTGACTGCCAAAAAATGGGGTCCATGCACAGAGCATCCTTTATTCGATACTTTTCAAAATCTCAGTGTTAAGAATAAGAAAACCAACTAAAAATGCAGATACTGATGTTTGTTTTGATTAATTTGACCTCTTGAAAGTAAGACCTATTAAAGCACACCATTTTTTTGGCCGAGTTCTAAGTTTCCTTGGAATAAATTAGGTCAAGAGGCCTCAGGCAGGTAAGCAAACCCCCTTACAGAAACCAGAGAAGGCTAGATCCATCTGCTAAGGACTGGTAAGCAAAAAACAGGGGCCTGAGGGGAAAAATCTGTAGCAAATGTATAAAATTCAACCCATTTTAAAAAGTGGGTGAAAACTCCACAGCAGAGACGACCTATAGATTGAAAATAGACAATATGCACTTAGCTCTGCCAGTATCTCTCACTGAAGCCCCACACTCTCCCTTGCTTTTCCAGCCCTGGCATTCTCACATATCTCTGCCAGTGCCCTTCACTCATCATGTAAAAGATTTCCTGCCATACCAGCTCTTTGGCTCACAGGAAGAGAAACAGCCAGTTATGCCAAAATTTGTGGCCATTTTCTGATGTCAAAAAAAAAATCCCACATAGGACACTTTTCACTTTCACAGTCACAGACTTTGACCTCAGATCCCTGAATGTGAAGGGACTGCATCAACTCCCTGCAAATCAAGCCCCTAAACGCAGTGTTTGTATGGACCTGGAGAACAATAAATGTTTTCTTTGAGCAGAACCTGTAGCTCTAGCATTACTGAGCAGCTCTGATCTCCTACAAAGCTTAATCTTTTGGGCTCTTGGGGGTGGTGAGGTTAGAGTAGCAGTGAGCAGCTCTCTCCCACCTCCAGGAGTTTCTGAGCTGGTAGGATTATTTCAGATGCGGCTCCTGATGAACTGAGGCTGGGATCAACCATGAATGCAGGAAGGTCCAGGCTCTGGCATGTGCTTTACAACAGGTCTCCGTCAGAGTTACAGGGCATGTAAATCACACAGCTGAATCTCTCCCAAAGGAAGATCAGGTGTGGATGGGGATGTGCAGCAGGGGCTGTACGTGCAGGCACAGAAAGGAGGGGAGGGGAGGGAGTCCAATCTAAATACTTCTATAATTAAAACTGTGCTGGAAGCTTAGAAGGCTTAGAAGCTGGAAGGGGCAGGTGGTGTCACACAGACCCCGCTTGTTCTGCCAGACAGCCAAACAGTCCTCATTTAAAACTACAATAGAAACCAGATGGAGGAGGACAAGAGAGCGTGGAGCAAGGCATCAGTCAGAAGGGAAATTGAATTATAAACATACTGCACACAAAAGACAATACTTCTCTTCCCCTAGACAAAAATAAACCAGAAGGGCAGTCGCAGTAACTGGTTCCACTCTCACTGGATATCACCTCCAAGTTCAGTGTACACAGAAATACACCTTCACCAGGGTCCTTCCCAAGGCAATAGCTCAGACCACCTCCTTTGCACGTGTCTGCTACTCTTGCAGGGTCAGGCACCGTGCCATCCTCCTTCTGATCCCTCCGGCTTCCAGTAGCAGCAATGGGCAGTGAAATTCTCACCTCCCAGCACTGCTGCCATGGATTCAGGCTCTCCCTTCTCCTGTCCCTTCCCAGCCATGGTGCTGCCACTCACCAAACTTCCCCACCACCAAGTGCTCATTCTTTGCCTGCCTGACAAAGGCTTCATCTGGCACTGGACTGAGCATTTTGGATTTAACCTGGGGACACCTTTAGGCATGTCCCCATTTAAATCCACAAGCAACCCAAGTAGGAGAGGTCACTAGGAAAACAGGGAGTGACCTCATCTAATGACCAGTGGGACGATGGCCTCCCGGGCTCCCACCAAAGCCAGCAAAGAGCAAGGAAGATGCTGGTCCAGCACGAGATGCAGGCAATATCTTGTGGCTTTCAGGGCCACCTTCTAGAAGAAACTCTGAGTCTCCATGGGCTACAGAAGGACCCAAGAGAGAAAATTGCTAAGTCAGACACCTTAACCAGCCAGTGTGAATAGCACCCTGTTAGACAGGAACTGGACTGGGTCGTGTGTTTAGGGTACACTGCACTGAAATGGGCTGAATAGCAGGAGGCTTAATTTTTTACTTTATCCTTCTGTTATTTTCTCAGAGAGCTCCTTGTAAGGATAAACACTGGTGACAGAGACACTCAAGGCCTCCTTGGCAGCTGGCTTCTGCCACATGGTGGAGGTTTCATGCCCTCTCTAATTTTATTTTAATTTTAGTTCAAGTATTGGGAGAATAAATGCAGACCTTTCATTTCACCTGAAACAACCTTTTGATTTTTGACTTTGGCAGGAAATAGTTTGGATTTTTTTTAAAATTTCTCCCCACAATGAATCCTGCATCATAAAAAAAGTTGTAGACATTTTTATTTTACCATTTTTGTTTTGTTATACATTAGTAATTGTTTTTAATTGTCTTCAGTTACCCCCAATAGTAGTGCATGCTTCCTATCATGCTATGTGAATACCATGACAATAAAGGTCAAGAGTCTCTTGTTTCAATTTAAATAACTAAAATAGGAAATATTTCCTTTTAAAAAGGGTTTCAGTCTGTACTAAGCAAGAGTTGTTATTTTGTACAAAAAAAAAAAAAAAACAGAACAAACTAATATATTAAGTTAGCCTCCTAATCACAGGAAAGGAACATTGTACAAATGGCAACATATTTGATCATCAGTATCTCTGATATGATATTTTTCTGCATTTCCTGACTTTCAACTGTAAATCACGTGTTTTAAAGCTGATTCACTACATTTTTTTTTCTTTTTTGCTGACATTGCCTGATTTTCACTAGGCATAAGGTTGGTTGAGAAAAAGATTCCAGAGCAGATCAAAATATGCTCTCCTTCCTGCAGCTCACCCAAGCACTGGAGCAGCACGTCAGTCACAATTCCAGATTTTCTCCCAATGAATAGCTCTAACCAGTGGCAGCTAAGGATAAATCCTGCCTTCCCACAACGTAACACTTCCTTTGCCTTCCACTGTCTGCTTGTCAGTGGTGGTCTGGGATGGAAGGGACCACAGCATCCAAAATCCCTGCAGAAAGTCTATCCTGCTCAGAGATGAAGTTGGCAGAGCTGGGGAAGGGGATGATTTGCCTGGTCAGAACATAACTGCTAAAAGGATGAAGAGTTTCAGTCTCCAGGATGTCTGTGCATACTTTTCACGAGAACTAAATCCATTTTACAGAATCAAAAAAACACCAAAACCTGTCTCACTCTCAAATTCCTGTGTTGAATTTGGCTGTTAGCTGCGGCTAAGCTGTCACAACCCCTCCATACAGACACATCCCTGTATTTAAACAGCATGAGACAGCTAAACAACACCAAATACGCTTAAAAACAAACCAACTTGTTAAAATCCACCTTGTCATTTCTCCCTTAGCTGCCATAAACACAGTTTAAAAGGATGAATGGTTGGCACCAAGGTGATCCTGTCCGCATGGATAGCACAATTGATTCACTGTATAAGGCACACACTTTATGTAATTTTCCCCCTCTGCTTCTGTGGGAAATGCCTGTGCAGTGTCACAAAGGTTATCACAACAGTGCCATTCCCTGCGATGAATGTACCATCCTGTGCACGGTTGTGATTTGATGGGCAAAAATGCAGGAAAAACAGATCTCCAATCTGTCAGATGCTGTGAGCCGTCACTCTGCATAGCCTGACTGGGAAGTAGAAACACTCAGTGCTGCTTGGGATGTGTTTGTGATTTCAAGCACATGGATTTCAACACAATCTGCAGGCTCAGCTGTGAGTTTGAATGATGTCAATGGCACCACCATCAAGGATTTTTTTCCCATTGATATTCCCAGCTTACATCTAACATATCTCAATAAGGCATGTAGGAACACCTGATTTTCCAGAGCAGATCTGACAACTGTGATGTTTGAAGCAGGAATGAAAAAGCCTGTGGCAGACCTGGCCAGCTCATAGACAACACACATCAAAGAATGCCTAAGACAAAGCACTGCCAAAGCAGACACTGAGTGCTGACTTTCAGCCCCAGCGGTCACTGTGCCCCTCTGAAATGTGACTTTACCTTGACATAGCTGGCAAATTCTGTCACGCAGGCACTTTTGAAAGAGATTGTACTAAATACTAGAATAGTTTTGTTAGGAAAACATCCTGCTGAGAATTTCCTGCAAAAAAAAAAAGACCAGATAACAGAACAGGATATCTCCACTCCTAACTTTTATGACTCTGTGGTACAACCACCTCAGAAAAGAGCGGCTCAGGTTCTGAATGGCAGGTCAATGAGCTGTGCACGTCCTCAGCTAACCATTTGAATCCTAACAACCCTGCTCCACAGCAGATTAGGGTGGATATTATACCGTGTTTTCTTTACCACATCACAAGCAGTTGAATTAAATAATTCTGCAGACAGGAGTAAATTGACAACTTATGCTGTTCTGGAAATAACTGTCTGGAAATGGACTCAGGTGTAAGTACAGAAAATCTCAGAATAGTTTTGAAGCTGCATATAATGAATTGGCCTCTGTCTTGGCAAACACCTAGATAGTGTGATGATAAGGAGGCTGTAAGACAGGAATTCTGCCATTAACCTGGATTCTGGTGACATGTACTATAGCCACTAACAAATTTAAAGGCTTCACCCACTGATGGAGTGCAGGAGTGGGGTGATGCTGATGCTGCAGCTCAGGGGAGCTGGTAGAAGCAGCCTGCCAGGGAAGAGTCCAGGTAAATGTTGGGTGCTGCGATGGACAGGAGTGATGTAGGCTTCATCTGAAGTCTCTTGAGAGCCTGCAGTGTTTCATCCAGATGAATAACAAGCTTATGGACTGCAGGTGTCATGTTTTCTGCATCACATTTTCTTTACTTCTTCTGCTCTCCTCTTAAGCATGGACACCAATGTAAGCCATGCTAACCCACTTAACTGCTGGCAACAAAGCAATGAAAGTATATGGACTTAATAAGTTTTTTCGTCCTCTCATCAGATTTTGATCTACATGTTTTCATTTATAAGAGCTTCAGAAGAAAGCTAAAAAACAAGCACAGTCTCCACCTTTTCCCTGGGCCTGCTCAGTTTCTTACAGTCCCAAAATTACTCTGGAGGCAACTTGTAAACTTTAACACCCATTTCTTGACTGTTATAAGGATGCAGAAACCAACAACTCCCTTGACACATGGACATTCTTAAATGGGATTCTTAGGATCCCAGAATTAAGAGAAAGGCAATTCAAGGGGAACAAAGCTCCCTACACTGAAAACTGTAGCAATCTCTAGAGGGCACAGAATTTGTCTGCAGTTTCTGTGCTTCTCTGTCATGATATCTCATTGTTTGACAGATCCTTACTCCACTTTTGTAGTGATGGCATGGTGAAGACAAAGCAACTAATTCCCAAATAAATGCTATTGAAAGGCTGGGGAAGAGGCAGGATAAAGCAAGGAACTGGGTTGTTATCTCATGAACACCTGTGCTGCAGCAAACTGGGCTGCTCTGCAGTTCTCTCTGCTGTTCTTGCCCAGGCAATTTCTGTAGTCCCTTCAAATGTGCAAAGGTAGCATGGAGGTCCATCAACACTCATGGTTCTCCTTCCATGCTTGCCACACATTCACAAGCATACATGACAGCCACTCCCAAGCTTAAAAACACACATGCAGCTGTGTCAACTAACTCAGGATGGCAGTACCAATGAACTCAGGTGTGTGAAAGGGGAACAGGGGCTCATCATCCCACTGAGAGCCCAGGTTATGATTTGGTAGCAAGGTACAAAGTAACAGAGAAGCTGGTCCTGGACCAAGCTCTCATGTGCATGCAAAATGCCGTGGTTGAATCTCACAGCACATATTTATATCTTCTCCCTTCTTTTTATTTTGCCCTCTGTCACACTGATGGACTGATGCAGACTGACACTAGGTTATGCAGCAATGTTCTTTCACTCAGGCCTCTCACTGATCTTGCCTCAAGGGCTCTCCTAGTGAAGAGTGGTACAGCAATTTCCAGAGGTTATTCCAAATGGGCTGTTTTACAGACAGTCAACAATTTAGAGCAAAGAGCAAGAAAAATCACTGAGGATCATTACATATCACAGGCAGACAGATGAGGAGCCTAAATGCAAACCCGTAACAGCTACAAATGAGAAGTGAAAGGCAAATGAAAACAGACTTTTGAGAAAAAGTAAATAAGGCTTTATGATGTCAATCTGATTGAAAACAAACATGCAAAAGCACTAGCAATAATCAGTCATTATAACTTGAAGTTAAGCAGCACCAAGTCTATTCCATCTTTGCTCAGTTGCTGAGCATATATTTAGACTGCGTGTTTTCATTGCAATGTTGCCTGGGCCTGACCCAAAGAAATACACTCATACAAAAAATCCCATTGGACTCATCAGTATTTTCCACAAAAGAAAATAAAATCAATTTGTTCTACACCCTCTTACCTTTTACTGTGACATGCAAATGCTAGTAAAGGAGGTATAGAAATGATTTTCACCAGCTTTACAGGAGCACAAAATGATGGTGTGAGTTTCAACATAGAGTGGAGAATTACGACTTCTGCTGGCAGTGGAAGGTCACCTAGAAATGCCCCTCCCAGCCCTGCTCAGAGGAGGCTGAAAACAGGTCAGTCTTTATTTGAAGAGGATTAAGCTGTGGGTGACTCGGATTGCCTATGTTTTCCTGGTGAAACAAGGTGCTGTTCTACCCATCCCAAGCAGTTTTCAGGGTATATGAACACCACAGCCTGTGGGCTCAGTTTCTGTGTCTGAAAAACATAGAGAAAATTCTGCCAGCAGCAGCACCTGGTCAGACACACATAACTCTACACACAATACATAAATCATCATGTAAGTGTGTATGCACACATATACACATATGAATGTATATTTACATACACGACATATTTGTTCATGTATGTGTGTGTGTGTGTATGTGTGTGTGTGAGAGAGAGAGAGAGGTTTCATGTGCATTACCAGGAAATTCTTCTTAGAGAAATAGCTGGGTTTTAACGAGGTGTCAATCAAAGCCTAACAGAGTCAAAAATGCAAAAGTCATGCTAGGCCAATGTCATAGGTCTGGGGGTTACATCATTTCATGCTGGTGCTCTTGCTTGTTGAAGCATTGCCCTGCTTGTTGCTACTGTGCTGAAGGCTTTACTGGGTGAAGCACTTACTCACAGCCAAGGAAAGCTGTTGGTCTGCGCGGCTGTTCTTCAAGCATGCATGGACATCTACATCACCAAGTTTAGAACTAGACTCAGTGGATTGGCTTCACTCAGTAGTTTAGTTAAGAAGGGCAGCCCATGGGACTTGGCTCATATTGCCTACACTTTTTCATCTTCAGAGGCTGCAGTACGCTAAAGTGTACTCTTACAGCCGTGATCGCAAGGATCTCATTTTCTTTTCCATACAACAAGGAGGGTAAAGACCTCAAAAAGAAGCTGCTGAGCAGCCTGGCTCAAACATCTGGATGCAGTGCTGCTCCTTCAGGGCTTCTTTCAGAAACAGCAGGGAGCACAGCACTGCTCCATCTGCCAGCCTTGTGGCACATCAGTGCTCACATATATTGCAAGAGGGCAGTTTGCTCGCTCTCCAGAGCCTGAGATAATCATCAAGGACAGCAGAGGAGGCAGAACAACATTTGCAGATGGTGTCACAAAGCCTCCCAGCCTTCTGGAGGCTGATGCTGAGCTGGGATTGTTTAGAACACTTCCTGCCATGCTGTTTGTATCTGTCCACCTCCACCTCAGGATGTCAGCACACAACTACTGAGATGCACCCAGAGCACATCGAATGGTTTTTCCAAGGCTGAGCTGCAGGGACTGTACCTCTGCAACTGCCTGCCAGAGGGGTAAAGACATCAGAAATAGAAACTAGTTCTGTCAGACTATCAGTGATGAAAGGAGGCATGATTTTGCTTTTAAAGACCCTAGACAAAGAGGAAAAGAAACAAAGCTGAATAAAATATTCAGCATGATGGTATCTCCTTATTCTCAAGAAAGTTTCTATCCCCTCATCTAGTAAAGACAAGTCAGGAAACATATCTATCTATACAATACTTTTCTTTGAACTCCCAAAGCCCTTCTGCTTCCCATGTCTTTCCACCACAAAAAATCCTCCCAGTTCTACAGGGGATACAAGCCTCTCGCTCCCTTCACCTCTCAACAAATATGCATGCCAGGGGTTATCAAACTGAGGGTCATTCTCAGTGCTAACAATGAAAAAAAACCCCAATATCAAGCAGTTACTAAAGCAGTAAATCTAATCACTTGGCAATTGTGCTCCTCGGTTTCCAAGCCCCCCAATGGATTCTTGATATATTCCATATTTCACTCTTTATTTTGTTTTCCATTTTGCAAAGTACAGGCTCTGAACCAGTATGAAGAAAAACAACTTTCCCGCTCTCCCTTCCCCCCATTTTTTTCCCCATGCTATCTCTGCTCCAAGTGAGGCCAGGTAGTGCTTATCATTTCCTCTGCACAGCAAACACCAGCATGCATGCGTTTCCTGCTGGCCAGCCCTAAACTGTGAGCTGACATTGTTTTCAAGGCCCCCCTCTCTCGGAGGCAGGAGCAGCTCTGCTGCACAGCTCTTTCCTGTTGATGTCAGGCCTCTCTTCCTCCTAAAGCAAATGGGCTTCCTGATGGCATCTGTGTCCTTTTCCATGAGGACTAGCAGGAACCATTTTCCTACACAGTGGGGAAAAAAAAAAAAGGTACTGGAGAAAAGGATATAATAGGGAGGAGCAGGGGTGGATGGTTTTTTCCTCCAGCAGTCTTGGAGAACATCTGGGGCCCCTCTCAATGAGGAGGAGAGAGAAGAGATAAGAGGTCAAAACAATACAGTTATGTCTTAAGGATGCTGGTATGTGCTAGTACCAGAAAATCACTTATTAGCAGAGAACATCAGAGACTAATTACAGCTGCCGATTTCCCACTGCTAAGGAATGTAAGCTCACAAAAGAACAGCTACAGCCACAGCCTCTGTGTTCCAGCAGCACTGTCATAAGCTGTGGGAAATGCCAAGACCTTTACACCAGACTATTGCCTTCTTTTTTATTCTCTCAAATGGAGGAATCACTACCACTGCCAGCACTGTTTCATCAACAGTGGCAAAAATGGGCGACGATTGCAAAACTCAGCTCACACCAAGCTGCATCACTTCAGCTCCACATACTGTCATTTTGTGTGCCACTGCCACAGCAGAGAAAGGGAAACCTAACCAGACATCATTTCAAGCCTCCTCCAGTCCATGACAATCAAGGTTTGCATTTGTCCCATTAGAGAAGCTGATGGGCTTGTCCCATCTCCCTCCAGGAGGTTTGCAGTTTGCTGCACAGTGTAAGAAACAGTCATGGAGCCTGTGGCTACAGGGGCACACAGCGGGGCAGAGGGCAAGGAGCACGGACAGTCAGGGCAACAGCACTGCCTGCCCTTCATAGGATTTCAGCCACGAGGGTCCCATGGCCTCCTGCACAGGGCAAGGAGTTGGGTCACCTTAGAATGTGTTCCCCAGCAAGGAAGGGTTTCCCATGACTGGGGCAATAGGGTGCCCCAGCATTTTCTATACCACATCTATTCCACTATAGTCAAACAGGTGGGATGGGTGTTTACTAAGGGGTCCCCAGCAATAACCAGAATAGGACCTGTCCCTTAGTAGACCTGTCTAGAACTGCTGCTCCTAATGGTCACCAGGGATGAGTTACAGGCATATTTCAATGAAATATATTGTTAGAATGTGATTTTCTCCTTCTTTTCCTATCTGTGGCCTAGTCACCTTCCTGTGTCACCGTAGGAACTAAGCAAAGCATTACACTTCCAATTTCTGTCCACAAAATGCCACAGAGGCTGACAAAATTATTCCAGCTGTATGCAACTGTAGTCAACAGATGTGGCCCCAAGTCTGGCAGAGCCAGCAGAGCTGCATGAGAGTGAACTGGGGCTTAGTTTTCCTCACAAGAACAAATTCTTACTCAAGGTGCAATTGCAAAATCTTATAGGCTGGTGAGGGTGCATGACGCAAAGAAAAAAAGCCCACCTACATTCTCACAGCAGGAGTTGGCCAGGGCTGCTGAAATTTGCAGTGCTGACGCTGAAGCAAGCATTCCTAGACACAGAAGGTGTGCCCCCCTATAGCTGGGGCTGTGCCAGTGCTCACTCACGACAGTGGGAGGGGGGACCAAGAGCTGCTCCAGGAGCAAAACTGTGCTTTGATGAAGGGTCACAAGAGAAACAGCTCCACTGAGCCCACATCTTCCTGTCACTCTCTCCCCCTCTGTTAGTACAGCCTGCTATTCGTGAATGAATTACCTCAATCCTTCTTAAGCAGTGTACTGACCAGGAAAAGGGCGTGGGGATTATTAATGGAAAAATCCTTGAGTCTTTCAGCCCTGCAGTGTGGCTACAGTTACAAGGAAAACAGGATACCATGCGGAATATGGGGAGGAGGAAGAGAGAAGGAACAGAAACTCTAATGACCTACAGGGATTAACGAGCGAGGAAGAACAAAGTGGTGGTGGTGGTGGTGGTGGTAAATAGGCACAGCTGGCCCGAATGAGCAGGAGCGAAATGAAGGCACACAATAGTGGTCTGCAAGGGTAGGAATACCATCGAGGGAAACTGCGTCTTGTGGGTGATCAAGGGGCTGTAACTATGAGTGAATGAAACTCTGAGACGGTATTAAAGGGTACGGAAAACCTCCTGAGACATAGTATCATGTAGACTTGCCTTCTCCGGTAGGATTGCCTTCTCAGGGAGAAGGTGGGAAGCAGGCTTCCTGGATATTTAAAATGCGTCAGGAGATTACTCTGAAGGGAATGGTTCCATACCGGCCACTGAGACAAAGACAAAACCATCTCACCAGCCTTCTAACGTCATTATCAG
The DNA here is from genome assembly GCA_013397935.1 of Dasyornis broadbenti. Classification (NCBI taxonomy): domain Eukaryota; kingdom Metazoa; phylum Chordata; class Aves; order Passeriformes; family Dasyornithidae; genus Dasyornis; species Dasyornis broadbenti. The sequence continues at coordinate 326,764 of VZRN01002535.1, read as the reverse complement.
GTGATGCCTTTTAAGCCACAGCAAGATGTCCTGGAAGAGCTTGCTGTGTTAAAGGAAAGCATAATTGCCAGCACTTGCTACAGCAGGGACAACCACAACCAGCAGCTGGTGTTTAAATTGGATACTAAAGCATGCGGGAAGAAAGGCCACTTGAAAATCATCCAGCTGAAAAATTTTTCAGTGGGAAAGAGTGCATTTCACAAAATCAAAATGTTTCACCAGAATGCAGGGATTCTCTTCAATTTTCCGACCAAATTCTCAAATATACTGTTTCTAGAAGGTGAAATATATTCACTCCCTTACCATTATTTTTAATGTAATAAAGCCTTTTGGAGAACTTTTATTTAGTGAAAGTTTCTTCATTTTTATTCCAATTCTGGATGAGAGGAAGTCTTGTGGTAGGAGAAGATGGAGTACAGTACAAAACATGAACCAGCTCTAATAGACATTGAGTGATATCATCTATGCCTGGCTAGTGTTTGCTCTTCTCTGTACACTTCTAAGGACAGCAGCATTGTTTCTTGCAAGCTGAAGCCCAGAATATTGCATGTGTTTCTTGTCAACGAATGAGAAAAAAAGGAGGTGAGTGTCCTATGGTTTGCTTTTCAACCCTCAGGACACAAAAAACCCTCATTTGAAATCATGCTTGTATGTCACGTCCCCCATTGTGAGGATAAAACCCCAGCATGGTCTCACAAAATGTGCTTTGCTTCTGTCAGCAAAAATCTAAGCCCTTGGCAAGGAGTCATGAATTCACAGAGGATAAGGATCATTCTCATCCCCTAGGTGCAAACAAGGAGAAACAGAAATGATTTGGCAGCCTGAGGTCATGGACTGAGATAGTGGAAGACCTAAGGTTAAGAGCCAGTTTTCTTGTGTCTCAACTCATGGCAGATAGAAAATTACCTTCAAAAATTCAGAAGCTGGCAAAGCTTACAGAGATTGCAACTGGTTTGTCAGAATCACTGGCCCAGAAAGTTGAGTTGAAAATCTCACACAAATGTATTTTTCTGGGAGATGATCAATTTCCCCCAAGCTTCTACCAAACCAGAAACAGTCTCCCTACCCAAACTTCTACCCAAAACCTAAACACACAGGCTAAAACCTCAGGAGATTAAAATCAGAGATCACTGATCAAATGGTCAGAGAAACCTTTTGGGTTGTTTGTCCTAGAAGTTAGTTTGTGCCAAAAGACCAGACTTCAGTAGCCCTGTGCTGGGAACGTTTGGAACTGATTCCATACTTTGTGGCTTGGTGTCACTTCTATAATTCTTTTCTTTTTTTCCCTCTTGAATGGCTGTCTCATAACTAAATACCACAATAATAGCAAGACGCTACCAAGGGGTCATCTAGGGAGAAACTGCAATATTTCTCATCATTTCAGGGAAGGGAGGTTGGGGGAGGTAGTGGGAGGAGGAGAGGCCTGAATTCCCTGGAAAAGATGCCCTGTCTGTTTATGTATCAGTTTTGCCACAGTTCATGTATTCCTTGTCTACTGACCTCCATCTCCTCAGTTACCCATTGGTTTCCTTTTTTACCTTTCATTTTTATTTCACAGCGCACTCAGTGTCCAGCATAATTTTCTTCCCCTGGAATTCAAACTCAAGCCCCACCTTTGGGACCTGGATGGAGGTTTAAAATCCCTCCCCAGCAAAAAAGCACTTGGATCTGGCATTTACAATTCAGGCCCATATCTTCCAAGTGCAGCTCTAAACTTCATCAAAGACTTTTGTTCCTAGCTTTTGTTCCCAGCTTTTGTTCCCAGCTTTTGTTCCCTTCTCTGTTCCCTTGAAATGTCAGCAAACATGATGGCTTTGTTGATGCCGTCAGGGTGGTCTGACCGCTTCCCACGCTGGGCATGCGGATTGGGTAGCCGTGGAGCAGTCAGCAGTTCACTGGGTGTCTCCTCTAGGATGTTGTTGTTCCTCACACCAAGGCAGTGGCCTGAAGCAGCAACACTGCCATGAAATCAGCAGAAAACAAATCCACCTCCAGCTGCCCTGGCTCGCACAAGGACACACAGACTGTTCCAAACCAGCAGCTGCCAATGCTGCCAGGCAGACAGGAAAACCATGCTGGGGGCTCAGGGCTCTCCTTGGATATTGGGATGGATATCCACCCCTTCAGACACACTCCCTGCATTGTCTGGAGGAAGGCTCCAAGTATATGCATTACTGCTGCCTCCTGAGCCAACAGACTGCAAGGTTGTCAGAGCTCAGATCTCACAACTGTTCTAGCTCTGCTGACTTCCATGTGGAAATGGCTTCTCTCAAATCCAAGAGTACACGTGGCAGGTTAGGGACGAGGTGCACGGGCATATCCTGCATCAGAGACCTCCTCAGATGCCGCCAGGACTGCTCTGAGATGACTTGGGACCCTCCTGACCCATGTTGCTCCCTGTAAGGTTGCAAGAGAATCTGTGCCGAGCCCAGCAGCCTCTGCCTGACCTCTCAGAACTACCCATAAAATGCATCTGCCTGCTCTCACAGCATCCCAGGGCAGTTCTTGGGAGGAATGGGGAAAATCACCTGAGTCAACTACCAACCACAGGCCATATTTTTCTGCTCCATCACAAGAAACACTTTTAGCCTGCACTGCCCAGTAAGGGTTGCCTTAGCATTGCTCCTTGGCCCACCCAAAGTGTTTGTACCAGGGGGAATCTTTAGGGCTTCCAGGGCATTTGTCCTGCTCTCTCTCTCTCCACTTGGCCTACCAATATGCTGAAAATACTTGGTCATGGCATCTCAGTTGTTCTGAAATAACGTGCTTGGCTTCAGCCTGGAAACCCTGAGCAGCGCTGCTCTACTGCACTTTCCTGGGACCCATTATCGTAAGGATGTGATCTGATTTAGGAATGAGCTGAGGTTCTTCCTGCTCTCTGCTCTGCATCTCTCAGGTTCAACTGATCTTTTCCTATCACAATGCTTCTTCCCACTGTTTATTATCAATTAATTTTCTTCAATTACAGCAAAAAGGAACCCTGGCCAAAGAGGAATTTTGCTGCAAGTCTCACAAAAGATCACATATTTGTCTGCAGCTTGGTTTCATTCAAGGAAGGTCATTCTGTGTCAAGCACTTTCAAAACAGACTGCCTTGTCTCCAGGTCTCCAAAACCTCCCACCCAGACACTGTCATTGAAGCTTTCTACTTGAGCACTCATCTGATCCACACCCAGCCTCACCAAGAATTTCTCAGCAATCTGAGAAGTGTTCTAGGGCAACACAACCTACTTCCCTCAGATCTGATGGCACCACTGTCTTCAAATGTCATCTGCAGCAAATTACAACAGTCTACCTATCGTTGACAAACCCACCTAAAATTTGGTTCTTTTTTTCCTTCTTGGCATCAATTGAGTTCTGGTGCATTCCTTGGACTTCCCTGGAATTAATTCATGGCTCACTCTGGTAGTAACAGGGAAAGTGTGGATGTTGCAAAAACACTTTGTCACAAGAGATTTGCAAGTACCCCCATCACGCAGAAGCTGCTTTTGATCTGCTGTTTCACTAACCTAAATCATAAGCCCCTTTATGCTTGGGAATACTTTCTGTATGTTCAGAGCTGAAGTACTTCCATACCAGCTGGCTAGAGTATCCCAGATTTATACTAGCATCACTGAGGTCAGAGGCTGGCCTGATGCCATGCAGGCTGTGCTTCTGGAGGAGCTCAGCGGTAAAAGGCAGTATGCTGAAATGGAGGCAAGGAGTCACAGGACTGCAAGGTGCTGGAAAAACCTTTCAGAGCCACAGTAACAAAACGAAGACACTCTTTCTTTGGCAGCATGAAAATCCCTCAAACTCCTTGTGTCTCACTGCAAGAGACTCTGTGTATGGAGCGCTTGAAAGAAGACATGGGGTGACAAGAGCCCCATGCTAGGGAAGGCTTGTGGCACAACATACAGACAAGGGCTATGCTCCTAACTGGATCCCTTGGCTTGTACAGCCCTGCTCCATCCAACTTTGCCACACTGCTCTGCACATCCCATTCTACTCCACAGCTCTGTACAGCAGAGGATGCCAGGCAGAGGACATTCAATGATGCCAGCTGGGCCTCTGGCCCACCTGAGAAGCTGAGGAAGGGGCTGCAGGGAGACACAATACAAATACACAAAATGTAGATACAGCTGCCAAGGTCTAAAGACCAATGCCCTGGTCCCCTGGGCACAGATGATCCCATGTAAAGACTAGTTTCACATGCAGCATTCAAGTCATCCCAGTTTCTGAGATGGCTCTGGGCAGAGACGGGAGTCAGTTGTATGAATCCTACACATAATGCACTTCCCTTGATCTGAAATGCTGGGCATGATGGCATGATTCAGCTGCATAGCTTGCTTCATAAACCAGTTGGTTTTGCAGTATGCAAGCAGATATTTGGGTGGATGATGTCACGTTGGACGAGCAATGGAAGGGGAGATGGTAAAGTGGGTGGGAGTCACAGTCAGGTGCACACAGGCAAGCTTGTCCTGCTCAGAGAACACTAAGAAAACATTGCAAAAGATAGTGGTGTTCTCAGGAAATCCAGTTTTGAATCTGGCTTGCCTCACCCTGACCTGAGACTCCTTTATAAATTGCATCAGGAAGGCAGCACTGGCCAACAGAACACAACAGCTAATCATAAAATGTGAAGAACATCTATTATGTGCTCAGCTAGTGACATTTTAAAGCCTGTAATTTTTTGCATCTGTAGTCTCCTGGCCTGTAGTATTTATTCTCCTTTCCCTTGGAGCCAAGCTAGAGACAGACTCAGATAAAAATCCTGCAGCTAAACACTCTGCATTTCAGGGAAATTGAAGTCAGGCATCTGTACTTCAAATTCAACCCTGATCAGAGCAATCTGAGAAGTTCAAAATGAACAGGGCTTCAGACAGGCATCTTCATCTCCAACTTTGGCCAAGAGACAGCAAAGGCCAGTGTGAGAGCTCCAGAGTGTAATCCAAGCAGGCTTCTGAGATATGCAAAACTCAAGTGCAACTCAAGTCAGCTTTGTGGGCCTGTAGACCTTTGTAGACAACAGAGACAAGGTTTATTGCTTCTGACTTCAGCTTTTGTTGGGGGATTTTCTTAGCTTCATTTTGGTAACACTAGGGTAACCTCAGTCTTCTTTTACACAAAAGCCTGGGCACTCCTGATAGGAACCTTTATAGAGGGTTTGAAAAAAACATTGGAAAAACATGAATTCAGGAAACAGGAATGTTGTAACCTTGCTAGCGCAAACGCAAAAGCCACTGTGTGCACACAAATTTAGAAGCAGCAATGGCTAAAAACTCTGAAGGAAAACAGCAGTGATTTTTATTTTTGCTTTATATGAGTTCAAAATGTTGCAAAGTTAAACAAAACAATTATAAAGCTGGGTATTTAAAAGTACCTAATGTTTCACAGTCTTCTTTGAGATGAATCAGGTATCCAAACATCTGGGGACTGCAACATCCACCAGGAAACACAGACAGATGAGACACATCAAGACAGGAAGGTTTAGGGCTGCCATTGGAGAGACAAGGAACAGCAGGAGATTCCTGCAGCTTCTTTTGGGTCAGAAATGTTAGTTCTACATGAATGTGTACACTAAACAAAAAGAGGAAGAAAAAGAGAGAGCTGAAAAAGAGAGAGCTAAAAATGGTTTTTGCAAGTCTCCTGCTGTTCTGTGTCTTTCTCACTTTGCTCTGATCTCTCTGTACATGTCACTGGCTGGCAGGATGACTGCTTCCTGATTCATGATTTCATATTTAATTCTTTCTATATAAAAGGAATTTAAAGGAAATTATTACAAATGGTTTGGCCACACTGCATCGAGTCACTGGAAACTATTTCTTTATCCCTGACGTTTTCTTTTTCCCTTCTTTTTTTTTCTCCTTGAAGAGAAAAGTTAGATGCTTTCCTAAACACTTTCCAGACTTGAGCTATTCACAGATTGCTTGTGGAAGGCAAACACAGCCCAGGCCGGGAAGAAAGACTCTCTCATACCGGTCACCCCAGTAGCTTGGGGCATTGCAGGCGGTGTCCTCAGCAGCGTTTCCTTTCAGAGAGCTGTGGCTGCATGAAACTGCTTTGGGTGTAGCAATCCTGTGCTCATCCCACAGGCACTTCATGAAAGAAGCAACTGTTCCATGTTGGGAATTCAGAGAAACCTCTGGCCAGCAGCGGCTGCTGGAGGCACCCTGATTAAAGCCCCATTGTTTTGCCCACTCCAGTTAAACTGCGCCCTGATGAAGCCCCTGTCTTTCCAGTGGTTTGGGAAGAAGCAAATAAGTAAATAAAGTCGTTGCTGGGAATAACAAAGACTGGAGGAAGCAAGGAAAGAGGAAGCAACCAAAGAAAAAATCCTTTAATGCACTACATTTCTCAAAGGCATATGTCCAGGAATTGGGTTTCTGGACTGTGTTTCTTTTGTCTTTCTGGGTCCTGGATCTTGCTGTACTAAGGGCTTTGAGACTAACACTTTGCAAACACAAGAAGGGGTGTTGCAGGAAAAGGGCATTGAGATCATACTTAATCAAACTTCCTTACATTTTGATAGCTACAGTATTGCTGTACAAGTCAATCATCTCTTTGCCTTTGCAGTTCTCCACAGGCAACACAGCTGAGCCACACACTTCAGGCCATGACCTGTATCCTGATTTTAGTACGTGGCTCACATGTTTCAGAGGGAAGAAAACTGCAGGTGAAGTTCATATTCATGCACAGGTGTGTCTCAAAGGGAGATGATCTGAATGATCTAAAAGCAGGACCTTGCTGGAGTCCGTAAAATCTGAGAAGTTCTGATTCATAGCACAGGCTTCCAAAGCAAAGGAAGCTGAGGCACTGCATCCTTAGCAGGTGATGAAGATGAGCACATTTAAACATGAAGTATTGAAAGCTTAACCAAGCAGGGCAAAGCTGCTCTTGCTCACATCCATAGACTTTGGAACTAATCAGAAACTGAAGCTCATTTTAACATCAGTTAGGCGCCAAAAGGGGAATGAAAAAATGTAGTTAGCTGATGAAAAAATTGCATCACTTGCAATGTAGTAACTCAATGGCATCTCCTTGCACTTTATAAAACCAAGCTTGTTTCAAGGGCTGACAGGAGTCAGAAATTGTTGTTTTACCTCTTGCCCTCAGTTTTGGGTAAAAATCTGGAAGAGGAGTTTTGGATAACAAGAGTTGTCAACACTGCGAACATGTTCCTTTACTCCTATCCTTCAGCTGTCTGTATGCAGAACATTATCTCTTCCTCTGTTCTACCCCTGCTACCAAAGCTGCCATGATTTTGTATTTTGTTCCCACTTACAGCCCCCTCTCTTCCACCATTCAATAGCAGTCTCCATTTGTTACCATACAGTCAGTTTTGCCCTCATAGTAGTTTTTCCAACCTTCGCCTCCTCCCTTTCAAGTATATTGGAATTTCCTCACAGGCTTTCGTCCATTCCACTTTTGCCCTTATTTCCTTTTCCCTTCCATTTCCTCCAGTGTCCTTTTCCATTCCTCTGCCACACTTCTTTCCTCTCAGCTGTTTCTTTGGATGCATTATCATTAGCTTCTATCCATAAATTAAGGTTGGGCCTGGTCCCAAAACCAGAATCCGCTGAAGTTGCTGCAGGCAACTTGTAAGGGGCAGTCTTATCCATGAGCCAGTAATGAACCACATCTCATGGTATGCAAAGGGAAAGCTCTGTTATTGCATATTCTCCTTCCTAAATCAGAGACTATAAAATGAAGATTGTAGTCTTGCAGAAATTCTTTGTAGCGTTTATTTTTCTGCTTGATTTCCTTTTTTTTTTTTTTTGCAAGATTAGCAGAAGCATCCTGGACAAGTTCCAGTCTAGGGTAATCTCTTCTACTATTTTGGATACATACTGCATTGTTTTTTCCATTTCCTAACCCCAGAGGTTAGGTGGTAAATGGCTGTCATGTTCTTTTCAAAGCTGAATTGTCACGTATCAGGGCAGAGGCCTCACCAAGTCAGAACTAAGCTCTCTGGGTATGTAATGCCACCCTGGTGTTCCTCACACCTCCCTTGGAGGCTCTTGGTGTAGAACCTGCTGAGACAGGCAAGCTGAGTGAGCCCAATCCTTTCATGCCCTCACTCTCACCCAAAGTGTCACTCCCCAGAGCTGCAAGAGCCCATTTTCCAGTACTGGGTGATGAAAACAGCTAGGACTCTTCACAATTAATAACAAAAATAATGGGAACTTTGCACTGAAAAGATGATACCAGCATCATTTAATCAGTGAGGGAGGTAGGATGTGGAAAAAGAAGGCGTGCCCTAAGGTATCTCACTGAGCTAGGTAGTGGCAGGAGCAGAGCTTGCCATGGCCTGTGGCATGCCATGGATGCGACTCCTGCCACCTCCTTCATGCAATTCAAACTCCAATCCCAGCAATTCAGCCTTCACTGGTGCACAAACGCTGGAATGCAAAGAGAAAAGCAAAAGGTGTGCCTTTTAAGCTGCTTACATCTCCAGCAGGTCACCAAACCGGATGCGGGATACAGGTAACCAAGCTGAGGGTGCAAAATCCCACTCCACACGTGAGCATCCATGTCCCCTTGTAGCCACCGGCGCTGCCTCAGCACGGGGCATGGAGTGGGCAGCACTGCCCGGGGCACATGTGGAGCTCTTCCCAATATTTCAGGCAACTGTGCTGCTGATAGCTCCCGAAAGCACTCAGCCAAAACTGCTGACAAGTGTCAAATTCCCCAAGCTGCACTACTGGCCCAGCCAAGGGAGTTTGAGGAGCCATCTGGCAAGGGACACGGAGCCCACGTGTCAGGGAGTGGCGTCTTGCTCCCAGCGCTGGGATAATTGGACATTGTTCAGCCTCTGAATTGCCGCTCTGTTGGGCTGTGGGCTTGTCTGGTAGGGACGAGCTAATTACCATGCAAACTGCCGAGGGGAGGAGGGGGTCAGGGATGGCCCTCACCCCTTCTTCTGCCCCATAACAAACAGGAGGGTTTTGTGCCACCACAACGCCCCAAAGCAGAGAGGGGAGAATGGGTGGGCAAGGGGAGGTGAAGGGAGAAGCCTCTTGAACAATTCCCGTTCAAACACAAACACGAGACCCCACGTCAAACCCGGGAGAGGATCTTCTACCACACATAGGTTCTTGTTTGCAGTCAAACCCGGGAACTAGCAAGCAGTCCACAAAGCTGCCCAGAGATCCCAACAGCTCATGGTGCCACGCTTGCTGCCTTCCCTTCCACGTCCCACATCAGCCAAGGTCCTGTTTTTCACCACCACAGCCCGGCCAAAGGGCTGGAAGTACTGCAGAGACAGGGCTGCATTGAAAGTCCCAACCTCCACACTGCCATCACTACGAAGTAAAGCCAGCAGCACTACTGCTGCCAGCCACTTTTCAAGGAGGCAGGATTGAGGAAACGGATAGAAATAAGGCACGTTACAAGCTAAAATATCTTTCCTTAAGCACAAGAATTGATGTCAGATGCACCTGCACTGTTCCTTGAATCACAACTATTCAAAATCTTTTCACACCCTGCAAACATGTTCTGTCAAGAGGCAGGAACACATTTTTCTAATTTTTCCCATTCTCCTAAAGAAAACATGCATGCGTCTTTCCCCTTTTTCTACCAAAGCTCAATTAGATTTGCTTCATAGGTATAAAATACTGCAAAGAAAAGCCTTGCTGTCACCCTTTGTCCATCTGTTAAATCCTTCCACCATCCTGCAGTGAGTTCAAATCTGTAGTAAGAGATGCATGAAAAATCCCAAGTAGGGAACCATTATTAGGGCAGGGATAAGCCTCTAAAGCCCTTAGGATCCAGAGCTGCAGTTCACGTCTGTTTAACGCCCAAGCGCTAACATCGATAATTTAATGAGCGCCTTACATCCTGAAATATTTCACAAACTGCAAAAACAAGACTCACTCCACCCACCTCTAGGCTGGGAGGTGGCAGCTGTTGAGCCAGGCAGAGCAACACTACGTGACAGTTTAGGACACTGGATAGAAAAACAAATCCTAGCTCCAGCAGAAATTGCTTCTGTGAAGGAAAAGAAAGCACAGCATGTGTATGTGTAAAAGAGGTGATATCCACTAGGGAAGAAAAAGATAACCCAGGGATTCTTTTTAGGTGCCGGATTCTTTGTTTTACCCCATGCCCAACTGGCAACATTTCCCCAAATGATGCCAAGGCAACAACTTGACTGAGCTGATACTACGCTTGTCATCTTCTGAATCACCCACCCCATTCCTGTAGCAGATTTTTTGGGCCACTCCCATGCAAGCGCTAACCAGACATAAACCTGCTTCGGGTGTAATTGCTGCGAGCGTGGCTTAAAGCTGAACAGCAGCACACTTACAAAGCTGCCATGCTGAGGGGCCTAAGTAGTATCCAGTTAATCTTCTCAAATCTCATTATTGCAGCAGAGTGACAGATGGGTATTTTAGCAGGCTAGAAATGAGGACTAATTAGGACTCCTAGCCCTCCTTTTTGTTTGTCACATCGGTCCCTCCCCGCCTCAAGCAGGTTTGTGAGCAGTGATGGAGGACTGCCTCTACCACTGTGTTCTGCCTGCCACCCTGAGGACAGCAGGCACTGGGTCACCTGCACCCCCCTGATCTACGGATGGGGCTGCAGGGGATTCCATTCCTCATCTAGGTTCTGGCAGCTCTGGAGGGTGAGCCCAAATCGAAGTTACTGAAATATGGAAATGAATTTCCTGTTTCAGCCCCCATTTGTGGCTTTACACAGCGAACCTTGGGCAGCAGTATGTAAGTCACCATCGAGCCAGGAGGGAAGAATGACTGACTCAATGGATCAAGACCAAGCTCTTCTCATTTACTGCTCCTAAGCCTGCCTCAGGCACAGAGCTTGATGTGTTGACTTTGGCAACATGAGCATACTGCCATCCTAGCAATAAAGTTATTGAAATGGAAGGAGACTGGGGGAGGACAGGGAGTGGTGGGGGATTACAAAAACAAACAACTAAGTAGGGGGAGCTGAAAACACTTGAGAGAAGGGAGAATCCTCCATGCCTGCTCTGTACCCCTGAGCTATCACCTCAGGCCAAACCCCATGCTCTTCTTAGAGATTCCAGGACATTAGTTTTAACTTTTTTTTTTTTTCTGCATTCCTCCTTGTTGTACTTCTGGTTTCCAGTCAGGACTGGAATGGAGAGAACAGGATTACAGAAGGAAGTCTGTTGTTCTGTATTTCTGGCTTGATTAGAAGCAGAAGATGCAATAAATCTCACAAGAGTTTGTTCTCATTTAGCCTCTTGTGTATCTGAAATTACCTGACCAGTGCAAAGGTAAGGAAAATGCAGTACCAAGTGGAGCACACTGAGAAGATAAAAACAGGGAGAGCAAAATGGTGAAGCTGTTTCCCTCTCTGATTTTGCACAAGGAAAGAAAACAATTCAGTCCCACTGACAGCTTATTTATTTCAGACAAATTGCAGCACAGATGCAAGGCCTCCAGAAAGAGGCTCACCCTGCCTGATCACACCTCTGAACCTCCTGAGGTGTGACTGCCACCACTAGAAGCGGCACCACAATGAGAGAGGAAAAGAAAAACAAGCACCAGTTGCACGTGGAGCAAAGGGTTTTCCACATGCCGGATGGCCCTGTTGTGCTGCCAAGCTGCCTGTCTGCAACAGGACTGACAGTCACATTCACTGCTGAGATGGTAAATGCAGAATGCCAATGGTACCAAAAATATCGCTACTGAAATATTCAGCTTCAGATAAACACACACTCATACACATACACCCTTTTCTCCCAGTGTTCTGTCTGCTAAATCAGCATTTTTTGATGAGCCAGTGAATATAGAAGGTGAGTTCAGGCACAGATCCAGCCTGGATTCTCAGCCTTGCATCCCACGTGTATAGAAAGTTTGTGAGCATGTTCAGCATCTTTCAGATAAAAAGGCAGTACCAATGCTGCTGTATTCAGTGAAAACCAGCAGTGGTATCCTTTAAATGAAGTTTGTATTGGAGAATCTGACCTGGTCTTCTGTCTAATGCTCTTCAGGAAATAAATTACACAGCTTAGTTACATCAGGAATGTCTTCTGGCCATTTGGATGCTCAATCCCTATTTTAGAGATGGAGGTGTATCTCCTGTAACCATTTCCTCATGTGACAGCATTTAATGACATTACAAAACAAAATACATGCACGTTCCCAGACTGGAGAGAGCAAAGAAAGGGCATGAGATTTAAAGAGAGCTTTGCATTTGGTTTTTTTTTTTGTCCTTTCTTTAACTCTTCTGTGCTTTATAGAACTAAACAAAGCCTCCTGTTCCAGATGATAAATCTCCACGCTGCTCCTGGCCCCAGAGAGCACAGGAGATAATAGCATTTCCAAAGGCATTTAGTTAGCTGAGCCTTGAGTGTAGAAGAGGGCAGTGAGGAGCTGGAGATAAATTGCTATGAACCCAAGTCAGCTGCTCAGGGCATATTTCTAAGAGCAGCAGACACAGCTGAGAATCCTGCAAAGGGATGCACGTTTTCCCTCCGCTTGCTCGATCCTTGTGCTGGAGAAGAACATGTAACACGGCTTCTGCTCCCGTTATTCCCAGTGTCTTTCTGCTCTCTCTTGTTGCCATAGAGGCTGGTATCTGGGACTCAAAATGTGATGATCCACTTGTGAGAGCAGGTGGAGAAAAAGCCAGATTTGCATTATTAATAATTTTCCCCCCAGTATCCGTTTTGGCAGCAAAGTTTCTTGCTCTCCAGTCTGCTGGACATGCTTTGGCAGAAAGGAGCTTGGCCACAATGCCCTGGTTCTGTGCACAGTGGCTTTGGGGGAGGAGAGGGGGAGCTCCTACAAACACCACCTGAGAAAGGTGTGCTGCTTCAAAGCATTTTTTGCACACTTTCTATTAAGCCAAGGCTCTGCACAGCTTTCAGAAGATGCAGCATAGTAGTGTATTATATAAATTAATTTATTTGAGCTGACCGGAAGCAAAACTTCCGAAACCATTAAAGAAGTGGGGCTCTTTATGACAAGACAATTCATTTTGAGCATTAAGCAGGGCCAAAAGAGCATTAACCAAGGCAGAAAGGATCCTTTACAGTGTCCCAATTGCACATTAGTTATTGATTGAATTGCCAGCCAAAACTGGAATACCGAGGAAAATTTCTGATAGTAACTGTACTAAGAACATCCATAGAGTTCGGAGGTGAGTTGCCAGCAGGTTGAGGGAGGTGATCCTTCCCCTCTGCTCACCACTGCTGAGCCTACAGCTGGAGTCCAGTGTCCAGCTCTGGGCTCCACAGTTAAAGAAGTACTTACAGGAGCAAGCCCAGCTCAGGGCCACAGAGGTGATTATGGGACTGGAGCATCTCTCATATAAGGGGAGGCTGGGATTGTTTAGCCTGGATACAATAAGGATCAGAAAGGATCTATCATTGTGAATGAAGACCTGCTGGGAGGGAATGAAGAAAAGAGAGCCAGTCTCTTCTCAGTTGTGCCTACTGACAGTACAAGATACATAAATTAAAAACCATGAGACTCCATCTGAACACAATACTTTTTTACTTAGATGGTAATCTAAGGCTGGATCAGTTTCCTCAAAGAAGTTGAGGAGTCTTCATTTGTGGAGATGTTCAAAATTCAACTGGACACAGTCCAGGGCAACTGGCTCAAGCTGACCCTGCTTGAGCAGAGGGTTTGGTCTCTCAAGAAGGTAATCTCAAGAAGCTCCTACTCAACTGAGTAATTCTGTGATTCTGTAACATTTTCTACTGCTGTTAAGCTAACTCTTCCTATACGGGTTAATTCACCTAAGTCTTAGCAGCCACCCAGCCAACTCTACATTGCCTGGAGCTGGGTCTGTCACACATGCCATCAGCTGCTGACACCAGGATGGAAGAAGGCTGGTTTGAGTCCAGGCCAAGTGGCTGTTCCCAAATGGGAATGCAGCAACCGAGGTGGAGGAACTGAGGGCAACTGTGAAAAGCATGAGTTTTGCTCTGCCCTTTTTGGTGCACTGTTAGAATCAAAAGAGCCTCCACTGGGGTGGAAATGGGGAATCTAATCCAGCTGCAGGATCGTGTTCAAGGCAGGGGGGTGAAACAGAAGAGGACTGGGACTTCCCTGTCCACTTATGTGCCAAAAGACTTGTAGCCTTAGGGACTGAACTCCTCACTCTCACACACAGGGATAGCTATGATCTGGTGATTAAGTGAGAATGAAGGTTAGTATTGGTGTCTATAATTTCATTATATGCAAAGGCCCCAGCATCTGACAAAAAGGTAGGTCTCAAGCCCATGGTTAAGTACTTTCATATCTGCAATCACTCTGGTACAGAAGATCAGGAAGTCTGCTTGTGGTTTCAGATAAATGTAGAAAACAGAGTCCACACTATTGAATTAAGTATGTAAGTTAATAATACAGTCAGCACAGTTGCACAACGTAATTTCATGTAACACTAAATTCAATTTATGTTACACTGTTCTTTATCTGTGTCCATTGTAAACATACTGCAGAGATTCTTCTTTTTCTTGGTTATTTTTGGGCTTTTGTTTGTTTGTTTGTTTGTTTGGGGCTTTTTTTTTTATTGTTAACAATACAAAACACATTAACTGAAGTTATCAGCAGAGAAGCTGAAGGCTCTGGCATATGAACAAAGGACAGCTAGGGCTTGAGGCTCTGGGAATGTATGGAAAGAAGCCACTACTAGGCAGCTAGAAATACTGGCTGCCCTTGAAATAACCAGCAGTGCAGCCATTTAGCAGCCTTTGCATTGCAATAAGGTATCTGTATGTTTCCATGTCAAAGCTCCAAGTGTATCTGGCACCTTGTTGGTGGTGCAGGACTGGAAGCAGATGCTGGCAGCTCTCCATCCTTTAATCACCCTCCAGACAGAGATGCAGTCCAAGCCATGATGTGGGCAGTCAATCTGACAGCCACCCCAACCCTGGCCCTTCAGAGCATGGCTGGTTATACCATTACTGACAGGCTGTTTTCATTTCCCTTATTACCGTTAAAGGAGAAACACTGGAACATAAATTTTTGGCACAACCCTGACTGCCAGCAAATGTTGCTGCTGTAGAACTGCGTCATATATGCAAAGCCCGAGTTACAGATGCAAGCTTTCTAGTATTGTTTGTGTTCTGAGCTCTCCAAACTAGAACCCCAAAGCTTGGGACCCAAGCACCCCAGACCAGTGGGATTCTCCCAGACTTGTTCATCACGTCTAGATCAGCCTGTGTTGTACACCCATCCTATGCACTGTCAGTTTCATCCACTGCAGTTATTTCCCTGAACTTCTGAGAGCTGTGATACCACAAGCAGTGAAGTCCCAACTCCTTGGTTTCCAAGTTCGGATGAAATCAGCTGTTACCAACAAAGAGAAAGCATTTGCTAAATCAAAATACATGTCCTAATGTAGAATCTGCAGGCAAGATGTGATTCATGCTGTTTGCAGGGAGTGGGGGAGAAGGCAGGATCAAAGTGGGGCTCAGTGCATGCAAACCACACGTCTGCCTCCTGCAGTGCTCAGTAAGGGAAATGTAAAGCAGGAGGCGACATGCAAGAGCTCTCTGCTAATCACACAGTGCTAGCAATGGAAAGTCAATATAGAACAAGGAGCTGAGCTTGCAACATGAATGCTAAACAACAGCAACACTGTGCCACAGAGACACAAAAATCCAGGTCCCAGGAATCAGAAACAGATTGAGGAAGTAAAACAAACAGCATCCAAAACAAGAAGGAACAGCAAAGTAACAGAAGCAAACAGATGGCTTCTGTTTCCGTTCCTAGTGTCTTTTTGCTCTCACTTGTTGCCATAGAGGCTGGTATCTGGGACTCAAAATGTGATGTTCCACTTGTGAGAGAGGCTGGGGAAAATGCAAGAATTCACATTATTAATAATTTCCTCTACAGTATCCATTTTAGCAGCAAAGTTTCTCATCTCTTGTCCACTGGACGTGCTTTGGCAGACACTGAAAGGCCAAGGAGCTGTCTTCCCCTCAAAGCCCAGCCCAGCTCCTCCACCTGCCAATACATGTACTCAGCTCTCAGCACCCCTCTGCCACAGCTCTCCTTCACTGTACAATAATACCGTCCCGCTTCTCTTCCCCCAAAACTTCAGAGTTCAACTGTCCCTTTTGCTCCCGGCACAAAGATGAGGGGGTGCAGCCTTAAATATCCACACAGCCTGCATGACTGGAGCCAGGAATAGACCCCACAGTGTGCAGGCCATGTGGTTTCCCAGCATATCAGCAGTGTGAAAATGTAGATCAGACCCCAGCAGCACATCACACATAAAAAAAAAAGACTAAAGCATTTCCGAGGCAGCCCAAGAGGCCATTCTTGTCCTGTTCTCCTCCCATCCCCTGCCGCTTCCTTCCTTGAATGGAGACAAGTGTTTGCATAGCCACAGAGTAAGGTAGGTCAGGAAAGAGATCTAGATTGAAAGCAATTTGGCTCCATGAAAAGATTTCTTTTCAGCTTGATCAGTTCTTGAGACAGAAATCCCCAGTGCCACAGTTTCTAATTTTGAGAGTGGAATGAATGCAGCTCTTCATTCTTCTGCAGCAGATTAAATGAGCATGTGGCATTTTCATTTTTCCAAGGGGACTTTAAAAAAAAAAAAAAAGCCTCGTCTTTTTCCTCCACTTTACCATTAATGATCCTTCAGCAGTTTTCCCAGGACTTCCTGCATGCATCACTAACCAAAAGCACCTACCCAAAAGTATGGGCATGCCTTCACTTGGAAACATCACCACAGGAAAGGCAGCTTAAAAAAATGCCCCAAGTGAACACAAATGCAGCCTTGTGTGGCACACACATATTTGTGCTATGGACTTGCATGAACCCTCATGCACATCCCAGCATGCTCCTATCCCAAAACACATGCACGTGTGAGGAAGGAAAGCCACAGGGCCCAGAAAGGCTGCTTCACATCTGTGTAGCAGTTTAATGATGGGCTCCAAAGGGAGTCTGTTCTTGAAGCAAGATACCTTTTTTTTCCTGAGTGACAGGTCTCCTTGTCTGTTCACCGATGGACAATGCAGCTTCGCAGTGAAACGCATGATGACAAAATCAGGCAGAGGACAGTGTGCTTAAGGGGCTGTACCAAAACAGCCAAATGGTATCCAAGTCCAACTTTCCTTTGTACACAGCACATTACTGCTGAGTTGCTGCTACTGCTTTCCCTCAGAAATACTTGCCTATCTTACAGCAAAGTCTTTACCTACTGCAGCTCTCAGGAGCATTTAAGAACCTGCTTGTGGAGCTAGTGCTGGCCAAGGCTATCACATTTTTGAGACCACTAATGCAAAATGAAAACTTTCCTTATTCTTTCACTCAAATGCAGTTGTGACAAGGCAGAAGCAGCCACTGCACAGCCACACAGCATAGAAGTGTCATATGGGCTAGCCACATTGCTGTCTCCTTTTCCATACTACAGTCAAGGGACTTTCAAGGGTTTCCTCATGTCTCCTTGTGCTACATTTGAAGACAACAGCTCCTCTTCTCTCCTCAGCCTCAGGGAGTGCTGCTGGTTTGCCTTGCCCTCTCTGCCGTGGCAAGAAGGAGCTTCAAGTGGGGAGAACAAGGGAGTTGGTGGCTTCAAAACTTCTCAAACAAAGCAGCCCTTTTTCTAAAGCAAGTAACAAACAAAGCCAATAAGCAGCATTAGATGAAGAGATAGAAAGTGATTTGGGTGCTACAGACACGGGATGAGAGCCATTGAGGGAGCTGTGGGGAGTGTGGGAGGGGGTTGAGGGGAAAAGCTGAGCTCATTGCATCCCAACCAGACAACATCAGGCAGGAAACAGATGTGGAAGAAACCACAGAGGGGTACAGCAACAGCAGAATTAACTCTCCAGCAAATAGGGGAATCTCAGACACACAGAGCTGACCTGCACCATAAGAACAAGGTATCAAGTCTGAGATTTGGCTTTTTGCAGTCCTGGGAGCAGCTCCTAGCCCAACATGTAGACACCAGCATACAAAAAAAATGAAGGAAACAATACAGCCTTTTTCCAAGTCCTACGTGGCTCTAAGCATATGAAGCAAAAGTAGGCCTAGATCAGTATCAATTCCTATGCTAAAGACTAGATTATCTTTTACCATTACAATCCAATTCTTGTAGATGCTGTGTGCATTTCCATTTTAAAAAGTGGAAGTTATACCTGGCTGTATACCTGAAATCCCAGTTTGAATCTCCCACAGTGAGAAGCACTAGGAATATTAAACTCCATTTTGATTTAGTCCTTCTCACTTTAACAGCTTTGTCTCTTACAACAGCCTCCCCTTACAACACTTCTGTGATATAACCAGAAGCAAGACTGTTCTTTGTGACTTTTCTTAAGCAGTTCAGACTGTCCTGCCCCAGCTAAAGATGGTGCACAAACTTGTCTCTTGTCTCCTCTGCTGGCCCATCTGTCACCAGAAAATTATACTGTTGTTATTACAGGAACTGAGAGCCTCATGTGCAGTTCCCATTGACTTCAGTAGAGGCACAATGTGTTCTTCTCTTCTGGAAACCAAGCTGGTTATCAAGAGGCCAAAACATGATTCTAATGTTAATCTTTCAAGGTTATTATCTGTTAGCCTCATTGCACTCGTACATTTCAATACAGTTTGGCACAGGAAAAGGTTTTAGTAGAGGGCATTAGCACTCATTTCCTCCTGCATGGTTGCCTATCCATGTCCAAAGTCTGGGCACGGACACTGCTTTCTAGTGAAGTTCTTATATCCCAAAAGATCACTTGCCTTCAAATGTGGATTCAGTGCTGTCAGTAATACAGGAGGGGCTATGTAAAATTAGACAACTTTTACTCATTGGTATTGCCAGCCATCATTCTTTTATGTCTGGTGTGAGCTTGTCCTCATACACACTGCTATATAAGCCATTGTTTGATAATTTTAGTGAGGAGGAAGAGAAGTTTCTTTTTCCTCAAGTTTCCAGCCCTCTTAGCAGAGAAAGACTTGAAAACATAATTCAGATGCACACTGAAGGTTCAGAAAACACAAAGCAGACAAAGAACCCAGCACTGATTTTATGTCGTGGTTTTTGTGGCCTGAGTCATGATTTTAAATCCTGTGAGCACTGATAGCAGACTGCCTCCATAAGGAGTGTGACCAGTGTCTGTGTACAGACTGCCAGCAGGAAAAGGCCAAGTAGGGTCAAATGTGGTAGTGACAGGAACTGACTTGAAACACAGAAAATTCAACACATCTGAGTTTCTAACCAGCCACCAGACAGCACATCTGTCCATCACCACTGACCTGTGTCAGATCTGAAGAATCAACTTAGGGCTAAAGGTTTTGTATCACATTTTTGGCTCCTGAGCTACTTCACTGTACCTGCTAAAGTCCTCCTATTTGATCGTTTTTAAATACTTTGTAGTTCTGCTGCAGCTTTTATTGTATTATCATAAAGTTCTTTCTAACAGAGGCTTAGGTACATGTTTCTGGTAAGGGAGACAGCGGGATCTTTGGCTGTCTCTGAAGCTAACCATAAAAAGTTATTAAAGAGTTAAATGAAAGGAGAGGAAATGCTGATACCTTTAGCAGAATATAATTCTCTCCACTGGAATTTGGCAACGACACAGGGACTAAGGTCCTTGCAGAAAGCACAAGCTGCTCATCAACAACCACAAGCATGTAGGGACTCAAGATGTGCCTCTCCTCCACAAAGCACTGCGCAAGATGTGCAGCACCCCCTAACTGTAAAGGTCATGTACTAACCCAGAGGGGAAAATTCCAAATTGAATTGTGTACCCTGGCCTTGGACAGCCCCTGTGCTCCCTCAGCAAGCATCAGCAAAGCAGGTCTCTGCCTCTCCTTGCCTGTGCAGGACCAGTCACACACAACGGCGCTGCAGGATGGTGTAAAGCAAACCTGAGCACGGAAAGCACAACCAATATGACTCATGTCCTGCCTGGCCTACAGCATCTTCTTTTCCCATTAACCCTTCTGGGTACACTTTAAAACCTTCTCTCAAGAAAGGTCCACAACAAAATGTTTGCTGGACAGCAGTCAAAGTGCTCTCCTGCTCCTCATCACTCCCAGATGCCATAAACAGTCTTAGAACTTCACTGCTTCATAATAGGGAACAACCTGAGCCTGCATCCCTCCAGTTAAACACACAGTTTTATGTAAAGCAGAGAGAAAGGTACAGCTTTATGTGCCTACCAAACTCACTGCTTGCAGGAGCACTGACTTGTCACTGGAAGTAATACTGAGCAGGACAATTCAACTCCCCCCAAATCAACCATCTCTCATTCCCTAAATGCTATTCTAATTTGGTTGAAAGTTTGTGATGTCCTGGTGACATCTGAACCTTCATTTTTTTTCCCCAAGACATCACTTCAGCATTCTTGGCCATTCCTATTCATCCTGAGAGTCCTATTACCAACAAAATTAATACCCCTAATACTTTAATTGCTTTTCCCCCTGTCCTGATGAATGGAACTGTACCAATCTAACTTACACCCTTACCAATAAACCTATAACAACTGAGTCTTTCATTTCTGGATCCCACAGCACTGGGCAATGGGATGTGCTACTGAACAAACAGCAGTATTGCATAAAGCAAAGGAACTTCCTATTCTCCCCCACTGCTCTTCAGCACAGAGAAATAAGTAGGTTGGAACTGTGAACCATGCCACAAATGAGACTTGGGAAAATACCTTTCTTTCTTGTTCTCAAAAAAAAGTTTTTTAAAAAAACTATGGGATTTTAGGTAATAGATTTTGCTCTTCTAGCCAAATTTCAACTGCAGTTACTATGTTTCTGCCTTTCAAATTCCCTTTGCTGCTTCAAGTGAATATACTGCCTGTGCTTGCCTTCCCTGTGTTATTTTCTAGTGCTCCTGTAAACAACTGTAAATAGTTCCTCCACCACAGAGGTTCATGGTAGCACTGGATGGAATTTGTCTATCTGCACCTCACCCTGGCAAAGGGACATCAGCTCATTAAGTCTGTTATTTTTTGCCATATCAATTCAGTTGCCATTAAAAGACATATAAGTTATAAGATACAGTACCTGTTACAGACAACCCACAATGCAATTGAATTACTGGTTTTCCTTCTTACCTAAATAAATGCACATATATAACATTTTATCTTAGTGATACATTTACTGCCCTCTTCACTGTGCAATGGAAAGTCCTCCTGTTATGTAGTCCATCCCTCTGCCAGTGTGTACTTCATCAGCCATGCTCATTAGCAAATGAAAGACCTGATTGTACAGCTCTCCCTGTACAAACCTGACATTTGCTGCTAGAAGTCTCTTTTTTTTTCTTGAAATAGCCTGCCATTGGTAAAATTGGTTAATTCGAATTGCAATATAATGCTAAACCTGGATCATAATGCTAACATCAGGGATGGTAACAAGCACATATTTATTTTTCCCTCTTGCTAAACTGCAGGTCTTCCTGCCAGCCAAATTCACAACCGCTTCTCTTGTCATCCAACCCACTTAAAGAAAAATCATTCTGCTCCTTCCCTCACCAAGGACTGACCTACCCAAATTCAGGACCCTCTGATTTTATTGGAGTTAGCTTGTGTCTGAGCTACTGTGTTCTCATTCAATACCTGGGAGCATGAAGCCATGGGGAGGAGGAGTGAAATACAAGAGGCAGGGTAGTGAACACATTAGCTCAGATGCCTCCAGCACCACACACTACTCCACCCCAGTCTCTGTCCTGTCTCCATCCAGCAGTCCAAGGACAACATAGGAACTGTACTGGAGTCCAGTTCCTCCCTACAGTCCTCCAAAATTCTAGTCTCATGGATTTAAGGTGGATTTTGAAATCCTGGAGGAGGCAATGCTGAGCATAGCTCAGATTTGCAAACCTAACTCCCTAAAATCTTGCTACTCCCTTCCACAGCCAGGCAGATGGGAGAAGGTATCACAATCGATGTCTGGCTGTCTTTGTGCACACTTAGGCAGCCCAAGAACCCCAGCCTAGTCCTGCGCACACACACAGCACTACTCATGCAAGGGCCATGCAGATGCATCAGCAAAGCAGTCTTCCAATCGTTCATTCATTGTGAGTAATGGGCCAGTGACTCCATTTCCCAGGGATAAATCAGCTCCAGGTTGTCTAACCCTTAGCTTTTGGAAAGGTCTGGTTTGCAGTCCTAGCAGTAAGAACAGGGGACACGCGCTCGGCTTCTCTGCAACCAGAGTGAGAATAAAGAAGCATTTACCATCCTGCCCAGAGCTCTCGAGATACTCCGTCAGGTCGCAGCCGAACGCGCTCACGGCTCCCTTCCTCTTGAGTTTCTGTTTGGCTCCCTTGTTCTTCATGAGGTTAGTCCCAAAAGAGGTTCACCCCCCTCCTGCCTTGCCCCCCTCCCCCCGGCCTCACGCTGGGCGACAAAAATCTTGCTCTTCTCCTCAGACCACCGCCCGTGTCCCGCTCCCAGGGAGCAACATCGGGGGTCCCGTACAGCGTCCAGCCAGAGAAGTAAACATTAATCCCCACCAGATGTTGGGCTGCTCCTGTGGCAGAAGAAGCTCAGGGCGAGAGGAGGCTCCAGAGCCCGCAGCAGCAGCGATCATAGCCTGAGCCCAGAAGGGTTCTCATCAGAGGCAAGTGGGTGGTGGATGGGTGCCCGCATCAGAGCTGACAAGTTGGGGGCAGGAGATGGTGGGGGGAACGTCTTTCCCTCAGCGCAATCCCGGGACCCTCCACAGCCACCTTCTGGGTTTCGTCAGTCGCGCTGTCGCCACTTCCAGCAGAAAGCGTCCCAGTCTGGTCGTCCTCCTCTTGGCTTTCGGAGGAGACTGGAAGTTCAAACGGACTAATGAAAAGGGACTGGGGAAGAGCCCGCACAAGGCTCCTCTTTGGCTCCCCCCCCTTCCCCTCCTCCTGCCTTTGGACAGTTGGAGGAATGAGAAACCAGCTTCCTGTCCTGACTCCCGCTCACTCGCTCTCTCCTTTCCCCCGTTTTACAAATCCTAGGATTATCCAGCTCTAAAAAATGCCGAAAGGAAGTTAGCTGAGGAGGGGGGCGGAGGACAGTTTTTGGCAGTGCAGTGCCTGTGTGTGTGTGTGTGTGTGTGTGTGTGAGAGAGAGAGAGAGAGAGCGATAGGCTGAGGGAAGGCGGGGAGAGGAGTTGGGGAACAGGGATGGGGATAGGGGGAGGAAGAGGGAATTTGTCCTGACAGTCGACAGATAACGGACCTGCCCGGGAGGAAATCACTGCGGGGAGATGCAGCCCGTGGCGCGGGCAGACGCTTCCTGCTCTGTCAGCCCTCAGCTCGGCAAAGGCCCGAGGAGGGTCCAGCGAGGAGCAGAGAGACCAGGAGCCTCTCCAATAAATCTCTGCCTCTGTTCGCCCAGTCCTTCGCTGCAAGGCGCCTTCCTGCCCTCAGACATGACTCTGTCACTTCAGGATGTGCCTTCCCCTACAGAGGTGCAAGCTGGGGCTACTGAAGTGCAAAAAGGAGGCAGAGAGTTGGGAAACTCGAGAGAGGGGGAAGGAGGGAAACCTTCAGCTCCCTCCTTCCCGGCAAACAGAAACAGATGCTGTCCGGGCATCTAAGTTCACATGCTTTTGAGTCAGCTCCCAAAAAAGGCTCCCCCTTACCAACAAAGGGGTTTAGATAAGGAGCTGAAATGACTCAGTACAGCAAGAAGGGAAATGGGACAGGCCTGCCTTCAGGCCCTGAGTCTTGTCCTTGTCATCACCCCATTCACTCCACAAGCGTTATTCTAGTCCAGTTTTTGGTACACACATATGTTGGCTCATAAGAGCAGTTCCTTGCACTTCACATTTTTTTATCCCAGAAATTCAAACATCTTTACAGGGCTGATTATGCCCTTCAGCATATCTAGGGAAGGAAAATCAGCTCTGCCAAGGCTTCTCTGACCCCTCTCTTACTCTGTGCCAAATGTAATTGTATGGGTCTGGGTGGAAAAATGAACAAACAAAAGAAAAACAGCAAATTGCATCTTTTCACCAAAAATACGACCAAAGATGAGGAAAGGAGTTTTGGTTTGGAGAAAACCAGCCAGGAAATGGGGCAAAGGACTCCTTTAACCCACCTGCCTCCATAACCCTTGATTCTGCACTCTCACTGGGCAGAGGAACCCCATCTTCTTGCACAGCCCTCAGCAAACTCACCACCTCACTCATTTGAGAGTAATTTTTCGGAGAAAACAAGCCCCTATCTGTGGTCTGACCACTGCCAAAATCAATTCTTGTTTTGCTTATTGGTATGGTGACTTTTTTTCTTTAGAAGTGTTGGATGTTACCCCTTCACACATAAGAAAAAGCACCAAGAGCCCTAGTGAAGGACCTTGCACAATTATAACTCCGACTGTGCAGTTTATCACTGCAATTATCCTAATTATGCCCATTTTACAGCTTGATGGCTGACAGGTTAAGAGAAAAATGATTTGCAGAAGGTGTCATAGAGATGTCTGGCCTGTCATGTCCCTGCTTTCTGCTCCCACTCGCAGGCTAAGGAGGAAAACTGAGTTCTCACCGCCAGAGCAGTAGTTGTTCTCAGGAACCCTCAGTCCTCATGAAACACTTAAAACTTCCTTGATTTTGTTCTGGGTTTCTCACAGCACCTTGATGTTGAGTGAGTGCATGGGATCCCTCCCTGTCCCGGCATGCCGCCAAAGCCATCGCGTGCCACAGTGCATCCTGCCTGCCTGCCAAGGGCCACACTTCACACGGCTTGCACAGACAACAGGACGCTCAGATCTGCATGTCTTGCCAGCAATCCTCCCACTGTCTGGGTGGCTGGCTGACTTCTGGAGGAAGATAAAGCCCTGTCCTAGCCCCTCCAGGAAGGAGGCATGTCCTTCCATACTTGCCAACCCTTGCCTACATGTCTGAGTTCCAGCACCGGACCAGCAGTGAGAGAACAGGTTCAGCATGGTGAGTAACCACATCATCTTCTTTGAAGTCCTGAACTCCCCTCTGCAAACCCCTCCCTCGCTCCATGAGCCAAACAAGATGTTTAACCTCACTGTACCAGTCTCTTCCATTGCTCTACATTAGGTGGAGGTCACATCACTAACAGGGTTTGTGTCTACCTGTACCTTCTCCTGGTGACTCACTGTACCACACTCCTGCCCCATCTCCATTGCCCTTTCTCATCTTAGATATGGTTTCTCTACTCCTCTCTTGCCAGTTTAACCAAACAAAATGTCTTCAAAAGAGGATGGCTTCATTTTAAAATAAAAAAATAAATAAATTCAATAAATAAAATCACCCCCTGCATGAATAGAGCTTCCTCATGTCACCAGTGAGGGAGTTCTGGCCCCAGGGGCAATGGAGAACCCTGTGCAGCATGGACCCCATCCTCTCCCTTGCACAGCCCTGCTCCAAGCCCACAAGCCCACAGCATGGGCACTCAGCAGTACTGCTGGGTCAGCAGGTCACCCTCATACCGTGGCATTCATTACAGGCCAGTAGGCATTTTCAGCTGGAAGCACCACTTCTTGGAGCTGCCTGCAGCTGCTCAGGGCAGTGCCATCTTCGAACCCATGGTGCTGGGTCCCTCTGGCTCATGAACACTGCAGAAATTGAGTGTTGCTGTGTCATTTTGGTTATCTGGGGACTGTGCTTTGCTGCCCTGATACTTGCCAGGACCCTGGACCCTGAGTGTCTGGAGCCAGGCTGCAGGACCCACCAGCAGCAGCCATTGCCTCCATGGTACCACAGTGGGGAAAGAAGAGAGACTGACACCCCCATGACAAGAAAAAACAGTATTCGAAGCACAAGTACAGAGAAGAGAAGCTAGAAACAAAACAGAGAGTATTCCCACTTTATTCACAGAGGCTCTTTCAGATGCTGTAGATTTGCTGCCCTGCTGCCTTGTGCTGCTGCCCAGCTCCTTGTTCCCATGGATGGAAGAGAGAGCTGGAGAAAGGAATTGGCATGGCAAGTGGGATGGAAGAGGCATGTGCTGCAGCGAGAGAAAGAAGACATGAGGAGATCCAGGAGAGCTCCTGCCAGGCAGGCTGGGCTATAGCAGTGGCTCTTCCCATGCCAGGATAAGGTTCAGCAAGAGGACAGAGGGGAGGTCACTACAGGATTGCCCAAGGAGCCTGTGGCCAGGAGGAGGAGAAGGAGGAGGAGGAGAAGGAGGAGGAGGCGGAGGAGGAGAAGGTCAGGCAAGGTGAGCAGGAGCTAAACAAGGGAGGCTTTACAAATAAAGCACTTCATATCAGAGCCTGAAATCAGTGCTGAGCCAAGGGATTTTTCTGAGGGAAAGGGGCGACGTTCTCCAGAGAGGAAAAAATACGAAGTCTGGATTTGCGCAACCCAGGAGGCAGGGCAGGTCTCTGCACTAGTTTCAGTGAGCAGGGCTAAGGAGTAAGCCAGTGTCCCTCCTGGAAAAGCTTTCCAAGATTAGGCAAAGCTGGAGAGGAAAAGTACTCAAGCGAGAAGTACAGAAAGCAAAACAGAATTCAAAGCAGAAACAGCTGGAAAAGAAGGGGGAATTTCTCTCCTTCCTTAAAAAAAAAAAAAAAAAAAA
>VZRN01002535.1:276088-299659 GCA_013397935.1 Dasyornis broadbenti | reverse complement strand
GGTGGCAGACTCAGGGAGGGGGAGATCTGAACCCCTAAAAATAGCCCCGCCGAGTATGTCTGTTTTCCTGACACAGACGGTTCATTGTTAGACTCTGACACGCCAGTTCACCCTCCCTCCCCACCCCTCAGCATACTCTCTTTCCTCTCCTGCCCCTTTCCAGCCCAGTTTCCTGTCTACTCCCATCTTCGTGGCTAAAGCTGGAGCGTATTGTGAAGCCAAAGGCTGGCATGGAGTCTTTTGTTTCTCTGAGTACATTTTGGACCACAGACTCTGGGGTTGATCCTTGTCAGAGTGCACCTACCACGCTTGGTTCCTAATTTCACCCATTCCCAGACACACAAGCCCTGTCTCCTCAGCTCTCGCCTTTATGCCTTCCATAGGACCCTCTTGACCTACATCCTGGCACACCTTGTTCTGTGTGTCCCTCTGCCCTGTTCAACTGTTTTGTCAGCTACTTTGCAGATCTCAACACCTCAGGTACAAAAGAAGGAGGCACCCCACACATGCTACCGAGTCTCCTTGCTGCTGGCTGCCTGCCCATGACTTGACAGTGTAACCAGAAGTGCAACAGCCCTTTGCCCAGAAGCTTCCAGTCATGAGCCTGCATGACAAAGTGGTATCAGTCATGTTGTAGGAAGGCACCAGAAGAGAACAAATGAAACACCCCTTCTACCAAAAAGGTACTTTTCTTCCACTTTGCTGGTTAGGTCACAGGGCCAGAGAACCAGATGTAGTCACTGAAGTATTGGGAGCAGACTATTCTCCCAGTCCCAAGCAGACTTGCCTATTCCACCTGCTTGGTTATTGTCCCAGGTGCAGTCACATCTGAGGTATATAAGACGTAGCACTTAGGGACTAGGTTTAGTGGTGAACTTGGCAGTTCTGGGTTGGACTCAATGATCTTAAAGGTCTTTTCCAACCTAAATTAGTCTAAGTATCCTAATACAGCATGAAATTTAGTACAGACCATACAGAGCACAACTACAAAACATGCAGCTAGGTTTTTAGCCAGAATGCCTTCTCTAACTGTTCACAGTCCTTTCAGAGATGTCTTGCCTATGGAAAACAGGATGAGGAACATATCTCCACTCCCTTACTTGGAGCACAAAGTTTTCTGAACCATGACATTTGCCTAATTCTGAGTTTGTCCAGCAGCTAGCACAGAGGATCTCTAATTCTTGACTGGGAACTTCAACTGTTCGTTATTTAAACAACATAAAGACCATTATAGAAAGGCTTTATATCCGCCTGTGTAAAACTCTGTTGATAGCTCAGTAATATACAACGGTATTATGAAACAAATATTCAGAGAAAAAAAAAATCAATCAGACAAGCCACACAGCTAGCAAAAGCTTCCTTCATCTCAGAGGCATGTTCTGAACCACCTCCTAGAATCTTACCAGCAAGGTGACCCATTTGGTGAAGCAGGAAGACCACAGACCTTCCACGATGGAGACATTCCAAAGTCACATAGGCCTTTTTGAGAGCATCCTGCCAGCAATTTTTTTTATAACTTTGAAGAGACAGCTGGCAGCTTTATGCTGAGCACAAGCAAGGTAGTATGGAACAGAGGTGATTTCTTCAACACACTGCCTCACTGCAAATAACAACAATAAGGATTCCCACCAAACCAGGAAATGGTTTTGCCTGCTTTTTTCCACCCCATCAGCTAACCAAAAAGGCCTACAGAAATTAAACAACTTGCTTAAAACTACCTTGTGACTCCATAGCTCTGCAAAAGGCCAAATAAACAACACCTATGAACAGGGTAAATGTCTTAACCATAAGCCCATTTCTTCTCATGCCTTACCAGTCTGTGAACACAAGCAATAATCAGAATTCTCAAGCACAGACGGGATCTCTAGAAGCTGAGAAAATTCAATCAGGAAAGAAAATCCTGAGGAGATTTATTTATCCCTTCAGACACCCCTTGCTTAGTCACTATGTCACTGTGTGGCAACTTTACTACCACAGCCTGAGAGATAGAAGAGTTTCAGGTATCAATCTCTTCCTCCACATTTGCAACCCACTGGTTTTGTTGCAGTTTCCACTGCCCTTTAGCCTATAAACACTGTTCTAACAGTAATGAAAAATCTGTTGAGCCAGAGGCCTATAATATAAAAAGAGAAACTATTTAGTCCCTCCTAACAGTTTTGCCAAACAGCAGCATTGGTATAACTTCATAAAAGACCTCACATGTATAATTTCTGATTAGCCCAGTTCACCAGTACTCAGAGGACACGGACACCAGCACCCACTTCACTGCCTAGACTTCCATTTTCAAATGTGCTTCTCTTATCATTCATTCTGCTAAACATGTTGTCGTGGGAGAAGGAAGTTGTGGCTTAACATGACTGCATAAAAACAGCAGTCTTGCTTTATTTTAATGGTAATTCAAGGCTAAGGGCTGAGAATTAATCTCTATAATAAGGACTAAGCTGGAAGGGAGAAAAGAAATGGGTTAAGGGGTTCACTCCAGTAATCATCCATTTTGGTCACTTTCTGTACAAGATAAGGGCTGTTTCATAATAATCTTTTTTTGTTGGAAATAAAACCCCCAACAAATAGCTCAGGGGATGCTTACTATTTTAGGGATTTTAGGGGATGCTATTTTTAAAAGTCACTTAAAACCTGACTTCTTTTATTCTGAGGCCTTCTCTTGATCACTTGCAAGAATCATCTTTTGTATGAGAGACTTATATCTTGTTTTAGCACAAGCTTTCAACTAAGATTCCTTTTATTGTGCTTGAACACCCAGCACAAGGATGAGTTCCTATGAAAGATCACCAGCTATGATAGTGGTCTTCAGCTAGGACAGTCTGCTGCTGCACACCTTCTCTCTGTCTCTAACAAGGCAAAGCATGATTTGGTGTTAGGAAGGGGGAAGAGAGGAAACACGAGTTTGCAAAAGCCACACATCCTCTTTGCAAACACCTCTAACAAGAGGGCTGGCAGCTGTGAGGGGTAGAGGGTGCTGGCAGCTGTGTCAGGCAAGGCCAGGTGTTCCTGCAAGTGGCAGGCTCTGGTACATTTGTTGTTTCTTATTTCTGCTCACTGAGCTAAATCCCTGAAGGAAATGCAGACCCTGGTGGGTCTGCACAAATGATCTCCTATTGTCTTCTCTGCAAGGCTGATCATTTCCCCTCTTCCCTTAAGGCTTTTTCTCTTCCTGCATCATAGCTTCACATCATAGCTCTCTTCATGGTCAGGCTTGTCCCTAAGTTAAGTGGAAAAACAACTCGCCTTTCTACTGTGCTCTCAAATGCTGAAGGTACTGAGCAGGAAAATCAGCTCTGTGGGGAGATTCCTTCTGCCTGAGATTTGAGTGTCCCCTCACTCAGGATGTGTAAAATTAAAGCTCTCCACATACTCCCTCAGGAAAAGCCGTGTTTCTCTGTTAACATTTCCTTACCTGTTCTAGCGGGATGGGTTTTCTGTGGGGATATGCCAAGTTGTGGAGGATGTTTTTAAACTTCTTTAGCACACTTGTTTTCTCTTCTCCTCTGCTTTCAGAAATGTCACCAGCTCTGTAGTACTGTCAGCAAAATTAATTAGTTTGAATCCTAGTGAGTCTCAACACCTCCAAGGCAAAGGTGGCACGAAGTTATCTTCTTTCCATCACAGGTCTAAAGGGCTTGGCTTGCCTTCGTTCTGACACCTCATTGTCTAAATCTGTAGTTCAGATTATTTCCTGATTCATGCTGAAGTTTTACTGGGCGTAAATTATAGCAGAAAGTACTCAAAAGACTTTAGGCTGGAACCAGTGATATTCTCTCTGTGCTTTGCAATTACTTGCTCAGCTTAACAGGTTGCTTTCAACTTTTATGGCTGCTGTAGCATTATGGCTGCTGTAGCATTATGGCTGGTGTAGCATTGTTGTAGCTGGCCAGCAGGACTGGGACATCTAGAGAGCCCTCTCCTGTGTAACTGCGGTGCCTACAGCAGAACTGATGTCTTTTCTGTAGACAAGCAGAACGAGTTTGCCATCTTTAGATTAAGCTTTGGCTAAGAAGCCTGGCTCCCTAAGCCTGCCCTGCTATATTTAGACCCTCTTCTGGTGTGCCCACCCAGTGCTGTTCCCCTTGTTTGTTTCCTACCAAACAATGAGACCTGAAAGAATTGCTTGGAAAGGGGCCAATGCTCTTGCAAACGAAACTGTCAGGCGGCCAAGCTTTGCAAGGGCCCCTTGTAACATACTGTACTGGGAAATGGGAAACGGTTGTGCCTCTTCGCTTCAACCTCCACCATGGGCTTGTTCCCCATGCTAAGAGCTCTGTGCTGTGGCACTGCCCCAGGGACTGTCTTTGAGGAGGTGTCAGAAGACGGGGGGGAATGCCAAGAGGCAACAAATCAGGATGGCAGGGAGCAGTGTAAGATCTGCTCTGTGTTCTCCCTCACCCCTAATCCTGTATTCCTGCCAGAGCACATTTTAGCAGCAGGTTGCTCCTGGAAAGCTTTTGCTATCTGCCCTGATTGTAGTAGGAGCTGCTCATACACATATAAGGTTACAGGTGTGGTCAGATGCCCTTCTCTCCTCACCCCATTGTTCTTTCTGTGCTCTTGTGGTGTTTGGCCACCATTCTCTGCAACAGCAGCACTGTAAGGAGAACGAAAAAGCAGCCCCAGCCCTACTGGTGTGTACAGCAAGAACAACATTAAGATTATTTTTGCTTGTTTTAAACAAATAGAGCCAAAGTAAAAAACAAAGAAGCGGGGGGCGGGGGGGAGGGTAACAAACAAACAAACAAAAAAGCCGTACAGGGAGAGGAGAGAATGAAAAGAGGGGTTTTTTTAAGGCTGAGAGGTCTGCCTGATCCACAGCAGCCTAAATGATGAGAGCCTGGAAATCACAGATTTGTGTCCAAAATGGATTTGTTCCATTACCTTAAGTTCCAACTTTGCTGCTTCTTTTGGCCCTCTAAGACAAAATATCTCTAGCCAGAAAAGGACATGTGTATCCCTGAGGGAGATTCTGGGAACATCCTTCAGTTGGATCAGGTTTGGGTTTTCCTTCAGACCCATAAGCATTAGAGAGGTTTTTTCACAAAACAAAACCAAAAAAACAACAACCAAAAAAAAAGAAAAAAAAAAAAAAAACACCCCAAAAAAAACAACACCAAAAAACCCAACCAACATTTCCAGCTGGGTAAGAAAGGTGCTAGTACCAGAATGATAGCAAAATTTAGGGAAAGATCAGCTAGAAAAGTATCTGCCTAAACCACACAGGCATCTGCTAGTCTTGCTTGAGAAGAGAGGTATAAATCTCTTGTGAGGAGCAGGGCAGGAGCGCATGCGACCCCAGTGCCAGTGTCATACTCTGCCTTCATTGATCACCACATACACACAGTTCTCTGGCAAATTGAAGAGGTGCTGGGACAAATCCAATGGTTTGAGTTATAGTTATATAGCATCTTTTTGTAACAATACCAAGTATTTCCAACTTGAAAATGGAACTAGCTTTTAAGAACAGCTTAGGAGAGCACATGCTGGCAGGAAAAATGCAGCTGGGGCAAAAATAAGTAGATAATATTTTGACACCATGGGCATGCAACATGGCCTTTGTAGGACAGCAGTCTCGGGCAGCCTCTGTAGAGGAATGGAGGGTACAGGGAAGAACTCAAGTGCTACAATTCTAATTTTACAGGTGAATCAGTAAAAGGGAGAAATTAATGCAGCAAGGAGAGGCTGCATTTCAGACTGACCGCTAGCAGACAGGGTATATAGGATACAACAAGTAAGACCCTACACTGTTGCACTTTAACATATCACAGAAGACAACTTGAATAACTCAAAGGTCCCTAATAAAACTGAGTCAGTTGGGAATGGCCTTTGTTATAGGACTTAAGGGAGTTACTAGAAAACCCAATATATGTTGGGTTTTCTGGGTTCTAATATTATTGTCATACATAGCAACTGTCTTAAAGTCCCAGCTCCTGGGGGTTTCTTGTAGGACTCAGATTTCAGTATAAACTACTACCAAAAATGCTACAGCCATCATTAGTATACAGAGAAATTTTAAAGATGCAAGCCCTAAAAGCTTGGAAAATTTTGGATGTCAAGCTGAGAAACAAAGGCCTCTCTCTACAGCAGTTCCTGATTTAGTGCGCACAGGCTGGACAAGAAATCTGTGATCTTGGTTTGTGTTGCAATAGAGAAGGAGGTTATTTCATACTTGCTGTTTATTGCAGAACACAGATCCACTGTGCTCAGTGACTAAAGATCATTTATGGAGCCTTAACAGTCAACAGGAAATTATATTCACATTTTGCCAAATCACTTTATCATTATGCCATTTTGAAAAGACTGTTCATCTAGTTCAGTGGTTGCTTAGGAGATGTGAGAGGGATTGGTCTGCAGCCACATCCTTTTCTGACTCTCCAAGATAGTGCTGCAGCCCCTTACCTGTAAGAAAGCCCCTGGGCAACTGCTTGAATGGCCAAGGAGATTTTACCCTTGGGGTCTTTTGTGACCTGTTTGGCAGCACAGTCAGGTGGAGGAAGTTCTGAGCTCCAGATGAACGTGAAACAGAAAAGGTTGCCAGCAGGGCAAATCAGGAGAAGAAGGTGGATTAAATGACATCCTGAGATACTCAGGGATGGCAATGAAATGGCTGCTGAGGTGGTGCTAATTGTTTGAGGAACCTGCAACAAAGACCTGCATTTGGTGATTGCAGAATGGGTCCTGTTCTGGGAGGAGCCTCTTGCAGAAACTTCTGTTTAGATGTGAAATGATTAGGAGCAATGGGAGGACTGCTGGGAGTGGAATCATAGCTGGTTTGGGATTTTTTTTATTGCGTTCTTAGCTTTTAAATTACATGGATCTTCCTTTTAGAAAATGAAGCTGTTTGAAAAATTAATGTGAAATTTTGACGCAATGTATTAAAGGCCTAATCTTACACCAGTGAAGTAAGTCACCAGTGAAAAGACTAAAATAAGTTTGCTGAAGTCCAAGAGCTTTCCCTACAATTTGCAGCCTTTTCTCTGGAAGTTCTGGGAGGTTTTCTTAAATTTATTCATTATTTATTTTTATTTTGATTCATTAACTACTGCTCTTATCAGCACTACAAAGTTCATAGCAAGCTGGAAAACCAAGGAAGACTAGATTTTCTTCTTTGGTCTCACTGTGAGTGAGGCTTGAAAGGCTGAGATCTATTAGTTCTAAAACCTTGTAAGATATATGAACCAAAAAGAAACAATTAAATTCACTACCTACAGATACTATGTTGTTTCCTTGCTGAATCAGTTTTGATCAGCTTCTATGTCCTGTACAACTACTGGGTAGCTCCCTTATCAAATAAAAAGTAGAATTAAAATGCTGTCTTTCTGCATCTTAATTGAATTCCAATTCTTATCCAAAAATAGCTTGACAGAAATTAAAAGAAATAGTAATTTATAATATAAATAAGCAAAGCCATTTGCTATTTTCTATCATAAGTAAATGCAAATTTTGGATTTGAATAAATGTGAGTGATTAGATTGTTCTATTTAAATGTGAAGATAGACTAGTCTAGCAAAAAGTTACCAAATTTAGAGGAAGGGCTATATTTAGTTTCAAATCAGGATGTTTTAATTACCAGCTAACAGGAAGCAACCTTTTTAGTTCACTTTAGTTTTGTTTGCTGGTAATTTTTCTTAAGTTTTAGAAATAACTACAAATATGAATAATAATTAAAATCAATTACTCCAATCATTCTTTTTTTGCTGTCTGATATTTTCAAAGCATACCATCTCAAAGAGACATAATCATGTATCAGTCAATGTGGAAACTACAAATGCTTTTCTAAGATACCCCAGTTTGTGCAAATTCACAGTTGTCTCCCTTTTAAACTATCTAGGCTACCCACAAATGATCTAGTTTGAGCTAGATCATCTCTTTTCAGGTAAACCTTTGCAATAAGTAACGCAATTTCTCATGGTTTTGGTGGTTTTGTTCCTTCATGATGGCCAGAGAAGAAGCAGATAGCAGTGGAGACCTCCAACACTTAGTATGTGCTTAGCAGCCTCTAAACAAAAGAAAAAAAATTACAAAACATCTCTTTTTCTGTTCACTCTAGGCTAACACTAACTCCTGCTTATTACAGGCATGTGAAACCACAGCCACTGAATACCTGAGGGTTATAAGCACCTTTTGAATTCACTTTGAAATGCCACTGCACCTGAGTACAGCTCTTGCATCAGGGATAGTTAGGCGCCGCATTTCCAGAAGACCTTGGAGTCTCTGTCACTCCTATCAGTCCTCCTGCTCTGCCCTTTCCGGGTACAATGTTTCCCATACTTCAGCTTTTTGTGCCGTCCTTGGGTTCCCAGAGCCCATTTGGAGACTGCAGAACAATAGCAATTGCTGAAAATACGAAATGAGAGAAAAGAAAACATCTTGGTAAAAAACTCACACACTGGGAGTAGGATATAAAAATAAGATGTGACAGCTCAGCTCTGGGGCCCCAGGATCTATAGGTTGTGGATAAAAACAGTTTCTATTTTTCTTCTAAAGTCTTGCCTCTTGTGCTTCTGAAAAATGCCAATAAGGAGACATCCTCTTTGTTATCTCCCCTAGGAAGTACATTCCTCCTGTGCCAATACCATCATACCTTCTATTACCATAAAACATTCTGGATTATTCTTCCTCCATTTATTTGGCTCCTAAAGCTCAGTGAATAATTTTGCAATGAATTGTTTATTCAGCAAATTTCACTTATCTTTCTACTTTTGGAGTATCCCAGAGCAGACTGAAATTTCCTCAGGATCTTTATTATCTTGTGCTCTCTGGCAAGTTTTCTGAAGTTTCTTCCTCTGGTCCGTGGATTGACTGTGAACTTTGACTAGTTGTGGTTTCAGGAATTTAGGCCAGCTGTGGCGAGTGAGACCGCACGGCCTGAGAAAAATCAAGAGCACAGTCACATGCCAATGTTTGATTGCACAAAGATCATCATTGTTTCTTTCAGGGGTTATTAACTTTTACACCTGTCTCTTGCACTTAAGGAGGACGCTGAAGGGAGAATAATTTAAGTATACGAGTGCATGCCATTGAAGGGGAATAACTTTTTCATTATATTCAGAGCAGGATATAGCCTCAGATATAAAATTCAGAGAAAGCAATGATGACTGAGAAGTTTTATTGTCAAGCTGCCAAAAGCTGCTTCATTTCATTGCTATCCTGGGGCAATCTGGTGTTTTCCATGTCCCCATCCCTGCCCCTGATAATTTGTTGTTAGGTTGCTGGAGGTAACTCTTTGGGCAAGTGGAGCAGGTAGTGACACATGGACAAACGCAAAATTATCCTATTTTTAAAACCATGTGGATATGGGTTGCCATAGTAAGGAAATTCCGTGAAAGGGTGTCCCAGGGTTGGTGTAGTAGGAAGGAGGGCCTTTTGAAGGGAAGTGCTTGTCTTGGCTGGCCTCTGCTGTGGTGTGCTGGCCACACCGTGCTCTAATGAGAGTTTTGGTGCAAAGTGAAGGCTTGCTGCATGCTCCCATCATCCTTGAGCTCCTTTCTTTACCTTCCCAGTGAAGGATGGAGAGGCAGGGGGTGGAGAGGAATAACAACATAGTTTCTTTGAACAGTCACTGCTCAAGGGCGAGAGCACTTCGCAGAAAAAGAAGAAAACAAGGGAGCTCCACCCTTTTACCACAGAAACGTCTCAACCACATCCCAAACCTCGGCTAGCTAGAGATTCCTTCCTCACACTGAGAAACAGAAAGGGAGCCAGGAGAAGTGGGATGTACAGGGATCCAAAGACATTTTTAAACATGCTGGAGGTCTGATTGCATAGTTTTGGCCTGGTTTTGTTGGCACAAGGCCCTTTCTTTACTGGTTTGGATAGAACACACTTGCTGAGGAGGCCCTCCTCATGTGTCAAGATGAAATTTTCTGGCTGGAGAGACAGCTTTGGGGACGAGTAACCAGACCCAGCAGCTTTCCTAACCATGCTTGTTCTGCAGCCTGTTTTGTTAAGGAGCCCCTCCTCCCAGACCTGCTGCTCTGTGCACTAAAGTAGGCCTGCCAGAGAGGACCTGGACACAACATCTTCAGGTGAGGACTTTAGGCCGAGACAGCCTTTCCTTCCCACATGGCTCTTTGGCTGTCCTACAGCCAGAGCCTCCATTTGCTGTGTGGGAAGCAGACAGCCACCATGCCAGGTTGGACAGATCTCCTGTCATTACAGAGCTGTGCCTCGGGGCCTCTTACCAGCTTACCAGCCACAAAAGAGGACCACAGGAGGAGGGAATTGAGGAGGAACCAATTAGGGACATGAGCCGTGACTAAACTTTGCACACTGAGTGTAAGTGGAGAATGGACAGGAAAAGAATTGTGGCTGTGCTCAGGGACAAAACTTGGTGCCTTACACCTTTCAGAGGTGTAAGACACCGCTGCTAAGGGAGAAGGTCAAAACCAGGAGATGAAATCCTCCTGATAAGGCTGTGAAGGGAGGCTCTGCACCCTGCATACTTGGTCACTCTTGATCCAGTGGCAGGTGATGACGAGGAACTGGAGGCAAGAAAGCCCAGACACTTCCCCACACACGGGGAAGTTGTCAGCCCATGTCATGCTGTGGTGATGCGGTATGTTGTGGTGATGTGGGACATCCTGTGACACAACTTGTGGCAAAGCCAAGAAAGTTAAAAAGTGCTAAAGAAGAAAAGGCCCAGTGTGTTTGTTTTTGGTAGAAACAGGAAGGATGGTGGTGAGGCTTAAAAGAGCCCAAGCAATGTCCTTTCAGAAGTGTACACCTCACAAACTGTATTTTCCAACACATGGTAAAGGCAAGACCTCATCCTTTACATAACAACTTTCACAGAGAAAGCATTCAGTTAGATGGGAATATCTTCACCTCTTACTGAGAAACGGCCCTATCTGGG
The DNA here is from genome assembly GCA_013397935.1 of Dasyornis broadbenti. Lineage (NCBI taxonomy): Eukaryota > Metazoa > Chordata > Aves > Passeriformes > Dasyornithidae > Dasyornis > Dasyornis broadbenti. Next base: position 288,798 of record VZRN01002535.1, on the reverse strand, counting down.
TGGTAAAAGAACTGTCATTTAAACATGAAGGTAACAAAAAGAAGCACACATCTGAGAAACCAAACTGGTGGTAGGTAGGAGTTCAAACCTGTCCTTTCCTGAGGAAGGAAACACAGGACTTGTAGTTAACACCCTCCATTAGGGGCTTCAGTGTGCAGCTCATCTGCAAGTGAGCACCTCCATTGCTTCCAAATTAAGGAGTGGAAGGAATCAGCCAGTTGAAGGAATTACCCCACTTTTGTGGGTTTTGTTGCGTGCAGGGGAATCCTTGATCCAAATGCTGATCATGACTTTCCTGCTTCATGTACGAGTACTGCTAGAGCTGCAGTCCTAAACTGAGGGCTCCTCAGTTTTTCTTACTGATTTTGGTTTTAAAGCAACTAAAACTTCCCAAGAGGGAACAAAGGAATAATATAGCCTCACTTGCTGATAAGTTAACTTATTCCTCTATAGACATATATTAATTTTTTTCTTTCATTAATGGTGCGAGCAGCTAGATTTAATTTTTGAACAATATCATAGTTAGTAGCTGTTAGTAACACCTGAGCCTGCCTCTCTGGGCAAAGTACCTCTTTAGAAACCCCTGTGTCTGCAGTAACTAAAGTCCCTTAATTCAATCATTTGTCAGCCATTTTCCTGTGAAATAAAACCTACTGTGAGACTGTTGCTGAGAAGGCTGCAGCAGGAGCAGCATGTAGAGCCCTCCATCACTTGACACTGGAGGCATTTGTGGGATTGGGGACACAGTTTGACATCTAGTGGTAATGTGTGGTATAATCCCAGAGCTCATACAGGGCGTGCAAGTGTCACAACCCTGCATCATGCAAGACAAGAGAGGATGCCCCTTCCTCCCAGTACACGTCTGTGTGCTGCATGTACAGCCACACACATCAGTGCTGTGCATCTCCTTATCCCACACTGACTTTTGACTAAGGCAGAAAAACAGCTAAGAGGTAGATACAGGTCATATTTCATCCAGAAAAGAAATGTCTTTTAAGATTTGTGTTTTGATCTCTTTGCTTATGATCCCTTAGATCATTATGCAATAGCAGGAGGGTCTTAACACAAGTAAAGCAACAGAAGATGTGCAAATAGTTAATTCTGAAGTCTGGTAGGAGGCTGAGTTTAAATAAATTTGGGGTATTTCAGCTTCAGGTTTGATTGGTGCCATTAATGATTGCAACCAGGAGAGTCTTGTGAAGCTGCTCTGCTGCTAGGAACTGAATAATGAATGCACTGATAGAACTGTCGTTGCTAAAAGAAAATGTGAGGAAGAGCAAAATGATTCAGGTGATTTGAGTAGAAGCCCAGAGTAACACTTCTGGAAGGTTACAAAAAGACTGCAATGTTCTTTATTTTATTTACTTCTCCACATTTCCTACAATCAGAATGAGAAAGTATCATTATCCCTTCAAAAAACATGACTTTAACCCAACCTACACTCAAAATCTCATGGGGAAATTGCATGCTGTCCAAAAGTTTGGCCAGTTTCTCAGCTTGGGCTGCAAGGGTGAGCAGGTCCTTTGAACTTGCAAGATCTGCTTCTTCCCACTGAAAGCAACCTGTGGAGATGAAGGGAGGCCAGGCAGTTTCTCTGTCTGCCTGGAAACATTAGATTAATATGTATACAGCGATTAGCAACAATTTACCAGGGATTAATTTGGCCCGCTGTGTACAGTTGCTGAAACAAAAAGAACAAATGTTAATTAGAAACTATATTAAGGGTTCTGAAGCCTCTTCCCTTCTCTTCCCTTCCCTTCCCTTCCCTTCCCTTCCCTTCCCTTCCCTTCCCTTCCCTTCCCTTCCCTTCCCTTCCCTTCCCTTCCCTTCCCTTCCCTTCCCTTCCCTTCCCTTCCGTCAAGAGCTCCTCAGGGCAGGAATTAGCAGGAATTATCTCTATCTGCCAGGAGGGTGCCACAAGCATTCATGGCATAGGGCAAACAAAGTAGTGTTTCTTCTAGAAACCAGGTACAACTACAGAAGAGGAGAAAAGAGGAGAAAGAGGAGAAAAACTAGCAGTAACAGAAGCTTGGCCAGCGGCACCTCTAGTGTTTTCTAGTTGGTGGTGATCTTGAAAGAAAATTTCATGATCAGTATGCTTGTGAATGTGTAATGTGATAGAGGTTAAAGGGAACTATCAACAAGAACAGTGAAAGATTATTCATAATCAAGATATTACTATCAAGGTGAAAGATTATAGAGTTCTTTTAAAGGGAGGGGGTGAAAAATAGGAGAAAAATGGCCATTACTTCATAAAAGACCTTGAAGCCTTCTCCGACATGTCCCATCTTTGGAATGAGTCTGTGTAGCATGTCTTTCCCCAAGCCTGGGAACAGCCAGTGAAATCCCCACTGAGGAATACTGCACCTGAGAAGAAATGCAGAAGAATTCTAAAATTTTTAAGCATTATTTAGAAAGTGTACAGATCTATGGTAACTCATTATGAGTACTCTTAAGTTTCCATAAATATATTTTTTTTAAAATGACACATGAATATTTTGGAGAGTGGTAACTCAGGTAAACACGGAAAAGCCTGCGTAGGAGAAAGTTGAAAAGGTAATGGCCATGTATTTGGTCTTCCAACACATAACAACTAAAGCTTATCTTGTTAGTATGATCTTGATAATGATAAAGATAACCAGTGCTGTTCTGACTTTGTACAGTATTGTTACCTTAAACATCTGTTGCATTTTGCTGTGACTGTACATTATGTTAAAACAAAATGAGAGGGAAAGTCTTTAGTGAAATTTATAAAATACTGGTGGAGCTGGATGGTGCTGTCTCCAAGGTAAGAACTGTCCTGGTCTTGGTTTTCAAAACAGGAGGAAGAAACAGAATTTTTGTCTCTGTTTATGGGAGTTCTCCTTCCCCTTTCTCCTCCCATCATGTCTCCTCTAACAGTTCTATAGTCCTTTCATCTGGGAAGGTGAAATCCTGAATACTCGGGTGAGTGCTGGCTTCTGCTGTTTTACACACAAATCTCTCAGCCTTAAGAGCATGCTGTATTCCCTGCACAATATCAGCTCTGTATTCTCTTGTTCCTCATCACCTTGCTCTCTATGCTCCTGTTCTAGCACATTAAAACAAACACCAGTTCATTTGCTATGGAGAAATGGCTGAAAGAAGTCACATATCTCAGTGTGTCAGCAGCTCCGATGCCCTTTTGCAGACACAACAGAGTAGGGACTTCATCTATCTGTTTCTGGGTACAGTTCCTATTTATCAGGAATGACTCTTCAGCTTAAAGCTTCCTGTTACTGCCTCAGTCCTTCTGAGCCCACAGAAGCCATGCAAGGCATAGAGCCATGGTGGCAGGGTGCACAGCAGCCAGTGACCACTACTGCTTACAGCAACCAACAAGAGCCCCAGCATCTCTACAACTTAAACTAGGCAGCCAGGATAGACCTGCCCATGTACTCCCGGGCAACAATTTCCTTCACAGCCCAGCTCTCAGACACTTACTCTTCGCAGCAGTGCAGCTCAGAGGCAGAGCCCATGCAGAGGTACTGGAGGAGCAGAGCTTTCCTTGCCCTCTGGCAGATGCCCTCCTTATGCAATGCCTTTGCAGAGCAAGTGCCAATCTTGCGCTAGCTGGGACCTGTGCCCGCCACGTGCCTGGCCATCCTTCCCCTGAGGTACCATCCTGCATCATCTTTAAAGAACTACACTGCAGCTGCTCCAGGGCTGGAGCTCAAAATATTTTTCCTGACAGATTTTCAAAGGAGATGTCAGGGGAGGATTCTTCTCCCCCAGCTGTGCAATGCCTACGTCAGACCTTGACATCTACAATATCTCTTTTTATGATCAGCCACAGCAAACAGACACTTGAAGGGCATGGTTAATTTCTTTTTGCTGACTATAAAGGAGGTCCACAATGATGAGCCTAGATGCAAACGTCTGCATTCAATCAAGAGAGGGAGATGAATTCCATCCCAGTGCCCAAAATTTTTGGAAGCTCTAAACATTTAACCCCATTGCTTAACATTCAGAAATTATTCCGCATTTTTTAGGCTGAAAGCAGTTTTCTCTTTTTCTGGCAAGCTCAGTCTTTCCCTTCTTGCACACTTCAAAAAAAAAAAAAAAGAAAATCTTGGCATCATCTCATACTAAAACGGTGGATGCTAGTTAATTGTCTAACGAAATTGATTGATTAATTTTTTATCTATCTATTTATAAAACTCTCAACGCTATGAAGTGGTATAGAAATGCCATGTTGTTGTCAATAATTAATGAAGTAACATCTGGTGGACACAAAGATGGATCACTGTCCCATAAATTAAGGTACACTGTGTTAACTTGAACGCTATTTTTAGGTGAGTGCAGCTCATTACAAGCCTTCAATGAACAGTTTTGCCTAAAGAATAGTCACTACCTCACAGCTTTTATTATTGTTCTTGCTGCAGCTCAAATAAAATAGTAGCCCAACACTTTGTTTTCATCAGGATTATTATAAATAGTCTTCCCTCTTTCTCCATTCCGCTCAATTTCTGGAGCCACCCCAGCAACTGGGATACCTGGTCTCTTGCCAATGCTCCATCTAGCAGCTGTCCTGTGAGCCTCTCCAGTACCCTCCCCAAGAGGTAACTTCTGTGAGTGTATGTGTGTGATGCTAATGAGATGCATGTGGCTTCGTTTGATAAGTTCAGAGAAATGTGTTGTGCATTTGGGTTCCAACCGATCCCTCCCTTTCAAGGCTGCAGGAAGTAAATCAGTCATGTTTTAAATGATCCCACGCTCCAGCTGCTGCAGATTTGGAAATTGTTAATGAATGCTGCTCACAGCGTTATCTGCTTGTGGCCATATGGCTTTGTGGGGAGAAACTTCCATCCCAAAGTATTCTGTGCACCTTTCTGCCAGACTGGCAGCACCACTGGAAGGTGACCATCACTGGGCTGGAGGGTGACAAACAATTCTTGTTCAATAGCCAGTGCATTGCAACTGGGCATGAGGGAGAATTTTATTTTTATGGTTTTGACATAGACTGCTGGGGCAAATTTTATTTTCTGTGCCAGTGTAGAGCAGACCTTAAAAGCCTTGACTCCTAATGATGTGTGGACAGCATCCTGCTTGGCATTCTAATGCATAAATTAATCCTTTTCGATGCTGTATTCTGACTTGGAAACTCTCTGATTCCCTTCTCAAGGCTCAGCAACCTTTGGAACAAATGTCCATTCCTTCTCCCTGCATTCCAGTGCCAGAACCCTATCCTCCTGCATGTGACTAGTGGGAGCCTTTATCATATTGAATGTAGACTAGTGAAAAAATATGGATTAAAAGGGACCTCAAACATTCATTTTACCCATCTTCTACGCAAAAGGGAATTACCTACATCTGGGCCATTCCTAGCAGATATTTATCTAATGTTACCGTGATGGAAACTCACCCATCCAAGGCAATCTACTTCAGTGCATCTGTAGCCTTAAATTCCTCTTGCAGCAGTTCCTTACATTTCCTTTCCTCAGCACAGATATGAAAAAAAAATCCCATACTTCTTGCAGCGGCCTTTTATGTGTTGAAGACTGTGCATCACATCCTCCTCCTCAACCAATGCCATCTTCTCTAGTTTAGGCAGTACCCTCTGTCTTTTCTCACACATCTTGTTTTCTCGACCACTGACCTTTGCTGGCATCCTCCTCCCAGACTCTGCCCAGTTGATCCACAAACATTTTGAAGTGTGACGCCAGTTGTCAAGATGAGCTCATACCAATCACTAGTGCTGAAGTATTACTACCCAGGCTCTTCACAGGAGTCTAGCCATACGTCTTAGTATGGTCTTACACATTTTCACAACAGTGTGACATTGATGATTCACAGTCTTTTTTTGATCTGGTGGCAACCCTTCCCACCCACCCTTTTCTCAAACCCCTCTCTACAGGACTGTTACATAGATAGCAACAAACAGTTGCTTTTCAGTATCTAAGGGACTTGCTTCTCTTTGAATCTTGCTAATTTTCCCCTGGGAGAGATGAAAAATCCACTGTAGCTCCCAGATATACCTTAGAGGACTGATCTCCAAATCCTTAAAATGATCACACCGATTTGCAATGCTATTCAAAAACAGGCTTCTCCCCATGTGAGGTCCTTTTAACCCCTACATGAAGCTTTCACCCTATTTTGATTGGCATCAACTGAGTCTTGGCCCTCCCTGGCAGCAGGATGGAGCTCACTCCAGCAATGGGAAGGTCAGGAAGGGCTTAGCTTGAACTGCAGCACCCCATGAGTATGAAAGAGAGTTTTGTCATCTCGCCTGCTGTAAGGGAATACTCTTATAGCTTAGAGGAAGAACATTTAGGAGAGCCCTTTGTTAGAAAACAGGGGCATGGTTAGCATATTATCTTCTGTTGCTTCCTCATGCAATGTAGCTGCAACAGTCCCTCTGACATATCACTGCAAGGAAACTCCAAGGAAAGGCCCCTTTAAGTGTTGTTCCAAGGGCTTCAGAGCAGGTCAACAAAAACAGACAGGGATGATTAAACTACAGACCAGCAGTGAGGTAAGCTTGACATAACCACTGATGTTTGGGTCAGCCAGTGCCTGTTTTCTGTCCAGAGGATTTTCCTTTTGGCAGAGGAGGGTCCAGTCACACAGCTTGCTAGGCTGAAACAGGGAGACAGAGCTCAGAGAGGAACTCCTCACTGGCAGATAACTTCCAAAGGGGCTGCTCCACCATTTTCATGCTGTTAGTGTGAATATGAGGCTGAAGATGAGTGCTGAGCGGGAAATTCCAGGGAAAAGCTGGCTTATGGCTCTGAGGGTGATGAGACAATGCTCTGCACAAAGCAATAGGTGGGTTGATCCTCACAGTATCATGACACCACCAAGAACTTTCTACCTGTCTGTGTCCCCTTTCGCCTCCTCCTGTGGCCCAGCCAAGTTCTTTGACCTCCATGCTCCCCACTCAGTGGAGAAGGGAACAGCCCTGCAGCAAAGCCGAGGACAAGGCAGAATTGTCAGCCTCCGCCACCGGTGTCAGGGTCAGGCCGGCTGACAGACAAGGAACCATTTGAGCTCAAGGCTTTGGCAAGTGAAACAAGCAGTGCTGCGATCGATTGCACACAGGCCTGTGGATATTCATCATGGGTTAGAGATGCTGTCTCAAGAGGATGGTTGCATCACACAAGGGGCATCCCTATTTCAGCCTCTGCAAGAGGTCTTCTCTGGGGAGAAGACCTGAACTATATGGAGAAACTTGTAGGAAAGTTAATGCCCTACTGTGTTAAAAAAAAAAAACCAACTTTTTTTTCTTGACAGAAAATCTCTAACTCTTTTAAAATGAAGCTGGTTGCTGATCTAATTCCAAATGCTCTCTGCTTGACTTGAAAGTGATTTCAGCAATGCTTTGATCTAAACCCAAAAGCCACTGGGAATAGTACCAACTGCTCAAATAGGCCAAAGCCAAGAAAGGAAAGGATCCCTACACTTAAAAAAAAAAAAAAAAATACATCCTGATTCTTAGGCCTCCACCAGGTCCACCCTGCACCTAGGCAAGCTTACAGGCTCTTAGGAATGCTTCTGTTCAAAAACAGCAGAACCCTCTGGAAGGTCATGTGCTGTTGGGAATGATTTCCTTCTCTTTCTACATCACTCTATCCAGCCTTCTAATTACAGCTGCCTGGATTATTTTTACAAATAAATTATCCAACTAATTCAACCCTTTATCCAGCTCATGAATCATTAGCAAACAGACTTCACTTTTTGTTGCTCTTGGTAATTATTTCATGAGTGGTTCATGCAAATAGACTTCATTCTGTGGGAGATGTCTGCAGTTTGCTCCCTTTTCCTCTTCAGGCTGTGTAAGTGGCTCCCTCGCTGATGTGCTGTGTTTTACAGCTCTTGAACTACATGTCAGAATGCTTTTAATTACAAGATTTCTCCTTTCCAATGCAGAAACCCCCTGCCACAGCTGTGTCCCAAACGTACATGTCAGACAGAGCCCCACTCAGACCCATCCTCATGAATAAGAAACAAAAGACCGTGGGGGAGGAGTGGAGATGAGCAGCTGTGCAGACTCTGAATAAATATTCACTGATTCCCTTTTCTGCAGCATCTGCTATCTAAGTCTCCTCCTCATGTGCAAATAACACATGAAGTGTGTGGAGGGAGGGCTCAGAGACAGTGGTATGCCACATTTTCCTATGGACTGGTCCAAAGAAATTAACAAGTCCTAACCATGTTTTCAAACAGAAATAAAAATCCTTCTGATTGTTATAATCCCTGTTGCTTCCTCATCTTCACACCTTGTGCTTCAGGCTCCCACAGCCCATCTCCCGGGGGCATGCAGCTTGGCAAATCCAAAGAAGCCAGAAGAATAGCAGAAATTTTCATGCTAGAGCAGTTCTGTTCATCATCTATCATAGTATGCTCTCCTAAAAAGTGATCAGACAGATGTGTTCTAAAATGTAGTAAAATAGCTGATGACATGTCTCATGTTTTCATGTCTATTTTGGAAAGAAATGCCTTCCTGGCTGTGATCCACTTAGACCTTGACAGACAACAACTGGCAGAGGTGGTTGTTTTCACCTACTGAGTTGTGCAAATTCTGTTATTTTGCACAGGCTAAACTATTCCTTTCCCCCACCTTTGATTTCTTCTTAATATCCCTTGCTGTACTGTGTTGAATCCACAGCTGTTCTGCTGTGTCTGCTGTGTGTGCTGTGAGTGATGTGCATCCTTTGTGCCTGTGTATTACTGCCTGTATCCCAATGCAAAAATACCTTCTACCCTTAACCCAAAAAAATCCCCACAAAAAACCTGGAGTAATCAGTTCACACTTAGCCCTAAGGCAGTTGTTCACAAGATGCTATGAGCCAGCTCCCTGTGGTTCAGTGTTCACGTTTTCTGTTTAATAGTGCTCCTCTTTATTTACAACTTTTTATCTGCCATGCCTTGAGGGCACTAACAGACCTGAACTGCCCTGGCTGGCTTACCTCTGCCCATTAGCCCAGACTTGGGCTTCAATAAACCTCCTGGCTTCTGTTGCCTGTGTACTTGTGCTCAGTGCTGTCCTGGTTCAATGAATTCTTTTTCTGGAGATATACTGGGTCCAGCTTGTATAAAGCTTTGTCTTGTTTCCTGGTGGGAACCTGGGCTTTACTCATCACCTTGCCTTGTTTGGGCCTGTCAGTGGACTCTGCCTCAATTAGCACCCTGCCTGACATACTCATGGGGTGCTGTGGGACTGTGCCTGATCAATGAGGGCACCACTGGGGCTGTGGTCACCTCTGTGATAATAATTTCTCCTGGTTGCTTTATGCCATGACCATCATATTCCAAAGAGTTGTCATTTATTCACAGTGTTGCACCAGGAGTTAACAGAGTGGAAAAGATGCACATACATCAAAATGCATACACACAAAAATGTGTGAAGCTTCTGATTTTGAAATAATATTACTACCTCAAATTTCTTTCACTCAAAAGTAGCCATAAGTGGTTGTCATTGGCCACAATGGTTGCCTCTTGTGGACAATCCTGTCCTGCTGCTCTGGAGGAATGGTCAAGGTTAAAGCTGTCACCACAGTTGTCTCCCTTACACCCAATCTCATCAGAAGGGATGAAAAGTTGCTGGAACCTGTCATACATTTGGAGTATATTCCACTCTCCTGTGCAAGATGGGGGATTTCAGACTCAGCAGTTGTCAGGGTGACATTTTTCAGCAACAATAAACTTGACAAAGAGAGTGAAGGCACTATTATAGACAATTAACCTGATTTCAGACTATATATAGTCCCTATATGCATTGCAGACATTCACAAAGAGATTCCTGACATGGTGTCGGGATTTCTATAGCACAGTAGCCTTAAGCTGGAGGTGGGAAAGTGTCTTGAGGAAGCAAGGCAGGAGCATGCTGTGCCAAGTTCATCAGTCCATAAAAAGATATCACAGGCAGTTACCTGTTTTAAGAGGCTATTTGGCTCTTTCTGTTTTGAGAGCATTTCATTTATTATCCTGGTTAGAATGAACTGCTAATACGTTCATCAAAGCCTTGCTTTGCTTTTCTGTTTTTCTGAACAAAAACTGAGTTTTCAAAGGAACAAATGCTCATGAGAAATGCTTGTTCCCTCAGAGATTTTAATTCTTCAGAATAAAAGAAGCACTTGATTCTTCTCCAATTTTTTGTTTGTTTAGGCTGAGGAATGGGTATTAAAACAAACAAACATTTTTGTAATAGAAATTAAATAGGATCAAATTGCTTAATATGACTGATGAAAGATGGTCCACATGAAATGAAACAGAAATTATGATTCAGTGATCATATCTAAATGAAACAAAGTTGGGGGTGGGGAAAACTTTGAAAATACATTGAAAGCTATGTATTTGGGAGGAGATGTCATGAGTGTAAAACAGGCACCATATTTTGCTATTCCTAGTGAAATGCAGATATGTTTGGGGAAAGCTGGTGGGAGTTTATAGTTCCTGTTCATCAATTTTAGTCAGAGCTCTGGCTGCGAATTTCACAGCCACAGATTCCCTGTTGATAATCTCTTTCTAGACCTTTGGCTTCACTGAATGCAGAATGTTTTCAAAGTGTTCATTGCAAGGAGTGAAACTAATAGGAAGATTGGAGTCGGCTAAGAAAGCATGACAGACTGAAGAAGCTCTGGCATCAGAGCACTGATTTGGGACCCTGGCAACGGGATCACAGAGTAATTTAATTCAGATTGAAGTGGGAGGACTTCAGGATATCATCTGGTCCAATCCCCTGCTCTAAGCAGGGCCAGCTATGAGATCCGACTGAGTTGCTCAGGGCTTTGTCCATTCTGATCTAGGAAACATACAAGGATGGGGACTGCACTTGATGCATCAAACTAATGGTTAGTGACCTGAACCTTACCATTCTGAACTATTTAATCTATTTTATGAGTCTGTTCATCTCCTCATGTTCCCACCACAGCAGTATCTCTGCTCACAGCAGTAAAGTGTGATGCTAGAAGTGCTGTTCAGAGAGGAGCTGTCTCTAGCCCTGCTGGCTGACCACCACTTCCGTGCTGCCTCACTTCAGGATTTGTGCGCATTCATGCTTAAATATCCAGATTCTTTGGTGATAAACTTGAGCAAGATCAAAAAACAGACTAAGAAGCTCTCCATGTCACTTTACAATGCGTCATGTCTAGCAAACTTCTTAATCCAAATATATTTGCATGGAGCCCTAACTTCCTTAGACATTATTTTTTACACCCCTGTCTGTTAAGCACCTGTGTTGCCTGCTGATAGGTAGGCTGACGTCAAACATATGTTGGCTAAAATTCAAGGGCACAACTGTTCTTAATCCCTGAGATACACTCAGAGTCAAAGATTCATACTTGGTACTTGCAGGTCCCTACTAATGTCTCAGTGCTTGTTATAAGCACCCAGAAAAGATCTTTATGTATAAAAGGCCTGCTAACAAATGTGGTGTCACGAGTAAATAACAAAGGTCTGCAAATTTCTGATGCTCATTTCTGTAGTCATGGCTATAATGGAAATTGAGGTTGCTCTCCAGGACTGGATTAGTTCTACACCAATAATGATAACTTCAGCTGACTTTCAGTGCCAAAAATAGAATAAATTACTTGTCGTTACTCACACTGCTGCCTGTTTTTATTAGGACTAACTCCTGAACCATTTAGTGGACCATACAGTATGGCTGTATACCGAGAAACTTCAGTATTGGACTCTGGAGAGGACAATAGACAGGAAGGTGGATGCAAAGTCATCTTACTGCCTGTTTCATTACACATTCTGTGAGACGGGGCTCCTGGTTAGTGAGGGTGTCTAGAAGACACTCGATGATAATGACAACTGTTATGCTTTTCATTTATCTCTTGTCCATTGGCTCTAGCAGACAGCCTCAGCACGTAGCCATACACTCTTTTATCTACACTGGCATGTGCCAAGATAGATAGAGTCAAAGTGCCTATATGTCTACAGTCTTCATCCTTAAGTCCTTACAGGAGCAGAAAAACCTCAGTGTCAGCAGGAAGGCTGCCAGCATTCAGTCCAGAGCTGCCTGTGAGTGTGTCCACACTGCTGCTTTAGGGACATGAGGAAAATGCTCCTTCTACACCTAAAGTCCAACTGCATCTATTAGGGGTCCATGAGATGGCTGGGAAGAGCATGCCAGAGGTGGCCAGAAGGAATCAGTGACTATTGACTTCCTAAAACCTCTTGGTTTTTATTTTCCACAGGATATGGCATAAAAGAGGGTCTCCTCCTAAAATTATTTTTTTTTGGCGTGACAAACTTTGCTAATGTGTTGCATTCCAAGGGATGGTATATTTATAGGGGAAATTTCAGAACAAAGGCCCTAAAGAAAAAGAGGTTTTTATTACCTAGTCTGAGAGCATCTGTACATATTCTGGATTTCAGGAATTCAATTTAGCTATATATTTTTATGTTATCATATTTATAACTGTTATGGATGACCCATATATTTTAGATGAAAAAAAAGAATACTTTATTAAAACAGTTACAGATGCCTACTGCTAAAATCCAGAAATGGTTACTGGCAAAGAAAAAAGTCCTTTAACATTCCCTTCTTTAACATATCTCAGCCCAACAAAAGCTATTCACATTTTCAGCTAACTGAATCGCAGTTCTCAGGTGCTTTGAAAATGGGCAGTAACACAATAAATACCAACTTTCTTGTAAGTCACACTGAAAGTCAAAAGTTCACCTTTCTGAAAAGCCAAGATGGATGTGCACTTTCTGCGGCACAGAGGGTGTCAGACGTG
>VZRN01002535.1:250489-276069 GCA_013397935.1 Dasyornis broadbenti | reverse complement strand
GGTTGGTCGTGTTGCGTGTGGGGGGGGGGGGGGGGGGTGGCGTGGAAGAGATTATACTTGAGATTTTCCATTTTAGTGCGTTTGAGAGACATTTTTTATCCATTTACTCCTGCAGCATCAGTAGCAAGAAAGTGTGCATGAAAGAGATTACTGAAAATATAAAGCCATTCAATAAATCAGTAGTGTGCTTTCACGTGGAATATTGTGTTCATTCCTAGTCACCAGCCATCACGTGGTAGCAGTAGAAATGGAAGTAGCTCAGAGATGGGTGACATGAATGATTATCTGCTTGGGAGGCTGCTGTTAAAGAAAGTTGAGAAGGATGTGATCTCTTAGTTTAAAAAAGATAAAAATAAGAAGAGTAAGGTTAGGGAAATATCTAACAGCAAATGGAAGACCAAAAGTAGGATTAGTATTTCTTGGGACTCTTCCCATTAAGTCAAACACTGTGAAAATTCCAGGTCTGGATAATTTTTGCATGTGTATTATATTATAATAGCTAGTGTTTAATACAGCATCATTTTAAACTGAGCTTTATAGACAGACTTAAAGACACAAATCACCCACTCAGTATCCAGCCTCATATCCTGTGGGACAGCTGTAACCACTCTTTATCAGTGCAAGCCACCACAGAATGAAATTTCTGCATTCACAAACATAAATGTCAATAAATATTTCTACCAACACATAATAGGAGTAATGTACCCTTCTTCCTTTTCCTCTATCTGTTTAGTTTGACTAACACTGGAATGAAGCACAAATTTTCAATAATCTGATTGTTACGGACAGCTAATTTAGGTTCTGTAATATTTAGGGCTCAGTGAGATGATTCCCTTGAATGCATCAGTGTTCAGCATCTGAACTTTCTCTACCACTATGGCAAATATTGCTTCTCTTTGCTTACATGCTTCAAAGTTTTTCATAGCCCTTGATCTTATGTGGGGTCCAAGGGAGAGAGAGGTCAAGCCACATGGGGCTACTGGAGACATGATCAATTTATAAGAAGCACTGTGGTACAGCTGCTTTTGTTAGCAGGGACTGGACTGTATCACCTTGGAGAACTCTTGCATTCCTATATCCCTAAATCACTGCACATCTAGCAGCAGAATAGTAGCGTGTCCATTATGAAAGCCTGCAGCATTTTGCTCCATTGCAAGCTAAACTTCTGGTCATACTCCTGGTTCTTCTCACTGCAGGCTGAATATATGACCCATAGGACAGTTTACACATGTGAGTGTTATCTGCTATTTCTTTTATTCACCATGAATATCTTACTCCCTCAGCGTCCTGCTGAAAGAAAGAGAGCCACTAGCGATGAAAAAAAAGTAGAGCTACATGCTGGGGGAATTGGTGGAATTTGTGAGATCTAGCTGAAGATGCAAATTTGTCATATTATCTCAGAGTCTGATAGAATAAATCCTGACACTTCAGACCCGAAGGCATGGAGCACATTCGTACAGGAAGGCTTGGGGTGTAAATCATGCTTAGCTCAGAGCTTAGGCAGTAGGAATTGTGGGTGCCCATGTCCTAAGCTGTCTCCCTCCAAGAGCGCTCTTTAAGCACCACCAAGGCATATTGAAATGCCATGCTGTAATTTTTTTTGCCTATAGTCTTCACTGGGATGTCAGGGGGCTAGGAAAAGGTAACAGCCACCTGACAATATATCCTTATCATCCCAGGGTTTCGCTCCAGAACCCCCTGCCAGCACTGAGGAGCCCTAAGCTGTTGTGACAAATATGCTTCTCTTCACCCACACTACTGCTAAATGTTTTTGCCTGTAGCACTGCTGACAATCCAGCCATGATTAATATTGTACAGATGGAACTGAACTCCTCTTCCATTTTATCATTCAGATACAGATGAAAGGCCGAGGAAGCAGCTGATTTTCCCCTTCCTGTGACGTATTCTCTTTTAAATGCTTGACTCAGCAGAGAAGTGACCAAGCATCTCCTGAATTATTTGCATTGCAAAATCATTCCCTCAGCTCAGAGTGACACAAGTGCTGCACTTGGTGACTTGATGCTTGCAGTGTTTTGAATATGGCAAGGAAAGAGATGGATCAGAGGTGGACAAAGTGTTTGCAATCTGAGGCAAGGGATAAGGTACCCATCCTGACCTGTGTCCAATGGCAGTGGAAACTATGGCTCACAGTGAGCTGGACATCATCATCCCACATGTTTTTGCATAGAGGCTGTGTTGTGAGCATACACCAGAAGAAGATTTTAGAGTAATTGTCATTTTACATAGTGCATTTCCCAGATAAACCACTCATTGCCCTCCTGGGTGTTTATTGTTTGCTTGTTTATGCTGAACAAGAGCAAACTGAGGCATATGAGCAAATAACATCTCTGACTGGTGTTGCACTCAGTGATAAAACATTGTGACTGAGAGTCTAATGACAAGCATGGACCACAAGCAAATTTCTGATAAAGGTATGCGTTTTTCTAGGGAGAGTTGTTTTTCCTTGCTTGGGTTTGTTCCCCATTAGCCATTGCTGGAGGGTAACCAAAGAGTCTTTCCCTTACAGAGAAGGTGAAGCTACTGGCTGAGTAGATGCTTCTCTTGTGCCAGGAAGAACCAATGTTGGCTCTCTCCTTTTGGCTTGCTTCTGGAAACCCCAACAAGCCTGCTATGGGCTGGGAAACCACTGGTCGATTGGGTCAACTTATCTTTCCTAGTTATCCCAAGGATTTGAAACTGATAAGTGAGATCACAGCACCTGTGGGATTGGCCATTTATAAAAAAACAAGAATATTTTCAAGGGATTATAATGAAATTTTAATCTATATTTTCACTCAATTTGTTTAACTATCAGTATTTCCAGATCTCCTGTCTCACATTTATTATTTATTATTGTTTGATGTCCTCTTCTGCAAAGATTTTTCTCCCATCTGTCTGTCCTCTGCTCAGCAAACAGTCCCTGTACCCCATGTCCAAGGAAGGCTGCAGAGAAGGTGTGTTGGTTTTGCTTGGCCCAGTTTTTGCTGGTGCTGAGGGGGAGCCCACAAAATGGCTCCTGTGTGCAGCTTCTTGAAGCCTTCACCATGTCCAGCAGAGCCAATCCCTGATGGCACTGAAAATGATGGACATGCTGCTGGCCAAGGCTGGGCCAATTAGAGATGTTGGTTACGCCTCTGTGAAAACATATTTAAGAAGAGACCAAGGCGGGGGGACATGCACCTCTTTTGGCTGGAGGAGGAGGTGGTGGAAATATGTGAGGGGAAACAACAACAATGCAGACACCAAGGTCAGTGGAGAAGGTGGGGGAGGGGAAGCTCCAGACACCAGAGCCAAGAATCTTCGGCCGTAGTGAGGACCTTGGTGGAGCGGGATGTCCCCCTGTAGCCACGGGAGTCCACGGGGAATGTTAAAATCCACACGCAGCCCTACGCTGGAGCGAGTGGATGCCTGGAGGAGGCCATAGCCCAGTGGGAGTCTCAGTGGAGAAACAGGCTTTTACAGACTGAATTAAGTGCCCACGCTGATGCCTGAGAGAGACTGTGGTTCAGCAAAGAGGGAAAAAAGCCTTGCTCCCAAAATGGAAAGGCCAACTTGGAGGTCTGATCCTTGGGCAAGAGACCTCACGCTACAGCAGTTTTGGGAAAAACTGTCTGCCTGTGGAGGAATCTCACGTGGCAGGTTTGGGTGGACTACCACTTGTGAGATTTTGGGACCCATGGCTAAGCAGAGGAAAAAGACTCCTCTCCCCTGAGCAGCGGAGAAACATTTCGGTGATGAACTGACCTACCCTACCCACCCCGCACCCCTAACCCCGCACCCCCTTGTTCCCTTGAGCAGCTGCTGGGGTGGGGGAGGGGGGTGAGTGGAGAAATGGTGTCTTTGAAGGTTTTATTTAATTTCTCATTTACTTCTCTGATTCTGTTAACAACAAAAGTTTTAGCCTGTTTTTCTGCCCTGAGTGCGTCTTTTTCTCCCAGTTTTCCTTATCTCAGCTCATGAGCCCTGAGTGTACTAATTTGTGAGTGCCTGGCATTTGGCCAGAGTCAAACCACAACACAAGGCATCCTGTTACAATGGACAGTTGCTCATCTGCCTCAGAAGTTCCTGCCTGCACAACTTAAAACACTGCCCTCTGAAAACCCTTGGGAAGATGGAGAGATGCCACTGACTCCCAGCCTATTGCCAAACAACTGAGCATGTGACACGGCCAGCACCGCTGGCCCCATTTCAACAAACCCTGTGATAATCAGCTAGGGGGAGAGCAATTCAGACAAAAAAGAAATTTAGCTGAAAAGCATGGAGAGAAATATTCTGACTTGCCTTATGGCTACTAAGGGACTCCCCCCCCTTCAGAGCAGTTGCACAGATACAACTGTGTCCTAGACTCTTATCTCATCATCTTTGGACCAAAGCACAAGAAGTACCTTTTCCACTAACTCCCACAAAACTCCCTGCAGCCGTCAATATGAGAAACAAAGACATCTTTGCCTTCCTTTATTTAGTATGTCTTGGCGTTAAATATCTTATCGTGAGCTTACTGAAGACAGACAGACTTGACAGGTGCCAAGTTCCAATGCAGTAATTTTTATGGTTCTTGTAGGCAAAACAGCAAGCCATTTCAAAAGCTAGCCTCTGGCACTGTTATAAAACAAGGGTGTTGATACAATCCTGACACCAGATCACATATTCCACATCCTGTGAGACAAACCATGAGTGCAGGAGTGAAAAACTGACATTGAACTCAGCTCATCACAGACAAACTGCACTGAGATGGCAGCATATAGGGGAAGAAATGTTTCAGCTGCTCATGTTGCAGTGCAAAGAGACTCTGTAACAAGCAAAAGAATTAGGAATCATCATTGATATAATTGGCATTGCTGAAACCTGATGGGACAATTCACACGAATGGAATGTTAAAAGCCATGGGTTTAATCGGTTTAGGAATAAGTGAGCAGAAAAAATAAGTGGAGGTGGCAGTCTGCGTTAAAGCTGTCATTACTTGATTTAGAGTTATTGATAATCCAGAACCAAAGGATGTTGAATGCATATGGATTATGCATGTGTTACCTAATAAAACTCAGGAGGCATACAGGTACAGGGATGTTCCAGAGTGCTAAATCAAAGAAGAAAATAAGGTGAGTTATTCTTTAAGCACCTGTCTCTTCTTCATACCTAATGCAGAAGGAAAAAAAATGAAAGCACTGTTTTAATGAGCTTTGATTATAAGGCTATATGCTGGGACTGACAGAGTTTAAAGGATTCTAAAATTACAAATGATAATGACTGTGAGATGATTACATTAAATGTGGGCAAACAGAGGGCAGTTGCAAAGAGCTAATTTCTCAACAGCAGAAGAAAAATACAAGTGAAATTGATGGGGAAAAATTAGGCATGAAAGATGAATGAAAATTGGCAGGCCTTACAGAAAAGTTTGCTAGAAAAAAAGTATGTCTTTTCAATCAACAAAAGGGAAGCTTTGCATTGAGAGCTCATCATCCTTATTCAGCTGCAAAGTCAAAGCAGCAATCAGAAACTGGGAAGATATGTACAACAAATGAGCTACACTGTATCAGAAAACAGTTGACAGTCAATATAAATTAAAAGTCATGAATATAGAAAATTGATAAAGGAAACTAAACATAAGTTGAAAACAAGTATGTGGTAGAATTAAGGACTATAAGGAGAAGTTTAAGTGTCTAAGGACCTAAATAAATTCTATCAATTGCACAGGTTCACGACTAATGGAGATAATATTTTATTATAGATTGGAAAGAAGGAGACTGACTAAAGTACTTCTTCTGGTCTGTATTAAAAAAAACCACAGCAACATTGTAAGAGGATGAAGAAGTGCTTTCCAGTCCATTAGTGTCTTAAGCTATTAAACATCAGCCACCAAAGTTAGATATTTTAATGTTTCCAGATCTGAATGACTTTCACCCAAGAGTCCAAAGGAGTTCACTGTGTCACCTATTGATTAGAGTCAGTAATCTACAGTAAACAAATCCTGGCATAGACGGAAAATCTCAGAAGACTGAGAGAACTCTAATGGTGTGTTAATGTAGCAAAAAAAACTCAAGCAGCTTGTTCCAAGTAATCATAGGTCAGATGACCAGAAGCCCGCTGCTGACAAAGTAATGAGCAGAAATATAATTAATGCCAATCAACATGTCAAACCTGTTGTGATTTTCTTGGACTCACAAGTTTAGCTGAAGAAGATAAGCACACAGATTTCTCTTCACTTAATAGTACAGGATATTCTAATTAAACACCAGACCTGTGATGATTTTACAACATCCATAAAGCACATCATAAATGGGTTAAGAACAAACAGCTGTAAGTCCTTTAAAAAGAGCTGCCCGGAAGAAAAACTCTTCACATGGGGAAGGTGTCTCACTCAGCTCAACAATTAGAAATGGGCCTGATGCCTAATGATCTGGAAGTAAATAAAAAATCACAGCCAGTAAAGTTTATAGAGAAATAAAGTTTGGCAGAGTAGTAAATATAAGAAAAAAAAGCAGTCATAGACCCTGAATTGCATTCAATAGCAAGTGGATGCTTACAGACAAAGTGCATTTTGACATGGTTCAATGAAAACCTAAGAAGAAAGAGCACAAGCTATTCCTACCACAAGCGTCTCATGACACATCTACTCTGAAGAGGATCTAGAGGCAAAGCCAGACAAGCAGTGATCATCTTGTGCCACTGTTTGACAAAGAGAGATAATAATAGCCTTCGATGCAGAAGAAAAAGGTGTTTCTTACTTCTCTGTTGTAGAGAGGTTATTTTATGTTTGTATGAGAGTATTACGGAATCACAGGATATACTGAGTTGGAAGGGACCCACAAGGATCATGGAGCCCAACTCCTGGCCCTGCACAGGACACCCCAAGAGTCACACCATGTGCCTGACAGCATTGTCCAAACACTTACTGAACTCTATCAGGCTGCTGCTGTGACCACTTCCCTGGGGAGCCTGTTCCAGTGCCCGACATGCCCCTGGGTGAAGAACCTTTTTCTAGTATCCAAACTAAACCTTCCCGACACAACTTCAGGCCATTGCCTCAGGTCCTGCTTGCCATAGAGAAGAGATCAGTACCTGTCCCTCCACTTCCCCTCTCAAGGAAGCTGCACACTGCAATGAGGTCTCCCCTCATTAATCAGACTAAGTCGAGAATAGTACATTCAGCTCTGGTGTCCATCCTTTAAAGGATGATGAAAAAATGAAAGAGAAAAGCAAATAGGAACTAAAATCTTTAGAGGGCTAGAGAAAGTGCCCTACAATGAGAATCTCAGTGTTGAGTTTAGTTTATAAAAACCAAGACAGAGAAGTGATTTGATTGCAACTTACAAGTGCCTTCACGGGGAGAAAATGCCAGCTACTAGAGTGGTCTCTCTAACCTAGCAGAAAAGAAATAGTGCAGGAGTCACTGACTGGAAGCTGGACAAATTTAAGCTGGAGATAAAGCATGAATTTCAACAGAGAGGATGGTCAGCCAGGAAACAGCACTGACATAAGACGTGGACGTCACATCCCCTGTTCTCCTTGAATCAAGACTAAATGCTTATCTAAAATAAGATGCTTTCATGAAACACAAGTTCTTCCTGCCATTACAGTGGCAATGGAATAAGAATGTGAAAGATCCGCAGTGCACAGAAGGTCAGACTGCTTGATCAAACTGTGATCCCTTTTAGCCTGAAACGTGGCAGACCCAGGAATTGCATTGGTGTTCAATTGGTCAAATGAGCCACCTGTGAAAATCTAATCTCCAAAGGAATAAAAAGAGTGTCTTTTTCTGCCACCTGCAAATGTGTTATTCCCCTCTACTGACCATCCACCGTGCAAGCAGATGGGGACCTTGAAGAATCAAACCTAACACTGTGCTGCTCCTTCATCTGTCTTCTCTATTGTCTCCTTTAGAGGTTTGGGTAGCAATCCCTAAAAATCAGCAAAACATAAGCACAAGATCATCCATGGAATAGCATTGTGGAGAGCGCTGAACTGATTTCTCTCATTTGGAAGACTGCATTTCACTAAAACCCTCTGGCATTACTTGCTAGTATTGTGTTGTGCTGTAGCGTAGCAGGGAAAGAATTTGTATAAGGCAGGACCAACTAAAGGCAGCTGCAGAGCCAGGAAAGAGCTTTAATTCACAGGACAAAATAACACTGATAATACTTCCAAAGCAGTTGGGGGCTGTTTTAGTCATCGAGTCAGAGTGGCTGCATAGCCCAGACCATAGGAGGGTAGGAATTGTGTAGATTTATAAGGTACATCCACCACTGATAAACCATGTGCTAGTGCCCATTTGCCGGAGCCCACAAATGCACCTCACCCCTATGAGGTATGAATGCCTGGGTATTGTTCCTCTGCTGCCAGCCCAGGGGCTGCCTCCTGAAGGTCGATCTGGTGAACTTCTCCTTGCAGTCTGAGCAAAGGGAAAAGAATGGAAAAAGCCAAAAGTAAAAAAATTCAACTCCATCTTGCAGGTAATTATTAATCATATGCAGTTTCCCAGAATTTCCTGAGAAGTTCCTTTGTCCCCTCAGGACCATGATTTAGCCTTCTGAATCAGAAACAAGCTTTTCTTTCTGTTTTCTTTGCCACATAATTGCCACATATTTTTTCCGTTCTTTTGCCTCTTTTCTCTTCCCCATCATCAATACACCTTCATTTCTTTCTTTGATCCTTCTTTCCCCAGCTGCTATTTTCCAGTTTCTGTTCCCTGTATCTCTTCTTCCATCATCTGTTTTGCTCTATACTGTTTTCTCTCATATTCCCACTCTCACAGCTCTACCACAGCAGTGCCCTGACACAGAAAAAGTGATCTGTTTCTATAAGAACAATACAGCTGCAGCCCCAGCCTATTTAATGAAAGCCTTGAGTTTATGGCAGGAACAGATTTTGAGTCCCTGAGGTAGAGGTAATATTTTGTATTAATATTTGATATCTTATTTAGGATGTTAAATCAGATGCATTAAATCTCCCAGGAAGAATTAAAGGCAGAGTTCTGTTTAAATGATATAGTGCTAAGCCATCCCCTCTTGTTGTCCTGCCAGACCTCTCTGAGCTGCCCTGGTTTTAGATGGAGCACAACCTGCTGTCAGTCAGAGAACCAGAGGAACAGTATTTATGAAACCCCTATACAGCTTACATTAAGATTCCCTGCAACTGTGTCATCTTCCAGCTTTTGTCTTCAGTTACTTCTCTCTGGTGGAGTGCCTAACCCCAAATGCTGAGTCAGATCCCCTCCCACATACCTTAGACCAAGCAAAGAAAATGACTGTGCGTTTTTTTACTCCCTTTTTCTCTTTTTCTCTCTCTCTCTCCCCCTCTCTCTCTCTCTCACACGCACACACACATATGCAGAGGGACATTCCCCCACTGTCTGCATCCACATATATGCAGGGGGAATTAAAAAAGACCTTACACTCATTGTCTTAAGATATATAAAGCCAAAGTGATTTGGACCCTGTTGAAGATGGAGATTTCCCGGCTTTCCCCTTTATGCTTCATTCATTTAATGCTTGTACCTTCCTTCATGTTACACCCAAAACATATGTCTTTTCTGCAGATGTTTTGGAGACCCTCATCTTCAGAGCAACCTCATTCTTCCAGATCTGCTTTTGCAGCTCCTGGTTGAGCTCTTCTCTCTCCTTTCTGAAACTCTGCATCTCAAGGTGGCATTAGCAATAGCCTATTTCCCTTCCCAAGCCTAAAAGGGCTTGGTAAAAGTAACTCAGGGCACAATTTGTTCTCATTGCATTCTTCTGTGCTTGGAAGGGGGGTCAGGAGGGAAGGTAGATGCATTCTCAATTTGTCTCGCACCTTCTTCCTGACAGAAGATGATGGGATGTGAGGAAGTAAGAAACAAGGGGCAGAGGAATAATATGCCTCTTTTAAACCCTCACTGCGTTTTCTGGCCCAGGAGGCAGGCGAGATTGAGGAAGATCAGTCCTTCATGCCACAGGAGTGGCTTGTGTTCAGACAGGCATCAATGCTGCAGGTCCTGTAGTCAGACACAAATCATGAGGCTTGGAAAAAAATGATTTTTCTGGCCTGGAGTTTTGGTCTGAAGAGGTCAGAGCTATAAAAAGCTGTGATCTTTGTGTACCGCTTCTTGAAGATAACATTTCCATCTACTTTGCCCTGGGGAAGCCCTGGCACAATGGCTCCTCATTGCATGTGTGCTACCCTTCACAGAGGCCCTTTTCAAAGGGCCTGACTGGCTCCCTTTTTTCAGGGTGCAGTATCTCAGCATGAGAGACACCTCAGCAAATGGGTCAGTGGAAGAAGGGAGGTTACCTGCCTCACAAACACCCAGAAGGGCAGTAACAGGAGTAGTGAGGAGAAAAAAAAACAGCTTTTTTCCTCCCTTCTGGGCTTGGGCAGACTGACAGGCACAATAAAATGTGTGGGTGTCACTTGGCAGGTGTGAATCGTTCAGACAAGCTACAGTACACATCTCTAGTTGTTTTAAACTGTCTTCATGCATCAGACCTCACCACTCCTCACACAGATTTATTGCCACAATCTTTCATTGAAAGGATTAATGTCACCCAGACCTGGCCGCTTTGGACATTTGAATCAAGGCTGCCAGCCTGGTAGTCAACGTTTCCTCCATGACCATTTCTTTCCCGAGTCATTCAGGAGAAGATCAATGCAGGAAAGGGGAAATTCTGGCATCCTTCAGGTGAAGCAGTGTCCTGTCAGCATAATGACTGACTCTCTGCAGCTCCTCTCTGCTAATGCACAGTGCATTGCCTCACTAGGCGGAGAAATCCCACCCAGGGCCTGGGGGCAGGTTTGGGGAGGAAGTACAGCCAGAGGTCTGGGCAGGAATCTGGAAAGTCAGGCATTCTCTGGTTAAACTCTGAGGCTAATTCACTGCCTGACCCCCAGGCAAACCACTCCCTTTGCTGCGCTTGTTTTCCTATGTGAGTTAGGGCTGATGGTAGGGACATAGCCGGGG
Organism: Dasyornis broadbenti; assembly: GCA_013397935.1. NCBI lineage: Eukaryota > Metazoa > Chordata > Aves > Passeriformes > Dasyornithidae > Dasyornis > Dasyornis broadbenti. Next base: position 265,139 of record VZRN01002535.1, on the reverse strand, counting down.
TAAGACTGGGGGGGAGAGGTCTAAACTTACTCCTCAGTGCAAAAAATCATTGTAGGTGTTGAGCAACTGGGCGTGTGATTGTGTGTAGTGTTTGGCAGACTCTGGTGTTAGATCTGACTTCATGCAATCAGAGGATTAATTTTTTTCCTGAGGAATGGTGATCAGCTCTATCTCAATAATAAACCAGAACAGCTTTCCAGTTTTTTAAATTTCCTCATGAAAGCAACACAAACATTTCCCCACCCCAGAGCTAGCACTTCCTCCTCTCTCTGTCTCACTGCTGGCTACACAGGAGACTGTGAGCAATTAGATTTCTTTTATCAGGCTGCCTGCCAGCATGATTAACCCAGCAGCTCCTCAGCAGAACCATTGCACTTTTGTGGGGAAGGAAAAGCCCACTGCCACTATGGACAGACGGTCCTGCCTCCCTTGCTCTGCACAGTGCACACACACAGTTGCTCCCCATATGCATAGATTACATCCTCCCTAGGATTAACCATTTTTTCTATGGCTTTTTAGGGCTTTTTTCACCTCAGGACTGTGAGAGCGAATGGCACCTTGCTCTGTGTGTATCCTTATCTCTCTATGTATTTAAGCAAGCCAGAGGATACTGGCCCCTCACTGCAACAAGCAGAGACCTGAAAGTTCTGCAGAACTGTGTTAGCACCAGGCAGCCTCTCTACAGTACTGTACCATGGCTCCCAAGGGCAAATTTTCTTCCTTATATAAAATACACCGTTCTTCATGTCCTTCTTTTTGGCTACTGCGACCAGTCCTATTTTGGTCATATACATTTGTGCTATAAATGGTCTCCTAAAGTCAGAGCTTATCAACATTGACTCTGGTCTCAGGGCTTCTGTTATTGCATCAAAGGTGCATTGACATTCTTCCATCTAATTTACTTCTCTTCTTTTTGGCTTTTTTTTTTTTTTTTTTTTTTTCCCCCAGCAAATCGGTCAGGGAACATGGTAATAAGCAAAAATTCAAAAATAGACATCTGATAATAATCTTCTACCCCTAAAATTGTCTTGCTTTTTGAAGCTAGTAATTCAGCACTTCCCCTACAACTCCAACTTTAGAAACTACTTGGTTTTGATTTTCCCAGTGTCCTTAAGATACTTAAAGTATCAACTCTCTGAACCAGTGTATATTTAGCAGGGAAGGTAAAGAAGAAAGCTGCTGATAGTTATCCCCACTTTGACTATTTAGTTTTCAAACTAATGTCACTGATGTTGAACATTGCTGCAGTCAGTTCCATAAGAGATCATGTTCTTTAGGCTGTCATATCCTCCACTTGGCACTGTAGAAATAAGTCCATGAGATGCTGGAAGGCCGCTTTGTGGCCCTGAGACTCCAGACATTCGTATAATCTTGCAGAGGTGGCAAAGCAGATTTGCATTTGCATCCCTGCTCCAGGGCAATCAGCCATACACACTGACAAGGTCTGGTACGGCCATGTACCTGCTTCTGTTTTGCACATCTGGCAGAATACCTCAGTGAAGCAGAGGGTACCTGGTGCTTCAAGGCAGAAGCTCTAGGGAAGCACCCAGTGTTATGAAGAGACAGCAAAGGCAATGATTCTGTTTACTGTGGACACCAATAGTTGTGCTGCTTCCTTCCTTCACCCAAGGCTTGGAGAATTGTTTGTGGGAAGCAGCATGTCTTTTTAATATCATACATTGCACAGCATTGCTGCCTTTGCCTATGTACAAATATGTTGACAAACTTGCTAAAGCTGTGAGCTCTTCCTGCTAGCTGTTCCTTTGGCCATATATCCCCTTTCTCTCCACAACTGTGTGCTTCTACCTACAAAAAATAAGAAAGAAGAGTCTTTTTTTTTTCCACATCTGAAGTGCAGTTCAGAGCTTCCTGGGATTTCATTCAGGCCAGAGACATAGTAAATCAACTTCAAAGATTCTCTTCAGACTGCTCCATCCCATAATCTTCACCTCCTCCCTCCCTGCTCAGCCCAAACAGCTCTTGCCATTTTGCCTGCAGTTTATCTTCAGTTGCAGGTAGTAACAATAAAGCTCTTCCTCACTGCCAGCCTGATTAGTTTTATCAGCCAGCCTGCCTTGCTTTTTTTTGTCTGGGATTTTTCCTTATGCTTCTCCGTCTTATCATTAAACTGTGATGGAAGTGTTTGGGGTTTAGTTTTGGACTGGAGTCCAGAAGGCTTTACGCTGTCTGCCATTCAATACATCAAACAGAGAAGGTCCTGCTGAATCATGTGCAACCTCCCATTGGGCCCACAAAATGTAGGACAAAAATCACCTGAGCTCCATTCACCTGCTTACATTTCTTCTTAGGGCCTGATTCATCCTCTTGACTAATTTTGCCGTCCAGTGATGATCAAAAGACATTCAAATAGCTTTTCTTGGGGGGAGGAAAGACTGGAAGTAGTCCTCTACTCCATCAGAGTTTCTCAGCCTACTCAGAAATGTTTAACCAGCCTTGCACAGCTCTTTCTGCTGAAGTGCTGTGTAGTGGAGCTCCCTCTGGCCATCAGGTCATATTATCACAGATAATCAGAGCATATCAGTTTCACACAAAGCTCAGCCAGACAAGCCGGACGAGGCAGTCTCCAATGTGCCATGCATCTCTCTTTCACATCACACATCATTTTGCTTTTAGCGAGACCACCCTGTCACAGCATATGATGTGCAATACCCATCTTCTTAGAGGGCAGCAGTGAAAAACAGGTTGTAGCTGTAAAATGTTTTATTGTTAAGGCCTAGTTTTTATTTTTATCCTCATTCTGAATCTGAACCTCTCAGTATCTATCTTTCTGTGTTTGTTTTAGCTTTTTTCCATTGGCATGCCTCAGAAAACCCTTCCTTCTCCTCAGTAACACCAGGCAATAAAGTTTTCCAGACTGCAGCAGGGGAGAAACCAGTGTGCCACAGTACTGATGATCGCAAGCTAGGGGAACATGCCTGGGAACCAACAGAGTGCAAGGGGTTTCTTACCCAAAGGGAAGTCACATGAAGGGACTGTGTGTAACTGCATCCAGATTCCTCTCCATCTTTCAGACTGCAGTGAGCAAGGAAGGATCATGTGGGATCACGGAGACATGGTAGGATGTTACTCATAACTGGAGCTCATGGATGCTCTTTAGGAAGGACAGGGAGGGGCAAAGAAAGTAACATGAGCAGGCTGCATTTGGGTTTCATCATAAACCCCTTGACCATGAGGAGGAAGTAAATGAGGCTTTTTAAAAACAGCTAACAGAAATCTCCTTAGTGCTGGCCTTGATCCTGCACTAAGGGACTATCAACCATCCAGACATCTGCTGGGAGGGCAACTGGAAACCCAGGTACGTCATAGGAACTTCAAAACACTACAGGGATAAAGCAAAGCTCTTCCTGCTCACAAACAGAGTAATGGAGATGAATGTTGTCACAGAAAGTAGCTTGGACCGCAGTAACCACACAATCATTGAGTTTAAGACATAGGGAATGTTTGGGAACGTAAACAGCAGTTAATACTCTGGATTTTCACAGAGCAAATTTTGACTTTTTTAGAGACTTTCTAGGTAGAATCATATGAGAAACTGCCGTGAGGAGCTAAGATACTGAGGGGGGCTGGCTGATTCTTCAAACAAAGTTACTGAGAGCTTAGGAACAAACAGTCTTGTTCAGCAGGAAGTCTGGGTATTTCAGCATAAGGCACATTTGGAAAGGCAAGGAACTTCTCAATGAATTAAAATGCAAAAGGAGAGTATCCAGGCAGTGAGACAAGGATAGACATCAAAGGAAGACTATAGAAAATTTTCATGGATCCTTGGGGATGAAATAATGAAGACCAAAGCAAACAAGGAACAGAGCAAGAGAGATTGGAAACCTCAGCAAGAAATGTCCAGATGGGATTCATTTTAAAAAGTCAAGGCTAAAATATTGCTAGCACATACTCAGCAAATAGAAGATATGTGAAATGTTTCTGGTAACAGCATAGGTCCTAGGGAGAAGAAGCACCAATTAAACAGAAGGTTTTAATATAAAAATGTACTGAAAATGGTCTTTGTTGCTTTGGGCACCTAAGGAAGATGGGGGAAATCTGACTGCCAAGAGTTTACATCAGCTGTTTACTTGTACCACTTCTGGCAATTTCTGGAACTGGAGATCAGAGAAAAATTATGAGACCAGTCATAGGGCTAGAAGGTCAAATTTGCAGCAAGTATTACAGAAGTTAAATCTATATCTGCGGGATAACAGATGACCAAAAGCAAACACAGCTATTCATCAATAGCTAAAGGGCAAAGTTGCTAGGGAGGCACAAGAGAAGCTGGAATAAGTAGGAGCAAAAGAGGATACTTGCAACTCAGTATCAGGTAAGTTTTACAGCCAAAGGTGCACTAGGTTGTGGAAAAGTTTCCTGCAGTCAGAGATGGAAGCTCTCTCTACTTCATTTCACTTGTATAGAGGCCCCGGTGCTGGGTAGCACAGAGTGATCTGTGCTAGCAGTGGGTGGGAGGTTATGGAGTCAGGATGTGTGAGGGACAAGGAGAAAATGGTGTCAAGTCCTAAGAAGGGAATGACATGACTATGTTTGATTGCCCTGGGTTCCTGCCTGCCATATGCTCTTCTGCCTTCACCTGAACCAAATCAGTCACCAGAGATTGCTGCAAGGAATCAGGGTTGGGCAGAGAATACAAATCGGATTTCTTGTGACCCTTATTTTCCTGGTCTCACTGCAACAGAACTGACTTATGTCTACCTAGAATGACATAGTAAGAGCTACGAGCATCTCCCATGGAACCATTTCCTCTCTCTACACAAGACTGATAGTGAAGTAGCTCAGTTCCTTTGCAGTAAAGTCCAGTTCAGTCAGACAAAAGGTACACGAACAGGATTTGGGTTAATCAGGTGTTGGAAAGGAGTGGGTAAGGGTGCTGGATGTGTGGTAGGAGTGAATTCTTCCTCACTGGGGCCATTTGGGGAGGCAAAATCAGAGACCTTATGGACATAGATCCCAGGAGCTGAGACCTGCACACCAGGTAAACTGAGTGCTGTGTAGGGTAGGGAGAGGCTGCATCATGATTCCCCAATCCTGCCCCCTCTCCCCACCACTTACACGCTGCCTACTAACTTTTTGCATCCTGTCTCCCAGCTCTTCTACACTGGGCATGCAACTGCAGATTTAACTCTCAACACACACTTCAGAGAGAAAAGGCAGCTTTGGACAATTGCAGTCTGTTTAACTGGAGAGCTGTTCTGTCCATGCAGATGGCAAAAGGGAGGCAATTCCCCCTCTTATCCAGCCGGCTTACACCTTGCAGTGCCCCGACCAAGTGTTCAGCTGCCAAGAGAGGAATCCCTCACCCACCCGTGACAGCTGCTGAGCCGCTGGAGGGAAGAGCACTTGGTAATGATATGTATGCTTTGCTCTGTCAACACGAAGATTTGTCCCCCTGCTACCCTTCCAACCCTCACCCTGCAGCTGGATTCCAGCCAGTGGAAGCCCTTTAGAAAATGGAAATAGATGCGTCTTTCACAGTCATTAGTGCGGATTGTGCTAATGGGATGTCATGATAAATACTGACAGTTAGCTGAAGGCAGCAGCGTTCACTGAGACTCCAAATGAGAGGGCAGCAGATGCTTCAACAAGCTCCAAGTGCACCCGTGGAGGGAGAGGATGCACTGGGAAGGCAAAGGCAAGCTGGCGGGTGGGCAGGCTGGTGAGGAGATAACAGAGTTTGCTGCTTCAAGGTCACCAGCCTGAGAGCAGTCCTGAGTGCTGGCAATCCTGCAAAGGCAGAGCACGGGGGTAAGGGATGCAATTGCTGGGGATTGTGCCTGTTAGGAAGGTGAGGGTCTGAGGGAGCCTCAGGAGAATCCCAGATGTCAGCATACGTGTGGGGAGCCCGGGAAGGGCTGCATGGCAGGATCAGGTAAGTGCTACTGGGCACCACTAGCAAGGGTAGTTTCAGGGAAGAGATGAGATGCCCATGTTCAGGGGAGAGGATTACTTGACTTGCATTATCATTTGAGCTCACACGCACACGAGAAATGAGCTTAGAGCTTCAGTACCTCAGGGAACTGACCAGCATAACTATAGTTAGATAATTATACCATTAAATCTATGCTAATACTACTAAGGCTGGTCATGAATTTTTTAACAAACCAACATTTCTTTGGAAAGTACCAACAGATTTTATCAAAGATGAAACTTTTCTCAAGGACAAGGACACTTCAAATTAAAAAAAAAGAAGACAATAGGAGACAGAACACGCACTTATTACAGTGTAGTGTTTTTAGGACATTCCTCTCTAAGCAGGATTTCCAAGTAAATGTCCATGCATGAATCAGAGAGTCAAAGGACCTCAAACTGTGGATCATCCGCCCACAGCAGATACTGATTAGTAGGCTGCTAAAGAGCTCTTCCTGATCTCTCTGATTTATTTTCACTGATAAAAATCTCAAAATACTCTGATTTTTATTCTGGTGCAGATCAGAAAACAATTTTTGCATCCTGAAGTCTGGTAAGGCGGGGAAAACTAGTTCACACTCTACTCTCAGTATAATTCACCCTCAGGGAGATGCTGTTCTAGAATAAAAGCATTTTCTTACTTTGGAGTAATTACTCTTATTCCAGAACAGATTATGCACATGAGGGAGTTAAAATAACATAGCTAGAGCAATAACTGCTATTCTATTGCCACACAACTCAACTTCCCAGAATATTCAAGTCTTAAAGGATACAAAAGTACATATATAGCCTTTTTCTCATTGAGAGTATTAGCTCTTCTTAGGACAATGTTGCATATGGATGCCCTATTGACAAAATCAGTCTTGTCTGACAAAATTAGACTTGCAAAGACAGGTGACAGGTGACTCGTGACTTACTCGAGGAGATGTCATTGACTTTATTCCTTGTGCAGCACAGGTACAAACTCACAAGCATGCCCACATATATGGAGCCTTTGCAATTCATGTTCATTTCACATCCCTGGCCTGATCCTTTTCTGCTTTGGAGATGGAAAGCACAGAAATAGCAAGGAGGCCTTTCATCACAAATGAGAGTGAAATAAAGAGTGGGGTACAAGGTGCATGTAGTGTCAGCACATTACATTACATTCCCCCATAATTTTTCTCCCAATATTTCTCACTGGAAGTAGCTCTGAAGACATCAAAATAATGACTATTGGCAGGATTTGTGTGGGCGAGATGCTGAGAGCCAAGCAAGCCCAAAGTCTGAATTAACGTTTGAATCTCCCACACAGAGTGTCCTTTGCAGTACTGAGATGAGGTTAACAGATGGAGGAGGATGGAGAGGAAGGGACTTCCATATCAGTGCTCATGAGCTCATCCCATTTCTTTGCACATAGAGTCTTTCTACCTGTTTCAGGTTGGGTGGCACTGCCTTTTGTTCTTGAAAACAGCCCATCAGCAGGAGTATAATCCATTGTCCAGTGGTCTGAAAGCTTTCTGAGACCTCTTATGTCATTGTCATGTCACACTGGTCTAGCACAATTTGCAATACTCTATTTCAGGATGGAAATAGAGTTTCACGTTTCAAAAATTATTAACTGTCCAAGCATTACAACTACTGAAAACTGACAGCTTAGAAGTTGAGATGCCTTTAACAAAGAGCTGACACGGTGACCTTTCTATTTGCTGGTGTAGCACAATACAGCAATCACCAAGAGTCTTTAGTTCTCCTACAGACACATTTGCAGCCTGTGGTCCTGTTCATGTCCTGGTTTTGCCCATGGACACAGACTTCTTCCTTGCTGATTGACACTGAAACAGCCTGTCTTGGCATTTGGCTCAGGCTTGGGATTTTTTTGCTGTTCCACTCAGCACAGCCGTAATCACCTTGGCCTGAACAGTGCTCAGGAGATTTCCAGAAAGCAAAGAATATCAAATGCACTGAATCTGTATGTTCAAGCTTTCTCCCAAGCAGAAACCTAAGCAGGATTACATTGGAGTAGTGGAGGCTGTTCTTGTTGAGGGAGAGCTTGCAGGCTTACAGGAAAAGATACTGCAAAGAAAATTGGACACCATGTACTTCTCTGCTTTGACAAATGCTGTTTTCTCATCAACAGATTCAGCCCTCCTAAGAGGGAAGACTCTGCCCAGACTTGCAATGCTGCTGTCAGTAGCTGACGTAGTCAGAGGGCCCCATACGCACAAGGCCAGATGAACAAACATCTAAGTGTTCACCAGCAAAGACCAGCGTGCATCTTTCTGTGAGTCCATAACCTACAGCAGGAGGCAGATTCTGTTCTAGCAGACTATGATCAAAAGCTTCTGTCGCATTTATGAGATGACTTTGCATGCTTGTGTTGGAGGAGGCATGTGGCTGACTTGGAGGATCCATAGGGATTGGTGGCTGCTTCTCATTTAAAGACCAAAAATCACAACTAGACCCAGCTCAGAACATCACCACATCAAGAGAAATTTCCTATCTGACCTCCACATGTAGGTCTTTCATACAGGATTTCGCAGTTACTACATCTAAGTGCTGGCATGCTCAGACTTGCATTCAAGCACTAACCCAGCAAGTGGGGAGACACCGAGTGCAGGAAAGCCCTCCCCAGCCACTAGATGTTGCACGGATGCAGCACTGGATATTGCAGAGGGCAATACTGCCCTGACATTTGCCTCCTTCCGTGGCTGGATGGATGCATGGACTCTGCCCCTCTGTGTCCAGTGCCCAGGAGGGAAGGCCAGCTTTGGGGGCACATGCAACTGATGGCAATTGTGTGTCCCCAGGACAAGCCTATACTGTGTGAGGCAGGTCCCAGCCTGGGCAGGCGGTGCTATTTGACCCTTGCGCAGACCATTCATTCCCCTCGTACAAAAGAAAGTCTTGTTCAATTCGATGTTGATGAAAGATGTGGAGCAGAGAGAAGCTCGGAAACAGAAGCCACTTTCTCATATAGCCGAGGAGCTGGGTGACAACTGCCCTCTGTTCTCCACCCGCAGCCTCCCTCTGCCTCCCAGAAGGAACAGACAAAGGACATGTCACAATCGGCTTTTGGAAAAAGAATTTGACATCACTGTCAGTAGAGTGGTTGTGGAAAGCAGGGCCGTTCGCATCCTTCTGGATGCAAGATTAATATTGGCTGTTAGGAATGGCAGTGCAGAGAGATCTGCTGTGGTTGGGGTGTGTTGAGTGGTAACATTTCCTCGTCGAGGTCAGGGTCTCTGTGACAGTGCTTTCAAAACTACTGGTGCATCGATTCACTGTAATGGGATGGAGGAGATCCATCCGTGCTATCAACAGATAGTTCACTTAAGATTTAGTTTCTTACAAAAGCAGTTATTTACCCTTATGAAAAAGCTTTATGTAATTTAATGGAGATAAGACTGACAGAATGGCATAGAAATTATTCTTAAAGCTGACAGTTTAACAGAGAGCATCTTCCTTTTTTAAGCCATTCTATAGAGATCAACCATCAGTTTATAGCTCTCTGCTTGACATTAAAGAATGGGTTATAAATCGATTTAAAGGTAAATCATATTTTCACCTTGCAAAACTTTTCCAGAGGGGGAGGGTGCTGAAGTGCCATCTTTGGGGTACACATGGAGCCCCTGTCCAAAGAGCTCAGGGGTTTAAGAAGATCAGAAGGGCTGGCTGCCTTCAGGTGATGGCTATGTATCTTCAAGTTTCTCACCTGCTACTGGCATTAGTGAAAACTCAACCTGAATTTGTCACCCAAGCTTAGGTTTCTTTAAACTTCTCTATCAGTACAACACTCCTTCTCACCTCCCCGCTTCCATCCTGTTCTCTCCCCATCACATGGGAACATTCTCTCCTGCTGGGGTGAGACCAAAGCCTAAGACTCTCTTCAGTTCTGTATTTCTTTAGCTAGTGGGCAGGAGGATCTGAGGAAAGGCAGTCACTCAGGCCCTCTCCAGCCTTTCATGGATAGAGCCCATCCCTAGGGTGCAAGGTACATGCAGAAGCAGGTAATTGCTTCCCCCACACAAAAGGTATGTGAGGGCTCTGGCCTGCATGCAGCGACCCTTACACATGCTGTGCAACTGGAAGCTGATTTCCTGGGAGGCTTCAAGCTCTAAGTCCCTCTGCAGTAACACTGCCTTGCAGGTGACCAAGGAAAGAGCAGAGAGCACTGGAAGAACCAAGCCAAAGCCCTGTCAGAGGGTGTGAGCTGAGTTTTTATAGTGGCTCCTTGCTGCACCTTTGGAGTTGTGCTGCCGAAAAAGCTGCCTCCCAATTGAAGAATAGCAGATGTGTTTACCACACATCAATCTGTCTCTGTCTGGGTCCTTACTCGGCCCCCATCATCATCCTATTCAACAGTCTGCAAAGTATTTAAAAATAGCATTAACACTAACAATCTCTCTTTCTTTCCTCCCAAGCTTGTAGCAGAAATAGCTTGATTAGTGTACAGTTCTGGTGCTTCAAGGGGGAGAGAAATGAAACTGCAGAGCTTTGCAGAGTGGCTTTTCAGCCTTCTTCAGGCAGCAACTGCTGGCTGCTTTGCAGAAGCACAGGTTCTTCAAAGGATGGCAGATTTTAGATCAAGGACTGCTTGTTCTGTCACATATATTCTCAGGCAGATTTACAATGAGAGGAGAGAGAGGCCCTGCTGCAGCTTTGGACCTTGGAAGAGACACACCTGACACCCCTCCCCTCCCCATCCCCTGCCATCACTTTTTAACCACATCCAGAAGGTTAGGAGGGAAAGTAGTTGGGAAGGAGGTCCGTCCTGTGGCAGGGGTGTGGATTAGGCAGAAAATAGCTCAGCTATCTGTGAAAATACCATCGAGCCACAGCCTGACCAGGGAGGGGCTTGGCAGGCAAGACCACTGGTGTCTCATTGCATCCCTCGGGTATGCATTTCAGGGGTGACTTTGAGGGAATAGTTTGTCTTCTCCAGGGCTTATCCTCCCTGTCAGCAGAAAGAGTGCCACCTTCCCAGTTCAAAGGGAAGGTTTTACTCGCTTTGTTATGCATGTGCAATGTTTTGAGATTTGTATTTACAGAGACTGTGATGCCACTACCTAGCAATGCTTCACAGGTCATGTCAGGTGCGGGCTTAACTCTTGATTGAGCTTTTCAGTAGGTTTCCCTCCCAACACCACATCCCCTGTGTGCCTTTCTCCAGGGTTGCTTGGCAGCCCTTCCTCACCTTTTGTTTGTAAAATACACCCTGCCAACCAGGAACCAGCAATGGCTCTCTTTGCTTCTCCCCCGCCTTGAGGGCACTGAAGAGACAAGTTCTCAGCACGGCTGCTAACAGACGGTCCCAACAGGACAGCATGACACACATTCCCACAGCAGAAGACACCGGCAAGGTCCCTGCTGCCCTGTAGCCAAATCTGTCGTCAAAAGAAAGGGTGGGAAGCATGAACAACTCTCTCCCCCAGTCCTATAAGGTGCCTCAGACACACACTGTACCATGCATTGCTTCTAAGAGCTGCAACAAGAGGGGTGAGTCAGGAGAGTGGGGAGCAGCTGCAAGCACTCAGCCCAGATGGAGTAAGACCTCGGGAGGCTCACAACACTACGGCACAGCTTCTTCCTTTGCAGCACGAGTCAGTGAATATTTTCCACAGTCTTTCCTCTCCTGTGACTTACTGCTGCAAGATTCAGGGATGTGGTCTGTGGGTCTGCCTCAAGGCTGACACAGCATCAGGCCCCTTTGGGCATGGCAGTGGAAAAGCAAGAAAAGCAAACTGCAGGAATAAATTGCACGCAGGTTGCAACAGTAAGCTCTCGCCAGCAGCATCACTCCCAGGGTCTCGAAGCACTTATCACTTGGGAAGGAGCTCAGCTTAGTGGCAACCTCAGGATGGAGGTTTCATGGAGTTTCATGTCATGTTGTACTTTCAGTAGAGGAAGTGTGGGCAGAGAGAGGGGCAGATGGCCTAGGAAGTTATAGCATGCCAGGGAAAAGCTGCCACCCACAGCACTGCAGTGTGGATTGCTGTATATGTCCATGTTGGACAGAGCTGCGGGGGCAGTGGAAGGAGGAAGGTTTTACCAGGGCAGCAACTCCACTGCCATGTGTCTGGGAACACATACTGCCCCAGACACTGCCTTCAGGAGAGATAAAGAAGACTATAGCACACTGTCCCCTCCAGTAAATCTACTGTGGATGTTCTATCCAAGAAAAATATCTCTGCACAGACCCACCTGCCCCAGAACTGAGTCTCATTTCAGAAGTGTGCAGCTTTTGACAGGAACCAGCTCTGACTGGGGGATGAGGGGAAGCATCTTCCTGTACTGCTGACCCTCAGTCCCCCAGTCCAACCACAGGACAGACTGACTAAACTGTGGCTCTGTGTGTAGCAGTCAAACAGCCATGTCAAAAGTTGTGAACATAAAAAGGGAGACCCTGGAGCATGAGCAAGGAAAGTGCGAGTGGTTTGGGCTTCCAGAGTTTCCAGCAGCATTGGATCTGATCTCCTCCTTATGCTTTTCCACTCCAGAGAGAACCCCAGAAGTCAAAGTCCTTAAACAACCTCTCCTTGAGAGGTCCCAGGATTAGGGTGTTCACCCAAGGATTGCCTGCAGCTCACTAACCACCCAAGATGCCTGTGGTTAAAAATCAGTCCATTATCTCCTCCCCAAGTTATTTTCCCAGCCACAGGAGGATAAAGTTTCTGCCTTATCCCAGGGAATGCTGAAAAATTTGATGCCTTGCATGTGTAGAAAATCAATTTCTTTGGTGTGGGCCTTCCTAAAATCAAGGTGCTGCAGAGCTGGAACAACCCAGCTAGCTCATTCTTGGAGCAGGGTAATGCTTCTGCCAGTAGTGCAAGAGGAATTCAGACTTCTGCTGAGCCATCTGTGGGGAAGCATCTTGCCATTTCCTGACACCCACATGCTGGCTTTCATCATGAGCACATCCAAGAGAACCCTTCTGGGCTGACCGTACAACCCGGGGACTTAATGCTTCCAACACTGAGGATGGCTGGGTGGAAGGATGAATGGACGGACGGACGAACGGACGGACGGACGGATGGATGGATGGATGGATGGATGGATGGATGGATGGATGGATGGATGGATGGATGGATGGATGGATGGATGGATGGATGGATGGATGGATGGATGGATGGATGGATGGATGGATATACAGATGGCTTCCTCCCATTAAGGGCAGCCTGGGATGCCGGGGCAGAATAGTACCAGCCCTCAATACACTTGGTGAAGAGCAGCACTTCATGCCCTGCACTGGCTGGGGAAGAGGTACAGAAGGATGAAGCCAGTGGTTCTGCACAACCATAAGCATGGCAGTGGTGAGCATGGCCACAGTCCTGCTGGGCACTGAACACATCCGCTTCAGAATGTTTCCTTGGCAAAGGGACAAGCAGGTGAGCAAAGGCAATGGCACTGGCCTGCTGTTTTGCCTGTGTTGGGTTTGCCTCTGTGTTCCACTTTGTACATGTCATTTGGGCTGTAAAATGTCGCTTGACGTCTTTCTTTACAAAGTGTTTTCAGCAATGCCTGCTCCAGAAGGAAATGTGGCCAAGATCTGCCAGCTAATCTGAGAAGACAGACTTCTCTTGTTCTTCTCCAAAAGCACTTGCCAGTCAAGGATCTCAAAATATTTTGCCCTGATTACTGCATCCCACGGCAGGAGCTTTGTTACCTGAAGCCAAACTTGATCAACAAGTGTCCATCCCAGCCTGGGACTGTGCTACCCTCTGTGCCTCATGGTTTGCCAAGAGTTGTTTTGCTGAAACCTCTTCAGGAGAAACTCCTGGAATATGGCAGTCACAACCCTCAGAAAGGGTAAGGGAGGGATAGATGTGTGCTGTGCAGCCCGGTGCAAAGTGAAGTCTCCTAGAGCAGGGCTGATGTGTGACAGTCCTCACTCACTTCTGCCCTCTGTGCATTCAGCCCCAGCTGGGAGGCTGAAGAAGAGCTGCTTTTCACACCCCATTTCAAGTAGCATGGTGACTTTATTATGGCCAAGAGACAGCTCCTAAGGGAGGCAGGCAGGGGAAATCTGAAGCAGGCTAGTCTTCTGCTCCCACTTCACCTGCTCCGAGGCAGAGGCCGACAGACAAAGCATTGGCTGTGGCTGTTCATGTAGCACGAGCGAGGAGTGGCCCAGCGGCTGCTGCAGTGGAAAGTGGTTGCATCGACATCACCGTTATCCTACCTCAGGGAAACTGAGGCACGCAGTGGCGATGTGCGTATCAAGAAGCAAGTGGGGGGACCAAATCCCAGAAGCACTGAGGCCGCTGGCTTTCGGCTGTGACCCCTAGGTTGCCTATCGATAGCCAACCCGCACGGACTGTAGCCGTGGCAGGTGGCTCTTCCTTGGAGCAGCCGGAGCGAGAAATCACTCCAGCACCCGGCCATCAGCAAAGCGAGACCCCCGGGACGGGCAAAAAAAATCCCGACCCCTCGCCTTCGGCGGGAAGAACAGCAGCCGGCCCGAGGCAGGGAACCCTCCCCCTTCGAGGGTGCCCGGCCCCGCTGCGGGCGGCGGGGGCAGCGCTGCGGCCGTGGCCGGCTCCGCTCGCCTTTCCCCCTTTTCCCGGCTCGGGTCGCCTCCTCGCCGCTCCTTCCCCCCTCGCCGGTTCCGCGCTTGCCGCTTCCCCGCTTAAGGTGGCCCCGCGGGATGCGCGGCGCGCAGGAGACGCTGCGGGCGGCCCTCGGCGCTCCCCCCACCCCCGGCACGGGGTGGCCTTAAATCGGCTCCGCGCCGCGCGTAGCC
>VZRN01002535.1:201329-250376 GCA_013397935.1 Dasyornis broadbenti | reverse complement strand
TGCCGGAGCCGGAGCCGGTGCGGGTGCCGGTGCCGGTGCCGGTGCCGTTCCCAGGGCGCAGGGAGGACACGCCTCCGCCCGGCGGCGGGCGATGCTCCCCCGGCAGCCCCCGGCGCGGTGCTGCCCCGCGCTCGGCACCCCGGCGTCTCCGCCGTGACCGGCCCATCTCGCCAGGTAAGCGGGAGACGCCGCGCTTGGGCACCGGGGCTTTGAGGGTGGGAGCAGCGCCGGGGATACAGCGGTGACCTTGCGGTCCTCCGGCGCTTGGAGCTGGAGGTGTTCCCTGCCCCGCGACTGGCAGCTGTATCCCCGAAGTTCATCCCTGCTCAACGCCCGAACCGGCTCCGCGCTTTACGGGGAGACCCTATCCTTGCATCCCCCCACGCCTTGGTCCGGATACCTTCCAGAGGAGAGACACCCCTTTCCCAGGCTGGAATTTTCCAGCTGTGGGGAGATGCCCCCATTCCTGGTGTGTGTCTACCCGGGAATCTCGCCGCCGGGATCTCCGGGCAAGGGTACCCAAACGCGGGTCCTGGGCAACGCCGCTGCTCCGGAGAGGTTTTATTGCGCCTCTTGGTGACAAATACCGGAGAAGCTAAACTACAGAAGAGCGACGGGGTTTGTGTGCAGGCACAGGCAGCCTCGCTGGGAACCAAGTGGGCGTCCCTGTGAGGGGCTCTGCAGAGGTGAATTCGGAGAGGGCAAGAGCAGGAAGTCTGGAGAAGGGTTCTGCCCGTTCCTACCCCTGCCTGACACACGGGCGTCTACCGAGGAATGCACTTGCTGGTTTTCTGGAGCAGAGTTTGGGGTGGATGTTGCTAGGTGAGTNGCCAGTGTGTGACAGAGGGAAACCCCTCAAGGTGCTGCAAATCTGGAGAGAAGCAGCCAGTTCCTAAGTAACTCTTTAGGGAAACCTGCCAATTTTTTTTTTTTTTTCAGCTGGAGAGAAAGGGTGTTGGAATAGCAGGGTAGCACCAAGTATCACCGTAGAAGAGCAATAATGACAAGCTATAAATACCCATCCAACAACGTGAAGTCCACACAGCTCAGCAAGTGACTGGGGGAGAGTAAGTGATGCAGCCTCTGCAGGTGCATACAGCTCGTTTTCTGGACTCAGAGGAGGCTTCCTTGAGCAAAGCACATATGTGGAGAGTGTAGCACGGTACAGCAGCTTCACATATGAGTATGATCACCCACTTCTGCTTTGGCTTAAATCTCACCAAGTGCAAAAAGGGAAACATTGATGGGGAGGTTCATGCCTTGTACCCCTGCAGAAGTGCAAGGCATCGACCTCACTGGCCTCAGACAGGACTAGGAAGAGGAGCCATATAGCACTTCCACAAGCTGGGAGACAGGTGCACAGAGACAGCAGAATAGGAACCACACAGAAGGAAGTCTATCATTACTCCGAAAAGAGATTCCTCAGTAGGAGATTATGGGGACCTCAGTCTCAGGCAATAGAGAGGGTTGCAGGGCAGGAGGAGGCCACTGGCAGAGCTATGTGTGACAGCCTGTGTCACATCTGTTTGCAGCCATGCATGCTGCCAATCCCCTTTTCTCCGTGGCCTGAAGCAGGCTGTGGGGCCTCAATCACTTTTGGTTGGTGCCTGCACCATGGTTTCCTGGAAGCTCTCTGCTGGCAGGCACACCTGGGATACAGACCATGCCTGAGCGCCAGTGGCTGAGTGCATGCTGTGCCTGCCCAGTATGAGGCCAGGAGCTCCGTGGCTGTGATTCCTGCCCTCCCTCCCTCCCTCCCAGGAGTGACTTTGGTGTTGCTTTCAGGGCACTCCAGTCTGCATTGAATTAAGGCACCGCAGAGCAGTTAACGTACAGAGGTAGAGATGCAGCTTACACGTCGTATCAGGTGTTTCAGGAATCTTATGAGATCAAGTTAAAGCTCTTTGGCATTTTCAATGTAGTAACAATAATAGTAATAGTAGTAGTAATAATAATAATAATAATAAAGAAATCATCTAGGCAACCTTGCAATCCCAAAGCAATTCAACCAGCTGACACAGAGCACAGCTGAGATGCAGCCACCTTTCCAACAAAGGGCCTCAGCCTGCCTTGCGAGACACTTTAACAACCACGGGATAGAAAGCAAAGCAGTTAGGCTGAGGACACTTGCTCCCACGACAAGGGTTTTAATGAGGGAAGCTCCCATACCTTTGGGCTTTGTTAGAGTGTCATTTGGGAAGACTGTTGCCTAGGGAGCTGTACAGAGCTATACAGCAGCTAAATGTACGCAAGACAGAAAACACTTCCACAATGCACAGCCCTTAAATTCATACTCTTTCCATGGTTTGGGAACAGCTTTGTGCTTAGTGCCTGTGTTCTCTAATGACATCTTCCCTGCAGAGTGTCCAAGGTTGTAATGGACAGCTCAAGGCTGTGTCTCCTGTGTACCCAGCACCCTTTCTTCTTGCCTATGAAGCATTAGTAAAGGTGCTTTTTGGCAGGGAACTTTCCTCTGCTTCAGCAGCAGGCCAGGAGATGTCCTTAGTGTCCGAGATCAAAGTCATACCTAGCAGGCAGCTTGCTGGCAGGAGCCTGGATTGGATTGACTCCAGCCATACCCCTGGATGGCTTTCTTCCCCTCTTCACCACGGTAATCACCTGCCAATGGTAGTGCTTTACATGTCCCTGTGTTTCTCCGTGCCTGCATAACTCCAGCCTCTGCTGCTCCTGTCTCCCAGGTATTGGTGCTGCAGGCACAGTCACCTCCGGCTTTCCTCCAATGCCTTGGGAGGCAATGTTTCTGTCCCAACCATAAGAAGCCACCCCACAACCCCATCCAGCTCCTGGAACTATTTCCAAGGTCTCCTCTTCCTCTCCTTGAGTTCTTTCGGTGGTCTTTCCTGTTCACAATATTTGAGATCAATAAAGACGTCTGCTGCAAGCCTTCATATGTATGCCTACAAGGGATATTTGATAGGCTTCAAAGATGCCCTTTACTGAGCATGCAAAATTGCTCTGGGAAAGCTCTGCAATTATTCTGCAGGATGTACACAGGAAAGATGATATCTGTCCCCTTCCTCCTTGTATCTAATTGTTCCTAATAAAAGAAGAAGCCTAAAAAGGAGGTAATAAGCCAGACTGGAATCTGGGTCCCACACACCTCCAGGGCCCTGGAGAAGTCTCAAATCACTCTGCCCTTTTTGCTCCTGGCCTTTCTGCCTAATAATAAGCATTATGCTTTTCTGCACCACTTCCCATGCCGAGATCTCCAAGTACTCCGCATATGTGATTAAGAGCACTCCCTGCCCACATAGAGAGCTGTTTGTCAGGATGACTATCCCCATTTTACAAGGGAGACATTGCAGCTCAACGCGTCAGAGCTGAGACAGCCCCAGATCATCTGTCTCACAGGCAAGAGGCCCCTGCATCTCTGGGAAGCACTTGCTGGGAAGCAGCTCAGCCTAACAGGACTGTGATTTAAATCCTACCAATACCACAAAAGACTAATAAATACAGGGCATGGACAAGACCTGTGGTTGTCAGCACCCTCGTCTTGGGTGCAGGCATGACTGCCTAAGGCCAGTCCTTCGAAAGGGACACTGGTCAGACCCCATTGATTCCTCCAGGCTGGGGCATGTCTCCAAACTGCACCTCGACCCATGGTCAGCACATTTACAAAAACTGGCTCCTTTAATCTTTCACGCTGTTTTAGGCTGTGCAGGCTCATAATTAAGAGCTTGCAGACTCTTCTAGGTTGCTCTCATGCGACATTAGTGCCCCCGAAGGCCTTTGCTTAAAAGCTCAAATTTATCTACTTTGCCAGTGTTCCCAAGTGTTCAATCAACTGCCTTGTTGGTTTTCTCCACCACGCAGTGTGGGGGACTGTCTGACATCTTTCTCCCTGAGATGGAAACATTGCACTCTGCAAATTTCTGAGATTTATAAAATGTGAGCTAAGTTTCCTCACAAGACACAGCTTCCCAGGTCTGAGACACAGAGCTGGAATCCACAGCTCCAACACAGGGACCTTCAGATTTTGTTTGCTGTTCATCCCTGCTCTGATCAGGTAATCCCTCTAATGCCTGGTGCACATAGGGAGATTCCTTAAGATGGGTATAGTTAGCTCAGAAGACACATGAGGGGGGACATTGGGATGAAAAACAAAGCAATCAACAACACAGAAGAGGGAGAATGAATGCTTCTCTACAGGGATTTTCTCAGTGGAGAAACTGGACTACATTCAGGAAAGCATGAAAGGGTAGCAATTTGATGATAAAAGTTAAGTACTTTCCCATGCTGTGCATAGTGACATAAGGAACTCTGCTACAAGGTGCTGCTGGTGATGAGTGTAGGATTCAGGAAGAGGAGAGATTTTGATGAATAGTAGGTTATTCATCACTGGACGGAGCAGTCCACTTGAAATAGATCCAAATCTTCAGTATTGAACCTCTCACATCTCACACAGGATTTCTTATACCTTCCACAACCCACAGCACTGATGTAAGAGACAAAGGACAGAAGAATACAGACAGGTTCAAGTGAAGATCACTGGGGTATATTTTAATTTCCAGGCAGAAGCAAAAAATATCTGTTTTCCAGCCTGTGTGCTGACACTTAACTCTTGTAGGTTTGGGTTTTTTCAGCTGGAGCAGGTTCAGGTTAAGTTCTGCTGCGATTTGAGCTGGTCCAGTGGTGCTTATGCTGCTACTTCCCCTGCCCATGTTGTGGATTTTAGCAGACTGCCAGCATCCTGGCAAATTTGTGTGGTGCTGGTCTATGAATAATGCTGCCTTACGAAATGAAATGGTTTTCTTTGGATATTACCCCTTGCCAATAAGAGCAAGGGCATTTACTCCCAGTACAGCCAATCTCTAGCCAAGCAAAAGTGCTGGGATTACTTGGAACTGAACAGGGTTAGCAGTCGGGCAATCTCAGCTCTGGATAAAAGATTTTAGAGCAGCAGTGTTGTCTCGTTCTGTAAGTTCACGGTGGGTCTGTGTGTGGGAGTACAGGGCACATGGGAACTGTGATTTGCTAAGCAAAGCAGGATTGCTCCTCAGCAATCCTTGTGTGGGAGAATTTGGAGGGAAAGCCAAGGGCCAGGCAGGCAGCAGTAACTTGCAGACCCTGCCTGCCCTGAGGTGATGATCCCCTGGGGCATTGCAGGGCAGCCTGGCTTCTAAAGACACTGTCCTTAAGGGCAGGGTTTTAGCAAGGTCCTCTGCTCCCAAAAAAATCTCCCAGTGCCTCTTGATAGAAACAGCACAGTTAATCCTTGCCTGACAGGAGTAGAGGTTGCTGCCTCCTCTCCCCCTTCATGCCCCAGCTGTTAAAGCAGGATAGTTAACATTCATCTTGCCCTGACTCTTCCTCATTCTGAAAGCTAGAAACAGCTGTAAAGGGGTATTTCTCCTATGACTGGCAGATTTATTTTATTATTATGGCTATGTCCATAGCTATAGGTCAGGCAACAGTGCTGGGCTTCATGAAAGCCTTGACTGTGACCACAGCAACAGGGCTGATGTTCATTGGGGTAATACTGCACAAAGTGCCACCTCAGAGACCAGTGCTGGGTGAGCCTGGGTGGCAGCAACGGCTCTTGTCCTCTCTGCTGTGCTGGGGTACCTTCCTTACTGGTCCAGCCTATCATGTTCATTGTGTCTCCCCTCTACTTTCTCCAACACAAATTGCCAGGGTAATCTTAACTTTCTCCCTGCTGATACCTCCTCCCTAGGATCTTTCTGTCCTGAGGCCCTTCCCCCAACCCAGATCTACACAAAGGTGAAAAGGAAGGAGGAGACGATGACTTTCCTGTATCTGCCAGCTTCTCTCTCCACCTCTGACGTGAATGAGGCCCTTCATGGTTTTCTCTTGAGCAAACACAGATGCTTTTGTTTTATGGGCTTGTGGGATGGGATGGAATTAATAAATCAGAGCGCCAGTGCTGTGCCGCTACATTCCTGCAATTTTAAGGCAAGATCACACAAAAAAAGGCACAAACAAAATAGGCAATGTCTTCAGAGAGAGCTCAGATGATTTGACTGTGCCTCCCGCTTGCTGTCCCACTTGGTCTCCTGCTCCCTCACCCTTGTTCATTCTTCCTCCTCCTTTCTCCTACTTTCACATTCTCATTAACCTCATTTCTTCTGTTCCTCCTTTCCTCAGGAACCGTTTTCAGTCACACCTTAGTTTCTCACCTACACCCATTTTTTTTCCCTTGTCTTCCTTCCATTTATGCTTCCCTCACCCTTACCCCACACTGAGGCACGATCAAGGCTTGTGCAGACAGGTACGAAATTCAATGTCCTGCTTGTAAGCCGAAGAATCAGGAATGCCTCAGCTTTTTCACTGTGGACTGAAATGTCTGCTCTTACACCTGCGTCCTCCACCCCACTTTAGTTTTTTCTCCTAAGAATGATGTTGACTGAGACATTCAGTGAATGACTCTGAGAATAAAACACAAAGTATTACTGTTCTCCTCTCAGACATGGTATTTAACAGTGTTCCTGCGAGCAAAATTAGATCCTGCCCCAGAACTGGCAGAACCTTTCCTTCCTTGAAGGATAACCAGAAATGCTTTGCCTAAAATTAATTCCTTTGAGCCAAATGACAAGTTTTAACATCTGTGCTTGGCTACCACCAGGTGGTAAGGAGCTAGGAGATCTTTTTTCTCCCCTGTAATTAGCTAACTGTATGTGGGGCTTCAGGAGGACAAAGTGAACCGTGTGGTTAGTACAAACTACCATCAAGGGGCTGAGACAGTTTTATTCACTGCACTGGTTGTTTTTTCTCTAATGAGCTTAGGCACTTGAAAGTCATTTCCCCAGAGTGCTTATACATTGTTGTGCTTATCTTACCTGTGGGGGAACTCAGGCACTGAAGCAGGTGAAATAATTTGCCCAGATCCACATACTGACACATAGTTGAAGCCAGAAAAAGAACTAAGAAATCTTGTTTCACAGTTGACTGCTTTATGCTCTGGCCTCAGAGGAAGCCAGCAAAGACCTTTATCTTGTTTAGATGAGTGGATAGTCATTCCAAGAGGGTGCTGGGGCAAGGGTATCTTTCTGTACTAATACGTGTCTTAATGAGTCCTGTTGCTAAGCGGCTTCAATGATAGATCATGCATCTTCTTCACTAAGCATTGAAATAATTTTTTAATCATTAAAGCTAATAGAGAATCTTCAGAAATATCCAAATCTCACAGCGGGGGCTGAAATTAGCAAGCAAACAGAAACCAAATCCTGATTATCCCTGTGCACCTCTACAAAGCCCACGAGCCTGGCTGAGCTGGATCTCAGGGCTGGGCTGGGCAGTCAGAGGCCAGCTCTGGCAAATCCTGCTTCTCCACAGTCCATGGCAAGTTTCTTTCTTCCCTCAGACATGTGCCAGCTCCTCATCTCCATGGAGCAATAGGAAAGGAGGTAGGAGTGTTAACCACTGACCCCAGATAGTTGAGGCATCCCCTGGCAGACCTTTAGGAAGGAGGAATTATTTGCATTTAGTCAAGTGTTATTAAGTGGCAGATCTCAGCCTGGCCAACACTGTTCACCCAGCATGTTTTTGTTTTCTGTTTGCCCTTGGAACCGCCTCCTCCATCCTACTCCCACCAACCTCTTACTCTGTTTTGTGCATAATTAGATATTTCAGGTATTCTCTCCAATCCAGCCCCCTGCTCTGCCTTAACTCACATGTCTGCCCTCCAGCATGGGATACCAGCACCTCTTGTACTGTTGCAGCCCACAGGCTTCTCTATATCTCCTCCAGTAATCCCAGTGTGTTTCCCATTCTGGTTAGCAACTCTCATACTGTTGCCTGGTTTCTTCAAGCCTACAGTGCTCAGCAGCATGTCATCAAATTATAACAGGGGCTTTCTTTACAGCAGAAGTGATGTTTCTGACTTCCACGTTAGAACAGGACTCTTGGAGCATTAAGGAAAACACAACAAATCTCTTATTACTCGATATGCATCAGCAGCTCCATTACAAGGAAAGTCACAGGACACTGATAAGCATTTTGCTATGATCATCACTGCTGACCTCTGTGCTGAGAAGACTTTGAGGGGTGAACATAGTTTACCCCAAAGGATTCTTTGGGAAAGGATAATTTAAAATTGCTCTTACCACCTCAAAGATCCTTTATGCATGGAGTTGTCTTCTCTTGTCACCCTCTTGAGAATAAACCCAAGACTGTTCCTGTATCACGATCAGTCTCCCTACTTGTGCTCCTAGTCACGTTTACCTGCTAGACAAACTGCGCACTTCATCCCAACTAGCAGCCTCTTCTGGAAGTGCTGCAGAGGATGCCTGTGGCTCTTCTGTCAACACCAGCTCCTCTTCAGTGGTAGATAAGCTGCCATCTCAGCAAGTTTTATCCATAGTACACCAAGCTATGCCAGGGCAAGCCACACTTGGATTGTAGCTCCCTTGTAGTCAAACCAAGTCCTGAAATTGTTAAACACTGGTGAAAAATAGTCACTAGGCAAGATTTCTGCTCTTGTATACTCCCTTCCGCATTGCACTTACCAGACAGGTAAAATCTGATACTAAGTATTTCCTAACCCAAACATGGGTCCTAACCTGAACACTTGGACAAACACAAATGGCCTAGAAATTAGTTACAGCAGCAGAAGCAAAAATCCAGTTTCTTCCTTCTTCTTCCTCAAGAGGTGTTTGGATGTTTCCTCTGCCTAGGAACTGTTGCTGGCTCTTCAGGGGTACTTTTTGTGGAGCTGGTAAGGTATGGAGCTAGTTCACACGTGCATGTGTGAAGCTAGAAATATCTAACCTGGCTTGTTGACCTCCACAAACATCCTCATAACCAGAGAGAACCTTCCTTCCTCAAGCATTAGGAGGGATTCAGATTCACTCCCGAATCAGGAGACATTTATCCACCTCTCAGATTTACTGCAGCAGCCCATTTCTGGTTTTAATGAGAAACCACTCTTTGTCTGCCCTGATCTTCCAGGCAACTTGGTCTGCCTTTGAAGCTCCAAGGGCTCTCAAACTGCAGAGAAGGGTTCAAAAAAACCCTAGTGCATCTTCTCCAACCAGAAGTATCTATTCATCAGTTATTCTGTCCAAGGCCAACTGGCAGCCCATGCATGTGGAAGGAAGGTAGGAAGCACAGCACTGCCCAGCAGCCATGAGTGCAGAGGTATAAGAGCTGGAGAGAGGCATCTCCCAGGGCTAACATGATTGTATTTGTGAAAAGATGATACTCCAACCTCAAGAAACAGAGCAGGAAACTCACCAGCTTGGAGGGTAGTATCAATCCCTTTTTGCATCCAGGCCTAGAGCAGCCTGAAGCACATAATTTCACAGAAAAGCCCACAAGTGCAATACAGCACAAGCTGACCTCCTTCCCAAGGGAAGGTTTATAAACACTACATGCAAAGATGACTTTCAGACCAGGCTGTTTTCATGTGCAATTAAGGAGCAAGGCAGAGAGCAGTCCCTACAACACATGCAAGCCCTATGACAAGCTCCATGCACTCTAAGAGAGAGAACAATTTGTTTCTCGTGCTGTGAGCTCATCTGCCCTAAATCCCCTCACAGTCTTCCCTACCGAATCCCCCTTCCTTCCCAACAGAACCTTCCATTTTTACAGTGCAAGACATGGAAAAACAGAAACCAAATCCCATGTCTTTTCTTTCTGGTAGGTTTGGATTTTTGTCAGAAAGGGGCATTTAACTTTTGCTACTCCTCAGCTCCCAAATGCATCCACTGCTTACTTTTTCCACAAAATAAAACTTACTCTGATCATGAGGCAGGGTTATCTTCTGGCAGCTGCTACCAGTGCACAGGTTAGATGTTGCTCTTCTGGCATTCCCAAAAGGTGGAAATTGCAAATGGGTCTCTCGATCCCAGATACCTTGGCACCTAATTTGGACATGGTCTGCCTGTAGTCCAGAGTCAACAGCTTCCCTGTTAGGACAGGGAAGGACAGCAGGACAGCCCTAGCAGGATGCTGGCCATCAGTTTCCTGCCCCTTCTTTCCTTCACTCTCTTCTTTCCTTTTTATTTCACATGCAGAAGGCAGGAAAATAAACACTTTCTGCTGACTCTAATTTTCATTCTAGTGTTTCTTTTAATCAAGCCCAAGCTATACAGATCAGCTGTGGCATTTAAGGTACAAATCAAGCAGCAGACCATAACGTATATCTATTGCAAAAGACAATTCTCTAGGTGCCAATTTATTTCTCCATTCTACATTTGTTTCTAAAAGTGTCCGCATGACACTTGGATGCTGCACAGCAAGTGGCAAATATAATGAGTACTGATGATTTATTTGGAAGAAGAAATCAGAATTAGCATTTTGGACCATCTCAGCTAGTTACAAAGCAAGTGTATTTCACACAGCTCAGAGAGCTGCAACAGCAAAAATGTCCATCAAAGAGACTAAAGTGGTGTTTCTCCCCTCTCTAATCTCACACAACTAACACCTGCATAATGTGGCATCAGTGCTGTCCAGTGTCCTCTCTGTCTTAATCTATATGGAGCAGCTACCCACAAGAACATTCCACACAAATTTGCTGTTTGCACAATGCTTTTATTGATCACATAATTCAGCCAGCATTCCCAAATGAAAACTCGGGGGGATTCTTGTCCTTGCACTGCACTCATTCTCTGCCCACAGTTCTTTCCATGTAATAACAGATCAGGGCTCTGATTCTTCAGGGGCCCAGCACACACATGTAACCATTAAAATGTCAGCATTTCCACAGGTTTTGGGAAGACAGTAGACATGTTTACATTGGTGTTTTAAATGGCATAACTGCCGCCCCACTCGTTTGCACTGTGATTTCAGCCAGAGCAGTTTCTCCTTTGCTTTCTTTTGCCTTCCTTAGGACTAACGGGAAAGTCCAGCAGGGAAGAGCATTTTGACATCGCCTTTGAAAGCAGGAGGAAAACAAGCTTTCTAAATCAATCAAAAGTGTGCATTAGTGATAGCATGATCCTCTGGAGGTCTGCATTTGATGTCATATTGACACATAGCTAAGATCAAAGCCTGTCTCTCCATCCTGGCTGCTACCAGAGAAACAGCATTGGCCTTTGGGCCCCATATCTTTACAAGGAGCTTGTGATCAATGAGATTTCCCCAACCCCTCCATAACAAGAATCTGTGAAATGTAATTATCCATCAAATAATGCCTAATGCCTTTTTCTCTGAAAAAGTAATTCCTCTCCATCATTGAAAATGTTCTGGAAGGAAATACTATGGGTTTTTCCTTTCTGCTTTTGTAAGAAAGCTGTAAAATGACAGCTCCCACTCCTGCTGAACAGGCATCAGCTGTTAACTCAGTAGGGAAAGCTCTGAATGAAATATACAGAAACTTTGGAACAATCTGCTATTGTTTTTGCTTCCTTAGAATTATTTTGCCTCCTTGGGAAAAAAACATCTTTCTTTTTTTGTTGGCTAATGCAGATATTGGGCTGATTCATGCTGATACATTTGGAATTATTATTCTGTAATAGTCATCAGCATCTAAAAAGGACCTCAGTTCTGCCAGAGCTCAGCAGCAGGGAAGAGAAGCTGACGTTTGAATAAGCCCCTGACTTCCCTTTCAAGAGAGGATAACTCCATGCTTAGAGGTCTCTCAGGAGAGAGCTAGCTTTCTCAGGAGACATCTGGTACCCCCTGCTTCTCTTCGGGCCTGAGCTGCTGATCTTTCTCCAGGTATTTCTGGCACCTCTGGATTATGGCTCCGCAGTGCAGGGAAATTGTTACGGGGCAGAGGGTTGTGTGCCTCTGAGTCACAGCCCATCCTCGCCAATGCTCAGGGGGCAGGAATGTGGTGACAGGTTGTATGGATCAATCGTGAAGGACATTTGGGCCTGGATTGATTAAAAATAGCCTGGCTTAGACCTCCTTTTTCAGGCTCCGGAAGGGCTCCCTGCAAGGATGGGCTTTGCAGCCAAGTTCATGGTCTAGTCTGTATTCAAACTGGGTTATCTCCATTCCTGCTGATAGCCCAGATAGTGCCTGGATACCCTTGATGTACCTGGGGATAGCAGGCTGAGCCACGTGCTGTCTCTAAAGTATTGGCTCCTGTGGGACCTAGCCAGCAGATTTAATTAGCTCCATCAAAGTTTCTTTTTTGTTTTCTGCTGTCCTTTCTTTCTTTTTTTTTTTTTTAACTTGGAAGAAAGCCCTATATAAAGTATCACCCTCCTCCAGTCCATGCTCCCACACACAATTCACATGTCTGAGACAAAGGTGCTCTTTGGAAAGGTGCTGTGTCAAGCTGTTTACGGACCAAGCTTTGAGAAATGCTCAACTTGGCTTCATGTTGGCAGTGGAGGGGTGGGGGTTGTGCATGGTGTATTCCCAAAGGACAAGCCTGGTTTCTGGGCTGAAGTAACTGTGCTCCCATATGGCAAAGGGATCAGAGCTGGCAGGAGGGATGAAGTCTTTCCTTGCATCTGAGGAAAAGGCTCAGGGACTTGGGAAGGGCGGCTGTTTCGTTGGGAATGACTCACTTCCTGGGGAAGTTGTCCCCACAGGAGCCTGCTCACCAAGGGACAGAGTATTGATGGGGCTGAGCCTTGAAACTACACAGCTGCTGGTAGTTCTGCTCTTCCTGCCCTGGGGAAGGACCAGGCCATCCTTCCCTGTATTGTTTTATTATTTGTAGTTCCCTGGGTTTTGTCTCTCCAGGGTACTCGGTTAATTTTCCTTTGCCCTCTATCTCCACGAGCAATAGGGGAGTGCTCACCTCATTCAGCTTGAAGGTGTCACTTGCCTGCAGCCATTCATCAGGTCTGCAGCAGAGGGATCATTAAAACCCCCAGAAGAGCAACTGGAGAGAGATTTTCTACAAGGGCATGGAGTGATAGGATAAGGGGGGATGGGTTCAAACTGAAAGAGGGTAGGTTTAGGTTAAATATTAGGAAGATTTTCTTCACTTTGAAGGTGGAGAGACACTGGCACAGGTTGCCCAGAGATGTTGTGGATAGCCCATTCCTGGAAGTGTTCAAGACCAGGTTGGAATGGACTTTGAGAAACCTGGTCTAGTGAAAGGTGTCCCTGCCCATGGCAGGGGCATTAGAACTAGATGGTCTTTAAGGTCCCTTCCAATCCAAAACAGTCTACGATTCTATGATTCACATATCCCTTCCTAGAAAAACTGCTTCTTTTTTTTTTTCCCCTTTGCTTTTCAGTCACACAGTTCCACCAGAGTTTAGGGGAGAAATTGCTACTTATTGAGCAGAAAACCAAACTGCCTTTTTCTGCTTCTTTTTCCCACCCCCATAATAAATACAGCCAGATGTGAACCCTCAGGCACTGTCCTTTAAATCTAGTCTATCTTTTCTGTCCTACAACAATGCCATTCCTGAAGACCTGTCTGGGGGTCGAGGAGTCTTGCTACTGAGAAATGCCCTGTTTTGGCTGTGTTTGCACAGTAATTACCCCTGCTTATCCCAGAGCAATAACCCATTCCACCCACTTCTGTGGGTTCCTTGAATCTATCCTCCCACTTTATTGTGCCAATCTCAAACAGGCAGGCAGCTGCCTGGTGAGGGGAAGTGCTGCAGCATCTTGGCCTGTCTCAGTTTTTAGCACTACTGTAGTTTCAGCTGAAGGCTCTGATGGGCCCAAGGGAATGGGGGGAGAGGGGACAGTGGCTTCCTGTGCATTTTAGCAAGGCAGAGACTGAGCCGGTGCTGCTCACCACAAATACCGGCGCTGCCATGAATTATGCATTCCGTGTTTAAAGAGAGGTCGCTCTCATCAATAATTGAAAGCTCCCTGCTCTGCCTTCAGCATCACATCTCCCACACCGGGAGTTAGGGAACTCATGAAATCTGCATGGACTTCCTCAAGGTGGCTAGGGGCTGGTGGAGAGAGGCAGCAAAATGCAGGCAAAACAAACCAAAAACCCTGCTGACAGCTTTGGTGTGTGAAATTAAGAGTCATCTGCAGCTACCTGCAGGTCTGCTCCAGCCCTGCCCCTTACATCCCTCTCTCCTCCCCTCTCCACATCTGTCTCCTGCCAGGGTACACACAGAATGGTAGGCTTGAAAATGTGGCTCAAACCAAGATCAGGGAGTGTTTCTTGAAACTTTTGGCTCTGTTAGCTGAGAGTAGTTTGCTTTGGGTGCTTGCCTAGAAAATCATTACTCTGGATGGTGGGATATTCCCAAGGGACAGTTTTAACTGTGAAATTTGTCCCTCTGGGAAGGTAAGAATCTTTAGAGCCTGCATGTCCAACTACAGCCGTACAGTTCTGGGGCTGGGGTTGGTCCAGCATTCAGTGTCTTGTAAGCCTGGCTCAGGCAGCCCAGCTGCCCTGAATCAGAGGCTGGAAAATCACCTTTCTTGCAGAGAAAACTTTTCGAAAGGTGTGGTTCTCATTCTGGATCAGGCAGGCAGAGGGCAGAACAAAAACCTCAGAAGAGAACTACCAAAGCCCATGTGATCCTAACCATTTCTGAGTTATCAAAGAGGATGTAAATTGAGCAGCTTTTCAACAGGGCTGTAGGAAAATGGGAGGCACTGGAACGTGTCAGCCTTATAATCCCCAGTCAGCTGCGTCTCTCCCTGACTTTCACTTTTCTCCCATTCAACCCAGCATGTCCTTTCAAACACTCTGCAACTCAGGGAGAAAGTCACTGCCTGGGTCATTTTCCAGCCTGGAATCCTCATCCCTCTCTCAACATCTGGGCTGTTGTGCCTGTAACAAATTGTACCCTGTTGGTAATTAGTCAACAACAGATGAAGGGATTGGTCACATGTGACGGTCTGAGCCTCAGCCAGATCTTGCCTCTGTTCAGCATCATTCTGGGCAGTCCAGCTCTTCCCCCCGTGTGCTTCTCACATTGTCTTCTCTTGAATCGTTTCACAAAAATGCCCCCTGCATCAGCACATGAGCTTAAATGGAGACTGGATGGTGTTGTGTCCCAGGAGCTGAGAAGTCTGACAAAGCAACATGAAGTGAGAGTAGTACGAGAAAACATTTTGTCCCTATGATACTCAGCTTTGTGCTCTGTGTGTTTATTTTTTAATGGAGAACAGAAGATTGATGGATGAAATTAAGAAGAGGGATGTGTAATTGGAAAACAGCTCAAGAAGGCTACAGGCAGCATATTGAATGCATCCATCAAACATTCAGCTAATGTTGTTAAGGGTGTGTAACACAAACAAGGGCTGCAGGAGACTCTAGGGAAAAAAGAAAAGAAAAAAACCAGGGAATAGGCAGGACAGGCAAAATAGCAAGGGAGGAGAAGAACCAGCAAGAGAGTACAATCAATAATATTTGTATTGCAATCACATCCAAAGGCTCCCATTGGGATCAATGCCGGACTGTACAAGCACATTAAGAGATAGTCCCTGCCCTCTACAGCTTAAACCCAGGAATTACCAGATGATCACAAGGGATGGGTTTAGATGATCACAGAATTTTCTTCTGATCTTGAATCTCATTTAATAGGATCTACTCTGAAAGGAGTTAAAGGCAGAAGGAAGGTAGCTCGTTGTGCCAAGAATACACACAGTAATGTTTGCCAGCAGGCATGCAATTAATCTGAGCCACTTAGGAGACTTTGTTTTTAATTATAAAAAGTAGGTAAAAATATGTGCAGTAAACCTCTGTAAGCCCCACTGGGGCCATCAGCAGGCTACCCAAAGGCACTGATATGTGAGTGGATTTTGATGCTGTTTTCAAACGGATGGACTGATGCCTTAATGGACTACTTTGCGGGAAATATTCCAGGCAGGGTGGACATTAAGAGAATGCAAAGGGCGTTTGTGTGGGTAAGGACAGAAGACAAAGGCTAAAATTATTAGTAAGCCAGGGGATTCTTGTAGTCCTGGAAACAGGGAAGAAAAGAGACTCTAAAGGACTGAGAAAAGGCAGGTGAAAGATGCAAAGCAACAGAGAAGTGCACACATGATGGATGCAGGGGGAGACAGTAGGGGAGACAAAGTGTCTGGGGGATATCTTTTTATCCCATCCCATCTTTGAGGTCTTTTTTGTTGTTTTTGTTTTCTGTCTGGGATGGTCACTGCCACCCCCCGCCCCCCCACCACGCCCTGGCTCCAGGAATAACGTGATAATTGCGACGCAGCCCGGGATTTCCTGCGAGAATTGGGGAAGAGACAAGGGGAGCTCTGCCCTTTCTGTCCACGCAGGGATTCGGGCAGCGAGGCAGCAGGTGACTTTCCAAGATACTGTTGCACACCAGGTTTGCCTGTTTCTTTGGGTTTTTTTTCCCTTTTGGCACTGTGACTGGAGCTTACTGGCTTGCTTCCCTGCTTCTTCACTGCTTGGGAGTCCAGAGCCACTGTGTGCCACGCCGTTTCCTGCCAGGGGCCAACCCCTCTGCCCAGCCCAGACCCAGGGACTAGCCATCCTTGGTGAACTATCCAGGGGAGAGATTCCCCACTCAAGCCCCATAGTTTTTTCTGCTACTGCTTCGGGTCTTATGCCAACTCAACACTCCGTGCCTGCCAGGACACACCGCAGCTCCTGCCACAGCTGTAGAGTTCCTGTTATCTCTTGCCTGGTACCCCGGGTGAACCAGCCCTGCCGTTCCAGCCTGGTGCTCTGAGGTCCCTGTTACAGCCAGTCCCGCCATCCAGCCTGCCCGCCATTGCCGTGTGAGGGAGAGTCACCTCAGCTCGGGCCGCAGCGCCCCCTGCAGGCGCGGGGGAATCATCGCACCTGCCCTGCCCAGCCGGGAGCCAACAGCACCCCCTGCCGGCTGGGAGCGTGACTGCACCGAAGGGGAGGGTGCCGGACAGCCCAGGGAAGGCTGTGACTGGGTTGTCTGGTTTTGTTTGTTGTTGCTGCCATTGTTGTTGTTTGTTTGCCTTGTTATAAATACTAGTAAAGAACTGTCATTCCTTTTCCCATATCTTTGCCTGAAAGCTCCTTGATTTCAAAGTTATAATAATTCAGAGGTAAGGGGGGGGATCATCTTCTCTATTCCAAGGGAGGTTTCCACCTTCCTTGGTAGACACCTGTCTTTCAAACCAAGACACAAAGTAACATTTTAAAGAGAAAATAAAGTACTCCAAGAAAGATTTTTTTGAAATGGAGTTAAAGTCAGCTCCTCTGTGAGGTTCACAAATTACCTGGGACTTTATGCAGGGTTAAACTTCTTTAGCCTTGCTTGCTTTGGAAAAGCAATAGAGAGAAGGTGCATGTAGTAATAATTGAGCACAGAGTACCGGGGAGTTGCATACACAGACAGCATCTCCACTTGTTTGCAGTGTTCGGGACACATGAACAGGGCTGGCTGGAAGAGGGGGGAGGAGAAAGAACTAGAAAGGAAATTGGTTAAAAATTCTTCTAACTCTGATCCACTCTCCTCTGTGCTCTCTTGGTAACACAGCAGCCACTGCTGCCTCCTCCTCTCTTTCCCTCCAGAAGCAACCTGAGTTTGTAGCAGTAGCAGGTCTGCTGCATAGAAGCTGTGTCTGTATATTTAAGGCCTTTTATTAAAGGGAAGAAGCACTGGCTGCCTGACTCTGGTGCAGGGACATTTGTAATTGCAAGCATACTAGAGGAAGCAAGGAGCTGTGATGAGCATGAGCCAGGGCCTGGGTGGACCTAGGTATCTGCTGTTGTTAATAGAAATCCTTGGATTTCTTTTGTGGCTCTGTCAGCTCTCACAGCCATGAGTGATGGGAAGCTTTACTCTGCACTGCTGTGCTGGTAAGAGAAAGGGTTTCCTGTAGGAAAAGCAGTCCCTGGTGTGGGTAACACCATCCTGCCCTGTGTCCAGCCAGGATCTGTAGCTTACCAAACACCTATGTCTTTGGCACTAAAGCTTGAAGGACACTCTTGTACCTGCTCCAGATCCAGTCATCAAAAAGCAATGAAGTTAAGCAGAGCCAGC
Organism: Dasyornis broadbenti; assembly: GCA_013397935.1. Classification (NCBI taxonomy): domain Eukaryota; kingdom Metazoa; phylum Chordata; class Aves; order Passeriformes; family Dasyornithidae; genus Dasyornis; species Dasyornis broadbenti. Next base: position 232,569 of record VZRN01002535.1, on the reverse strand, counting down.
ATGTTTGCTGTACAAGGCTTCTGCTCACATCACCAAAACACTCCCCTGTGCTCCTGACCACACAGGCTCTTTGGTCCACTTCTTCATCAGTTTTTTATAGCTTGAAAATAGTGAAATGCACAGCATGGTGTTTCCTGAGTGAGGAGGTAAGAAACATTTGATATTATCACCATTAATGATTGGCTTGGGGAGCAGTCAGTTGAAATACATTTCCCTAAGGGATTGCTCCAGCATGGTACCACTGGTGTCTAACAGTGAATGAGCTTGTGTTGCAGTAATTTCCTTAATAGGGCTTATGAACATCCACTTGCCTGCCAGAGGACTTGCTGAGACATGCTTGTCTTCTGTCAGATTTGGCTGAAATAGGATTGACAGTTATTGGTGGTTGGGCATTGATGAGTCCTGCAATTGCATAATCCTTGTTTTTTCAGGACACCAAGGTAAAATATCAGAGAAAAAACTAAAGACAAATTCTAAGAAGGTCCCAGAGGATGAATTTAGAATAGCATCTCCTAATATCTTCCAGGAGTACCCTGTGGCTGCTTGTCACTGCAGAGCCCTTTTAGACCAGTTGTCATGTTTCTTCTCACACAACTCTCTAAGGCTGAAGCAAGGCAATCCTTCTCCTCTAGACAGATGAGAATCTGCTGAACCCAAATCCTGAGAAAGGAGTTGCCTTTGAGCAAAATGTGCCGGTGTTCGTCCCTTTGAGGGCCTTGGTTTTAGATTACTGGCCTTTGATACACTTAAAAATCCCTGGCAGAGCAGGAATTTAGAGTCAACCAGTTTGAACCCCCTTTCAATCTTTTGTATCAGCATGATGCCATCACTCTCTTCCCTCAAAATGCCTTCAGCCTAGGAGTGCAAGAGGACCTGGTAGGGCCTGGTGGGTACTTCAAAGTCTGTGATTTAAACTGAATGCTGCAATGGCCAAACTCTGCAAACCAGAACTAGAAAGGGATGTGGGATAATTAAACATTCAGCAGGCATCACCAACACTGTGGAATGACCAAAGCACGTATTTTATGGAACACTTAGTAGGTGATAGCGTGCATGCCTGATAGCCTCAATGCATCTGCATAAGGAGGATGAATTAACACTGCAGAAGAGTTAAGAGGTGTTGGTTATCTAGAGGATGCCTGACATCTACTGTTTTGTCCAGTTGCATATACAAGCACACAAATCTTCACAGTTCTAAAAATTTGTACAAAAGAAGCAAATTAAATGGTTACCACAAAGCTCAGGAATGAATACAACTCCTGAAGAGGGGGTAAGTAGCAGTAGGTGGATAGAACCTCTCTAGCCTCAGAATTAGCAACATGAACAACCCTAAGTCAAGGACAGTGGTTTCATCATGGGACGGTGGGAGGTTCTTTATAGCAACAGAAATAGCTAAAAGCTATTCAATAGCACCAGAGTTGGCCAAGTTGGATAATGGTTTGGATCTGCAATGTTAATGGGGCTCCTTGTAAACATAGACAACATTTTGCTGAATCAGGGTCAAATATTTATCATGCCTCCCCGCATTTGTGGTGATTGATATTTTGGAGGCCTTACTCTTTTTTCTTTTCTGAAAGACAGAGAGATGCCTGGGCATTGGAAGCTCCCTACAGCATGCTGAGGAGACGTAACCTTCTTACCACGCTCCTGATTGCCTTGCCATGGGCTCTTCTCCTAACCTTGTGGCACCAGTACCCAACCACCCACTACCTCAGCCTGCTGAGAAGTAAGTGCAAAAGTTTTGCTGTCAGTGTGCTGGTGGTTTTGATGGTTGCTGGTGCAAACCCTCAGCAGGAGGTGCTCTCTCATGGCAGGGGTTAAACAAAGACAAGCTTGCCTGGAGGCCCCCTTGGGGTTTGCTGATAGCAGGAACATGAACTATTCTTAAGAGCACATTAAACATGCACCTTAGGCTTCGGGGAGAAGATGCAGTTGTGCTAAGCACTGACTCCAGATAGATGTGTCCCTCCCTGGACAAGGGGCAGCCTGGCAGTTACTAGTCCTCTGACATCTTTTTCTTCCTCCTTCCTTCCTTCCTTCCTTCCTTTTGCCCCAGAAGAGACAGATGAGAACGTGACCACTAAAGCTCTCCTTAATGGTACACCTGCACTGAGAGAAGAAGGCTTCCCATCATGCACTCGGCTGCAGCAAAGCTTAGGGGCAACGCCTAAAATCATCCAGAATTATGTGTACTCCAGGCCTCCCCCATGGTCAGACACCCTGCCCACCATCTTCGTTATCACCCCTACATACACCCGGCCAGTGCAGAAAGCTGAGCTGACTCGCCTGGCCAACACCTTCCTCCACGTACAGAACCTGCACTGGGTAGTGGTGGAGGACTCTCCACGGAGGACCAACCTGGTATCCAACCTGCTGGAGAAGGCTGGGCTCAATTTCACCCACCTCAATGTGGAGACACCCAAGAGCCTGAAGCTGGGTGTGACCTGGATTCCATCCCACACCCCAAGGGGGACACTACAGAGGAACCTGGGGCTGCACTGGCTGAGGGACAGCTTCAGCAACACTGCACCACCAGAAGGCGTAGTCTATTTTGCTGATGATGATAACACCTACAGCCTGGAGCTCTTTGAGGAGGTAAGAGACGTAAAATTACATGGGACAGAAAAGCAGGATAGAGCTGCACAGCCTCTTAAGCCCAGTTGCTCTTGCAAAGACCTCAGCCACTCTGCACACAGTGGCAGCTGGGTATAGGGCAGATGCAAACCTATAGTTATGCAAACCCTGTAGCCACTGCTCTAAAGGGCTGAAAGGGCAAAGAACACATCTGCCATGCTACAGACTGCAGATGTGAACAGCCACTCACACACCACTGCACCAGCTAAAGTTCCTCTTTCCAGGGACCACAGGACATGTATTCCAGAATTTATACCTCTTCTCAGGGAGAGCTGACCTAATTTAAATAAGCACCAAAGCACCAAAGACAAACTTCTGGCAAAGCATAAATCTGCACTGTTGTAGGGGTGTGATGGGTAGGGGATAATAGAAAAATTGTCTGACTTTCTATCCACCTTTACTCCATGGCTGTCCTTCAGTTTTCCAAGTTCCAGCCACCCCAAAAGGGCTCTGCCTCTGGGATCACAGAAGCTTGCCCAGACTTCTGCTGGAAACCTGGCTTTTGTAAGATGCCAAGCCTATTGTAAACTTCCAAAAATCCAGTAAACTCCCTTGTCACCAATTTAAGCCAAACTGTACTAAGCCACTTGAAAAGCAGAATTATGCATCAGAACATAATTTCAGTTTTCAGAATTGTTAGGTCTCGGTTAAGCTCATCCTTTCTTACTTCTTTCCAGGTCCTTTCTGACAATTTCAATAAACCCCCACACTTTTAGACAGTAGCCATGGATGGAAAAACAAGGCAGGAGATGGGGGGAGAAATTGCAATAGATGAGGACAAAGATGAATCAGTCAAGGAGGGAGATTAGTTGCAGGAGTGTGAAACTGGAGTGAGTGGAGTTGATAATACAGAATTAGAGGCCCGGTAGAAGTAGTATTTGGCATTTACAAAAATGATAAAAGTCTACCATAACTAAAAGGTAAAAGTTCAAATGGGATGAGAAAACCAGAGATTTCATTCTTCTGAGGGACTGAACGTGGGCACGGAAAAAGCAGTGAGTTTGGTGTTCAGGGAATAAGGTGCTAAAAATTTGCCTTGTGGCTATGGAAGCTGTAGCTCTTCAAAAAGCAGCACAGGTGAACAAGAGCTTGTGCTGCCTAGAGCAGTGTGGTTGTGTAGGAAGTTAACAGAGGAGGACAAGTGCCAATGAAAGCAGAGGATGGTGCACTAATGGGTTGGGACAAACATGGTGGAGTTGAATTCTCACAGCACTGTTTCTTTTTTCGGCACACAGATGCGCTACACAAGGAGGGTGTCAGTCTGGCCAGTGGCTTTTGTCGGGGGGCTACGATATGAATCCCCAAAAGTGAGCCCAGCAGGGAAGGTGGTGGGCTGGAAAACCGTCTTTGACCCTAATCGCCCCTTTGCTATTGACATGGCTGGATTTGCTATCAGCATCAAGTTGATTTTGGAGAAGCCTCATGCCAGTTTCAAGCTGGAGGGAGTTAAAGGAGGCTACCAAGAAACCAGTCTGCTGAAGGATCTAGTGACTATGGATGGGCTGGAGCCCAAAGCAGCCAACTGCACAAAGGTGAGTAGGACAAGAAATCTCAAAGATACAGTCTCCTTGCTGGGTCCTGGCTCCTTTTACAGCCTCCTGCCACACTCCTCCACCTTCCAGTGTGCCTGCCCTGTGCTGGCACATATCAGTGCCCAATGGTACTGGGGCACACAGATGTGAAGCTCAGAGAGAGCTGAGGAGCAGTGCTATGCATTCTGTGTAATAAAGGGCCTCAGATGCACAATTTGCGTCCAGATTGCTTCTCCAAAATCCAGGATGACTGGCAGAGGATTGAGTCTGGGATTTTGGTCTAGAATGATCCCTTCTCCTTGTCACTGTTTCATGTGCCCATGAAGTGTCTCTCAAGATCAACCCTTTAGAATCACATCCTTCAAACAGCCATGAGGCTCAGGTTTCTGAGGATCCTGCCCAATGGATGCAATGCACTGTTGTTTCCACAGCATTCAGAACACCCGAACTCTTTGTGATTCCCTCTAGGTGTTGGTCTGGCACACAAGAACTGAGAGGCCCACTCTGGTTAATGAAGGCAAGCGTGGGTTTACAGACCCCAGAGTAGAGGTGTAAGCAGAGAGCCAGCTCCAGGTTGTGAGTATCTTTGTGTTTATTGTTTTTAGCAAGACAAATAAGCTGTACCTGTTTCCTTATTTATGCTATTATTTTCTCAAAAACTGTATATATGACTGCTTCAGTAATTCATCACACCATCCTTCAGACAAGAAGCAGATTCTCATCTTTACCCATGTATGGTCTGTATTTCTTACTCATTCAAGCCTCCTTGCAGACCATATGGGAGTTTTGCCTGACAGAGAGAAAAGTGGCAGCAGAATCCCCCAGTCTCACTCAGTATTAATGACAAGCCAAATTCCTTGCCCCTGGACTCTTTCATCCAGCTCCAAACTCTCTTTGGTGTGGGAGTCGTCCTACAGCATGGAACAAGATCACACTCCTGCAGGCAACCTTTTGTCCCGGCAGCCCTGCCGCCTGTACTGTGCCTCATGCATCCACCTGCAGCTTTTATCATGCATGAACAGCTGTGGTGTGGGTGCAGCAGGGAAAGGCTGATGGAATGCTTAGAGGACCTCAGAACAGGAAGCAGCAAAGCAAAACCTACACAGACTATCAGTTTGAGGTGCTTGGGATGAGAAAACCAGAGATTTTCATTCTTCTGAGGGACTGAATGTGGGCATGGAAAAGCAATGAGTTTGGTGTTCAGAGAATAAGGTGCTAAAAATTTGCCAAAAAATGCTACCAGAGCTAGGAATACATCTGCTGCTGAGGAGAAATAGTGAAGGCACTAGGAAGTGCCTTTGTAGTTCACAGAGCCAGGTTCAGCAGCAGGATGGGGGATTATGGCAACCACCACAGGTGACAGCAGGAATGTATCAGAAATCATTCATATGTTCTTAGAAAGAGATTGACGATGAACAGGCTTCAGAGCAGCTATGACCTCCTCTGCCAGATGCCATGCCCTCTGATCTCAATGGCAGATTCCTGTCCCAAAACTCCTAAAAGAATCCAAGTATCCCAATTTCGGCATACCCGGCTCTTTCTGAAATGACTCATATCTGTGTCAGGACACAGGATGCTGAACGGTTTAGTCCTACTTTGGAAAATATTCCAGACTTGCTTTTAGTTTTGACCTCAATATATACCTCAGCTCAGCCCTACCAGCGGAAATAAAACTGACAGCTTTTATATAGGCAGTCATGAGTATTTCAAGTCCAGAACTGATCTCCTGTGTGCTTCACTAGTAGCTGCACTCAGCATTTCCACAGCACCTCATCATCTCTGAGTGACAGCCACACAAAGAGTGCAAAGCAATCCTAGTGCCTGTACACCCAGCAGCAGATGGAAGGGACAGGAGTCAGCTACCTAAACACAGACACCTGGAGTTACCATAGGGACCTTGGGGTAAGCTACCTGATCCTCCTGTAGGGCACAAACCCTGTACCACTTCTGACAGCTTTTTATTAATATTTCAGATATCCTAGAAACCCATAAATGATGCAAGATACCTGTGCTTATGTGGCAGCTCCTCTTTTCACCAGTGCTTTTTTGAGATCCACTAGCAGCAACAGGCTCATTTTGCCCACTCGCCTATGCTGAGTCTGCAGCAACCTAAAGCTATGATTGCCCAAACTCAGTTCATAAGGACTCAGAGTCCAGTTAACTGGTCTGGAGTAATCACTTACTTTGTAAAGGATGAGCAGGCTTAGAAAAACTCAGATAGATTAGACCCTCCTTAGATAGATTAGATGCCTCCTACTTGCCAGAAGAGGGGGCTGACTGCTCCACTGGAGATGCAGAGCGCAGATGTGATGTTTTCACAAATGTGCCATTTATGGATGGGCACTTTTGTCCTCATCTCTCTCCCTGGCCAAACACTCAGCCATCCTCCATAAGAAATGCAATGCACCAGCTATGGATTCTCATGAGAATGGCTCCCCCCATGAGTCATTTGTTGTGGGAAAGGAAAGCAACTAGTCTAAAAGATCAAAACACTGCCACTGATTCACCAGCAGGACTTTCACCTTTATCCAAGCCATCCTCTCCAATAGTTTCAAGCAGATTGTTGGCTGGGTCAACCTTGCAGATTTTGAAGGATCTTTGCACTTGCACTAGCAGTGAATTTGACCACAATCCCTTTTGCACCATTGTGTGTCATGTGGGGCAGCTGCTCTGATCCACCACGTTGGCAGGTGGCATCTACTCCAGGAGACACATGCAAGGTAAATCGCTTGATAATCAAGGGCAATCAAGCAAAATCATTAGATTGCCTCTCTTAAAATTTTTAATTGAGATCTCTGCCGAAGGCTACTGTGTTTTGGAGGTCCTTACTATCAAGGCTGCTGAGCTTCCAAACCTTGATAGACATGATCTAGATAAGCCAGTGCTGAGAAAAAAAAGAGGCAAAATTGCTCCCCTGAGGATCTTCACAAACACAATAGGAAGAATGTTTCCATCTTTCCGTCCTGCCAGTTAATCCTCCTTGGGGATAAGATCAAGCCAGTTAAGTCCAACACCTCCCAGAGCCCCCCTTCCCTTTAAATCCTGCAGATGTGAGTCAGGCAGACATTGCTTGATGTGGGATTTGGTACCCTCCTAATCCCTGGCTGGACCACCTGCATGGCTGCTAGCCACAGAGCAGCCAAAAGCTGTCACAACATACATCCCTGCTGACTGTCTTGAGACACCCTTGAAACACAGGCTTTGGCTTCTGAGAACATGAGATGGAAATTACTTTCACCTCGTATTTTCCTTTGTTAAAGTCCTGAAAACTGTCACGGAAGATTGGTGTTATAAAAACTACCTATTCTTATTGCTAACTTTTATTTACAGGCACCCAAAAGAGAAGAATGTGCTTAGGTTAGCATAGGACTCCTGCTGCCTTGTGAAATTTGGAAACAGAGGAAGTTCATCTGCATTTCAGAGCTTCCAGACAGACTGACTAGAGATCTTCAGATCTCATCCTCCTACTCTTTCTTTTTAAAAATTATTGAAGAAGTTAGAATAATGACTTCAAGTGCAGACAAAAAAAAATCTGTCAAAAACTTTATCTAATTCATAAATAAAATCCCCCAGCTAAGACTAGTGCAGATAGAACAAGCAGCTCTTCAGCTATATTCCAGCCCAAAGCAATGCACAGTGTAGTTGAGGAACCTGTTTACTGATGCCTGCAAGGTGTTTGCCTGAGCCAGGGGATAGCCCTGTTACACTGGATGTCGTATTTACACCTTCTTACCTCACCTTGTGTTTGTTTTGACAGAGGCAGAGGGCTGTGATTGTTCCTGAAGTTCATCAGCAGCCATAGCAGCTGTGCACCCTGCCTGTCCTGCCCAGCGCTCTGCTCCACTGCTGGAGGATGATAAACACCCCCAAATGTCACCACTCCAAACAGCTCCCACTGCCCAAAGAGGTGGTAATAAGGAGGGACAGAGCTGATGTGGTGCCCTGGGATCCTCCCCACCTGGGAGAGGAGTGCTTCCCTTCCCCACTGGGCCCTGTAATTTTAACCATTCATTAAAACTTATTAGATGTGTTCTCAGCTGTGGCAGCACAGAGGCTGAAATCCAGGATGGGTGCAGGTGCCTCTGAAGGTCTCTTCTGGAATATTGTGAAACCTGAGCTTCAGTAATGCATCTGCAAGCTGCAGTAGTAGTAGTTCAAGGACCGGAGTTGTCACTAAAGCACAAACATGGACTTGTTGGCCTGAGGCTGGTGTGCTCTCAAAACAGCTTGAAAGCAAAGCTAGCATGAGAGTCTCTCCCTCTGAGGGAAGCACTCAGATATATACACAGTTCAGCCTTCAGTGTTGGAGAGGAAGCTGTGCTGAAGAACCTCATTTAGGGTTTGGGAGTTCAGAAGAGATCTGGTGCCTATTTCTCAGCACAGATCTTCAACTGCTCCTGCTTAAGGTTGTTTTGGAAAATGCCATCCAATATCCCCAGGCACAGACGCCCCTGGATGAAGTTCCTCTCCTGCTCAGGGAGACACAGCAGGTACTGTACCTCAAAGGCCATGCCTCTGTGTCTTGCTGCACAGACCAGAAAGCAGCGGCAAAGATGGGTGGACTTGAACATGTTCAAGGCCTGGAAGCCTGCTGCAGCACCATCAGGTGCTTCAGTAGCCTCAAGTCATGTGCATGGACTTGCTTCCTAGACCTCTAGAGAGGAAGACAACTCTCTGAGAGGGAGGTGGGTGAGAAGTGCTCAGAGAAGAGGAACCCTCAGCCTGCACTCATCTGCTGTGAGAACATCAAGGAATGTGAAGACATCATCGGGAAACCTATCTGGAACACATAAATGACAACTGAAATAACAAATGTGGCAAGGTTTTCGAGCTGAACTTTGAAAAAAGTTTGTGGTGCTGTGAAGAGAGAGGAGTCAGTGTCATGTAGAAGGGTTTCCCTTTCCCTCAATAAAACAGGAAAACAGCCAGGTGGGAGGCAGCCTACAAAACAGGAGGTGCAAATGAGGACCAAAGGAAGGATGCACTGGATTAAAAGCACAAGTGTTGGTACCATATGTGTGCGTGGGAAGTGGTGTCGCTGCGACTTTTCCAGGAAGATTCCTTGAATGACCCAGAAACCCCTCTGAGCATATCTTTAAAACCTTCTTCATTCAGGCCATGAGAAACAGGCCTTAGGCATTCAAAACACACCAAGGATTTCACAGCTGGGAGAAAGTTAAAAGCAACGGAATCATCCCTTGCCCAAGAAATTCTGGGCTAGCAGGAAACTTATTTATTTGTTGATTTATTTATACTAGAATTCTTCTCTGCCTATTCCTTGTTTAGTTTTGGTTTTTAGCTTAGGTCACATGACATATTAATAAAGAAAGACTATTTCCCCCCTTGCCTCAGAACAGTAGAGCTTGGTGATCACTGAAGAATGTCATATGTTCTGTGCTCCCTGGGGTTTCTTCACAATAGTATCTTAAACTGGCAAAATAATCAGAAACACAGCAAGGGGGGCAGTACAGCGAAGAAAATTGCAGTTCTTTTATGCAACAGACGTGGGTGGCGCTAAGTTTCTGGTTCCCAAGCAATCACAGTGAGGTAAAAACATGAGCAAAGGACTGTCTCACTCAGCAGGCAGTTCCCATGGGATCTCAGAAAGCCTCCATGAAGGGCGCTCTCTGAAGGGTATCTGAGAGAAGGCGTTGATCTATATTCCCTCAGGAGAAGGAGGAGCCACGCATCCTGCTATAGGAAGGGGACAAAGTAGGGGAGGGGTAAAGGGGATGAGATGCCTCCTTTCAGAGAGAGAGACAGGAGAAATCAAAGAATAGGCATCAAATAGAGAAATGGAGACTGCATTTAGTAAGGCTAAGGCCAGGATCTGTCTGGATGAACATATCAGCAGTACAAGGCCACCCTGCCAAGCTGTCTCAGCATGAAGAAAATACTGAATAGGCTGAGAAAACAGTGTCTTCTCTGGACCTGAGAAAGGTCCTTATAGAGCAAGGGTCTGGTATACTGGCACTGGTAGCATGAAGGAAGCCCAGCATCCACAAAATGCTTTTCACTCTGCATTTGTCAGAGCTTTCTGTCCTGTCCTCTGCAGAAGGTAACAGGGCTTGCACTCCAGTGGGCTTTGTGAACCCATCATGCCACCAGGCAGGTGGGCTCAGTGCTTCTACCCAGCATTAACCCAAGATTAAGTCCCCCTTCTTTGTGGTTTCAATAAAGTAGCAAGAGCGAGGGAATAAAGGAGTTGATTTCTGATGCTCCATTTTCTCCTCTGAGATGGGTTAGATTTCTGCCCGTATGAACAGGAGGAGATGTGGTGATTAATTCTGTGGCCTTTAATCTCACACAGGTCCTACATAGGGTTTAGGCACTGACAGTGAGTGTTCGTAGCAAGGATCTATTCCCATTGCAACAGATCTCACCACACACATGTTTTTAGAGAGTTATTCTCTCTACATCTTCATAAGAAAGCAAAATTATTCCTTCTGTATGCACTACGCTGTCAGTTCAGTCTTGCTCAGAGTGGGCTCTCAAGACCAGCCCTATTGCACCATCTCTGTTCTTGCCTCAGCCTGGTCCTGTGGAGCAGACTTTCTGTGAATCAAGAAGTTCCGTCAGTCACTACATAGTGCACAACTGAGACCTTGTAAGGACAGCATGAATGTATGCAGCTGATATTCCAGGCTAGCAGACATATGGTCCTGTTCAGCACAAATACTCTTTTCCCTGTAGAGCAGCCTGAGGAGAGCAAGGACTTCTGCTGGCCAAGGCATATCAGCTAAGGGTGGCTGAGTAACAAGCATCACAAATTGAGATGGCTGTTCACCAGCAGAGCTGGGTGGGAGAGCCCAGGACAGAAGCAGCTGCCAGAGTTACAGGCTTCAGGGGAAGTGAGTGCAGTAAGGAGGGAAGCTGCAGATGAAGCCTGATTTAAATGAGAGAAGGCATCCCAGCGCCTAGTTTTCACTAGCATATTAGTACCTGATATTCATGTTCTCTGAGATTCACCCAGCTCACAAACCAATCAATATTACTAACTTTTCCTGTTGCAGAAAATACTATTGATGAACGAAAGAGAATGTTGATAAAGTACTTTTTAATGGTTATTTATTTATATTGAATGGTACTAGAGCATTATTAAATATGATGTGAATAGTATGATATTGCATTGTCTTGTCTGCAGCCTAAGTGCTTACTCCTTTACCAGGAAAACACAGAGGAATCTGTAATGGAAAACATATCCATTTCAGTTGTTCTCATTTCAAGGCTACTCATTTCATTCTTCATCTGACCCAAATGTCACAAGAGTAAGTCAAGCAAAAACATTTCAGGTCCCTGAGACCGGTGCCTGTATTATGGAAATAAAGGCATTGGACTGGGAGACAGGAGAATATAGCCTAAACTCCATAGTCTCATGGCATCTCTAGCTGTCATTTTGGACATGGTGCCCATCCCTACGGAGATTGCTCTGCAAAGGTGCTGACCGTGACTCAGAAGTGAGTGAATGGTGGTCAAAACATAGGGCAGGCAGGCAATTCTCCATCCCAAGGGGAAGAGTGCCATAAGCTGTCTTAGTGAAATGTCTGTTTTACAGGAGCCCACTGTTGGCTATTCCACAAGCCTGGGAGAAGCTTGGATACCCAGGTCCTGTTTCTAATGCTCTCACTAATTTACTCTATCACTGGTCCAAGGTACATGACATAGCTGTCAGGGGTTTTTAACAACAGGGCACCCACCTCCCAGAAACACAGAAGCAGTTTTAAGACTCTTCTGAGGAAGCCTTGCTAAAACTTTAGCATACTAGAATACAAGCCAAATTCATACCTGTGTAATAAAAAAAATCGCATTCACAAAGGTGAATATGAAGTGTACAAGCCAAGATCCTGCAAAAGGCTGACAGAGAACTACTGTGGCCAAGGTACCTGAAACATCCACCTCACTAGAAAACACAGTGTCATGGTTTAAAACCACCTCACTCCCCAAAAATGAGGGGCAGCTCTGCTTGGCTGAAAGCATCCACCTGTAGAAGGATTAATGCTACCTTCCTCTTCCCTTAATGGAAACCCTGGGGACTGGAAGGGCAGTGGGTAAAGCACATTGACCAGCGCTGTATGAGCTCTCAGCCTGGTATCACTGTTACACCAGCTCTTCCTCCCCTCCTCGGGCCCTGCATTTTCAAGGCAAAGATTCCCAAAGTCACTTTGCTGCACTTTGAACAGGGATCTAGTGCAGCCCCCAGAAGACAGGGCATGGAGGAGAAAGGGAGGAAAAAAAGAGCAAGCAAGAATGAATCTTATTAAACGGAGTGAGGCACTTCTCTCAGTCTCTCATCATGTTCAGGCCTGATTGGAGGTGAAACTGCACTTGGAGGGAGGGAAAGCCCCCTCCCCTGGGACAATCCAGAGGCTCTCACACAAACTTAATTTCAAGCTCTGTTGAAGATGGTGTTTGGTTTAGTTTGGTGGGGGTTTTTTGTATGCATTCAATTTAATTTCCCAGGGAGCTGTGTGAAAATGAGAAAGGCAGACCTTTGACTGTGAAGCCAGCCCAATGCCTGTTTCTTACAGATCTAGTCTCACATTGTTTTCCTCCATCACTGCCCTCAATAAATCTCTGCACAGAGGTTGCTAAAATGCTTGCCACCTCCCTTCCATGCTTCAGTGGAGACAGTTACATTATTTTTTTGCATTTGAGCAATCTAATTCATTTTTAATTCAAAACACACCCTAGTTTCCACAGCTCTGTTTAAAACAGGAGCACTGTGACCTTGAAAAGGCTCAGACCTGCTGGCACCATGAAGTTCTGACCTGTATTTTGCTCTCCGATCCTGATTTGCTTGCTGTTTGGTGAGGAGAAGGCTCGTGGTGGGTTTATGATCCACTCATTTCAGTGCTGATGGTTGAAGCGGAAGGAGAGCAACTGCAGTTGGTTTGGAAGGCTCCTGAGGGAGACATTCCTGGAGATTCAGCTCTCCGAGCCCGTACAGAAACACGTGCTGGCTGACTCCTCTGCAAACAGCTGCTCTGCCTAGCTGTGTTTAGTTTTCCAGTCAGGAGAACAAATATACACATAGGTGAAAATACAGATTGGGGTAGGCTGTTGCCTTTCCATCTGATGTGCTTCTGCCCAAGAACTGGCACAGGGTGGCAATTTTTACAGCTAAGCCCTGACTACAAGTAAGTTAGCAGAGCCACTGATGTGGGGCAGCTCTCATGGGTCCAGCTTCTCCCTTCTCCAAGACAGAGGCAGACATGCTTTGTCCAAATTGTTCCTGCATTGAGATTTCCTACTGTGACCCAAGGAAGGATTGCAAGTGAAACATATAGCACTACTGGCCCTAAAACAATTGCTGTCTGCAGCCCCAAATCATACATGAAAATCTTGGTTCCTTTCTTTGTTTCATAGCTGATGCAGAGATTAATTCTTTCCTGTCCTTGGCATTGTATTTGCTGGAGCTATCAGCAGAACAGTGAGTGTTGCTTTGTTTTATGGAGGGGAAGGCAAGTAGGGTAGGTTTGCTATGATTGTAGAAGCATCAAGAAGAAGGCACAAGAAGAATGTAAACAGTACAGACTCACTGTGATGTACAAAAAAAGCAAGCTTTGCAGCAGCAGCATTGGGTGGGTTTCAGTACAGCAAGACTTTGCCCAGGGAAAAGAAATGTTCTCTACATTTTTTATTTAAAAACCCAATTAAGTTAAAATTAAATGTGAAATGATGACAATTTGCATCCAGGCCTTAAGCAATCCACTTAAATTGAATAATGGGTTGTTCTGCGTAGGAGAATAACTGAGATCAAGTTTCCCACAGATGTGTCCAATACATCTCAGTCAAACTCTGAAGCAAGAGTACTCCCAGCTCCTCATAAAAGTGATATCACTCTCTCCCCCTACCTTTTTCTTGTCGCGGTTGTGGGGAGGTTCGGCGCTGGCAGCGCTGGGGTGCCGCGACCTTACTAGACAGAGCGTCCCGCGGGGGACAGCCTCTCTAGGGGTGCTGGCAAAAGCCTCCTGGAGCGACAGTGATTTCAGCAAGTGTAGCGACTCCTCCGCTACAAGTGATCAGCTCTTTTGTGAAATCACCCAAGGCAAACTCAGGGATGGAGAGAGTGAGGCGGCTCCTATGGCAGTTCCACAGAGGTAGTCTTTATTGTCCAGCACCCTGCAAAGGGGAGGCCAGGGACAAGACCAGCCTAAGGTGTTGGGATTAGGACAGGCGTTTATATGGGGAAGGTAGAGGGTGGGGTGAAAACCGATTAGCCAACAGGGAAGGGGCTATTAGCATGGGAGAAGCAAGGCCTGTCGGAATGACTCCAGTTTCTCACCCTGAACTTGAAGGTGAGCTGCCTAGCTCTGACTCCTCCAGGGGAGTGCGGGAGGTTGACTTGAAGGCTCACTGCCTTCCACATTTTCTTATGCCATCCTGTTTGGAAGGCGAACAGCAGCACATGCTTCACAAATCACAGAACGGATAAGATTGGAAGGGACCACTGGAGATCATCTGGTCCAAGCCTCGCACTCAAACAGGTGCTGACCGTGACTCAGAAGCGAGTGAGTGGTGGGCAAAACATAGGGCAGGCTGGCGGGCAGGCAAACAGGGTCACCTAGACTACATTACTCAGGACTGTGTCCAGACAGCTGTTGAATATCTCCAGGGAAAGAGAGTCGCAGCATGTCTGGGCTGCCCATCCTGGTCCTCAGTGCAGGTCTGGGCCAGCACACATGGGCTGGGTGCCCAGCCAGCGGCTATGCCTTGGAATGGGATGCTGAGTTCAGGGAGCCTGCTCCTTCTCACAGATACAGATTTCTTTTAACTTTTTAAGCTTTAATTTCTCCCAAGTGCAAGCACAGCCGATGCCACCTCTTCTTTGAAGCCTTGTAGGAATTTAATATCTGTAAAATGTCCTTTCCTCTGCCACATTTAAGCAAAAGCAGGCACACAAGAGCAGGCAGATGACTGACAGCACAATCTAAGCCCCATCTCTTTACAAAATCAGCCAGAAAGAGAGGGGCATAAAAGCTGACATTTTCAGGGGCAGCATGGCCATGGCAGGAGGCTTCTCACAAAGGCCATGATGCTGTGGTCCTTTTAGGCACTGGCTGAGGTGTACCCATTTCACAAAACGCAGAATCAATCAAGTTGGAAAAGACCTCTGAGATGATCAAGTCCAGCCTACGACCAAACACCATCTTGTCAACTAGACCATGGCACTGAGTGCCACTTCCAGTCTTTTCTTATACACTTGCAGGGACCGAGACTCCACCACCTCCCTGGGCAGTCCATTGCAATGTCTAATTTCCCGTTCATCTCTCCCTGACCAGTTTAATAACCAGTTGAAAGAGGGGACAGCAGTCGAGTATTGACCGAGGATACGACACGGGGTGTAGCCCAGCAGCCACCTATATCCCTCCTTCCCCTATCCCTCTCCCGGCTCGCTCACATCGGCGACCACTGACGGAGGCGGAGCAAGGACTACGTCTCCCAGCACGCCGCGCGGGAGCACGGCCCGCCCGGGGCCCGCGCTGGCCCGCTCTGCATTCTGGGAGCTGTAGTCTCGGCGGAAGGCGGGCGGGGGTGGGCGGGTGCTGTTCCTGTGCCACAGCGAGTCCGCGCCGCTGCCCCGGGGCTCTGAGCTCGGTGGCCTCGGACGGCTCGTTCCCTCCTCCAGCCCGCCTGGCACAGCTTGCATCGGGACGGGGAGGTCCGGCTTTCGGCGTCCTGATGAAGCCCAGCTAGAAGAGCACGCTGCCGCCTCAGAAAGTTGGAGGAGACGGTGAGGGAGGGGGAGGAGGAGGAGGAGGAGGAGAAGAAGAAGGAGAAGGTCTGCACAGCGATGTAGCCCAGAGCGTGGAACGGCAGCCTGTGGAAGGCAGTTCACCTCCTCACCGCCCTGATCCCGGAGCATGGGCTAAAAACTATGTTCCTTTCCCGTGTGGAAAATCATTGTTTCCTGCTGTTTGTGTTTGTCTTCCAAACAATATTTATCCTGATCCTCTACCGAGGTGTACCTTCGAATGTGTTTCGCGGGTTTTTAGAGCCGCCTCAGGTGATGGATTACTCGAAGCCCCATGATGTGTACACAAACCTCAGCTTCTTCGCCCGGGCTCCCAATGAGGACACGATGCCGTACTGCTCAGCGCAGTCCCCAGTCCTGGGTAGGTATGAACCATTCAAACACCTTGGAAAGGTGCTTTGAAAGAACCTCTTTAGTATGTCAGAACCCTGAACGTGTCATAAATATAAGTTGTATCTCTTCAAACTTTTCCACTTTGAAATTGGTGTGCTGATGCTTGTACTGGTGTAAGTACTGGTGTACTGACATTGACAGAATTTTCTTGTGTTAACTAACTTGTTTTTATTGGTTATGTGAGGAAAAGTATTTTACAGACCTAAAAATTTCCAATATTAAGAGTTTGGTTACAAAGATGTCAAGACAATAGAGCAAGCATGAAAACAGTGCATGGTGATAATATCAAGTTAGTAATAGTTTTTTATTTTTCCTGGCAGTCCTGCATAAAATGTCCTATATAAAATGTCCAACGATTCAGTAACTGCATAATATTGACCTCTCTGACCATAACTCCTGGGTTCTTTGTCTTAGCCTTATATCGAGCCTGTAGCTCAATATAAATTGATTAAGTAGACTTGGAGTATCATTTGTATGAGGATGTAGCTTGGCACCTTGCTCATCATAGTGATCTTTTGGCTTATGATTGTTACACATTCTTTAGACTTAGCAACTTCTCTGTTAGACTTAAAAGTCTGGTCACAGGTTAATTTGTACTTAAAGTGGGACTAAATTAGAGCTGATCCTAAAAGAAGCATTCATCCAGTTGTTGCACTACTAAAACAGTTGAGAAATTTTTAGTACAAAGTCAAACCTATAAAGCGAGTGTGTTGCTACTAAAGCGGTGGCGCATCTCAGGCAATAGTGAATCCCTTCGACTGAGCCAGTCAAGAATGGATTAAGTTCTATCAGCATGCACTTAGAGCTGGTTTGGGGCCATCACCTTCTTAGAGTACTTTGTAGTAAGTTACTCTTGTTAGGTTTTTCCATACTGCACAGGTTTCTGCATGTTTAAATGTTGGATACAACTAGCCTATTGGACCACTACTCAGTAGTGGCCCTGCTGTTCTAGGAAAGCTGATAATCACACATGGAGCAAAAGAGCAAAAGTCTGGTCGTGGCTCACATGGAAGTTCTGTGGGAAGCCAGTGCTCTTGTGTCAAGTTGCTTACTTAGGTTAGAAAACTCTGGATGAGCCTTTGGATGAGCCTGCTTAAACTGCAATCTTTGTAACAACGCTTGTTCTTTTGAGATGTTTTTTTCCATCGCTTATTGTTTGCAATTAAATTAAATACACACAGTATGTATGATGGAATTGTAGGATAACTTTGGGTGTATGTTTCAGAATTTTCCTCAGAAATGGCTCTACTAAAGCCTGAAATCCTGATAGCACAGAGTGTTTTTGCACAGGTGCCTAGTGTAATGGCCTCAGTGCACTGCAGCCCATCAGTTCTGGGAAGCTACAAGCCTTGTTTCAGGCTGAATTGTTTTATTTGAAAAAGCACAGCAGAAACGTGACTGCACCTTAGTTGTCTTCACTACTGATGAAAATCCTCTGTTATAAAGAGTCAAATGAGACAGCTTTAGTGTCAAAAAAAGGAACCAAATAATTCTGCAGCTTGCCTGCAAACCATCAGATAAGTAAAAGTAGTGACGTATATGGAGGAGGAAGATGCAGAGTAAAATTACACTAATCTGTGCTCTTAGAGCTGTGAAAATTTTTAAGAACTCTTCTTCTGCCCATCACTGAGAGGGTGAAGAAAGGGGGATTGTCCTGCAGGCAGTACTTCGGAGCTAAAATGGAAATAAACAGTAAACTGGCTGGGAGAAAAAAAAAACAGCCCCAAGGCAAAGTAATTGTGGAAGCTTTGCTGCATTAAAAAAATTGAGTTGAGCATTCTTGAGGTGAAACACAAGTAATTTGGAGCATTGGTACAGATTCAGCTTAAGAAAAATGAGGTCTCTGCTACCATTTAACTTTTACTCAGTGATATTTCCCTTTAAATATAGGAAGGAAATTATTACTTCTCGTATCACTGCATGGCAACCTCTTCTGCATGTTTTGTTTTTTTTTTAACTGGGAAACATGCTTTTTTGTGAGGGAGTTGTCCTTTGTTTAGTATGTGATGGGCACATATGAACTGAGCTATAAATACTTTATAAATGTCTTGAATAGTTGTTACCATCGTCTCTCATGAGACTGATGTTTCTTGGAAGCATTATATTGGAGAGAGCAATGCCTTTTAATATTAATTTCATAAACTCTATTAAATGAGATTTCAAAACAATTCTTGAGGACTCAGCCTCCAATTCAGAGCATATAATAAGTCACTGTGCCCACTTTAAAGCGTGTTAAAGTAACTGGAAGGATGCCAAATGGCTTAAATGGTTTCTGCATCAGGGCTTTTATGAAGTGCAGCACTTTTTTCATTTATACATGTAGTAGATCATTTTGATAACTGTTTGAATTTAAATCAGCTTGCAGCTCATCTGTCTATTTCCTGTCTCCTGAATCTGCAGCAAGTTAGATCTTCCAGGGCTGTGGAGTAAGAATTAAAGTATAATTGCTAATCATCTCTGCCTTAGAGGAACTAGACTCCTGCTGACTAGTGGTACTTTTTTAACACCTAGAAGTATCCACTGAACCCTTTGTGACCAACAACTTGAAAAGCAGTGCAGATATTCAGTGCCTTTACTAATATTGTGAATAAATGACTCGAGTTCCCTCAAAGGTTAAAGTTTCTACAGAAATAACCAGTTGCCTGTTTCCTCCTCCTTTGTTTTTAGAAAAACGAAGTGTTTATATGCCAGGGTTATACTTCTTTAAACATGAAGTAGCTTTTAAATTCAAAATCTGACATTCTCTCATTCCATGCAAGATGTCTTGTTTCAGTCCATCTTTTCCTCTCATGAGAAAGAAGTTTGATGCTAGAGGACTTGGCTTTTTTTTTTATTATTTCTGTTTTGCTTTTAAGGGGTACCTTCCTTCATGCTTGGTAACTGCTGAACAAGTTGGTTTGGCCTTCGAGGACTTCAATAGTTGGAAGTTCTGTCTGTACCTCTGCTGTTTATAACTCGCTCATGCTATGGAAGGATTTTTTCTCCAAGCCCTTCTTATAGTAGTTACTGCCTTTCACTCCCATCTGTCATAACCTTTTCATGAGCAGGACCATCTGTTGTACTAAGTAGCTGCTGCTACATTTTCTAATGCTGCCAGTTTCTTCTCTTGGATTTAAGGAGAAATAAAAAGGTGGCAGTACTAGTGTTGAGATTTATTTTCAGGTGCCACTGAGGCAGCCTTGTATTCTGTCATTAGAAGCTGATGCTTAAATGAAAGCTTTTGGCATGATTTTAAATTTTTTTTCCCAAGCAGTGGTAGAATTATACAAATATGACTGTGTTAATGTAGTGTGTGGTGCTGCACTATCTGAGTACAGCATTCACCCATGCTACTGTTCCTGTTTGTTCATCTTGTGTAAGTTCTGATTATTCTGATTGGACTTGGTAATTATAGCTGCAAACTCCAAATATGTAGCAAGGAGTTTGGAAGTCCTGGAGTTACTTTTCATAAGGTGGGACAGATATGGTCAAAGTCAATAGATCCCCTGATAAGTTAAGTGTGTTGCCTAGAAAGTAAAACAAACAGGGACTGTACTGTCACTGGCACCAGTTGACAACATAGACAAGGAATTGTGAGTCCTAGCTGTACACACACTGAAGTTTCATATTCATTAAACACCCTTCATGTGATGGTACAGCCACAGAAAGAGCTTAGGAACCAGGCCACAGAAAAATTGCTTGGACACTTCAGGGTATTGATTCTGTACCCTGCCTCAGTTGGGATCCTGTGCTTTCTAGTACGTCTAAGATGGGTTTTTCCTCCATTCCCAAAGCTGTGCTTTGGCAGTTTTATTTATCCCTCTTTGGTCCAGCCTGCAACTGCTCTGTTCACATTTGGGATTTAATTGGATTAGATTGCATTAGCCTTTTGTTAGTCGGACAGTGGGGAGACATGAGAGCTAGAATGTAGCTTGTAGCCAAGGAGCATAGGGCAGCCAGGGGTTTTGGGGATATAAGTCACACTGAATTTTTTTTTTCTTCCCTTGGTGTATTCTAGATTGAGTTTCTGAGCTGATTTGTTTGAGGTATGGAGCCAGGCACTGTGGGAGAGAACATGAGATCTTAGAAAACCTGGAAAATGCAAATGTTACGCTCCTGAATGCTATGCTTGGGTATGGAAAGAGAGAACAGGAGTGAAGCTATTCACATTATCTTACTCATACTCTTACGTTCAAATTAAGATCTTGTTTTTTTCTGGAATTTAAGGATTATTGCTGCAGAATCTTACTCCGCAATACAGAGTCCCAATTTTTTTATAGAGAGCAAAACCCTACCTTTGTGGGAATAAAAGGGTCTAATTCCCTTTCTTATATTTTCCTTAGAGAAATGATCTATGGTTGAAATCCCTGAATATAACACTTCTTTAGCAAACTCAAGTTGTCATCAAAACAGTGGTTAATGATGCTTTAGTTGAAAGATCTGATAATCAGCGAGTCCATAAATCTAAACAGCAGCATAAACTACAAGTTGATAACATTGTTGAACTGAAACATGGGGATCTTAAAGGTGGAAAAGGAAATGGTATGCACAGAAGTAGGAAATAACATAATGAGACCTTCACTGTGAATGTGACCTAGATTCATGGCCCACAGAATGATTTCTCTGAAGAACCACCCTTCTGTTTCAGGTACAAATATATGGCAAGGTACTCTGCTTTCCTCTTGAGGATAGTGCAGTGAAAATCAAATTTTCCTGTGTTTTAAATAGTTGGAGAAGGACTGAAAAGTGATATTTAAGAGTCAGCTAATGCAAAATCTTGCTGATAAGCAAAAGTCAAGCTTTCTTTTTAAAAACAAACAAACAAACCAACCAACAAAATCCATGCAGTGGGATTCACAGTGACGAGGTATTTCTGACAGCATGAGAAATGGGATCAGTGATTGTTCAGACTGACATACAGGAAATACCATTTGTGTGTTCCTTGAGGAAGAAAAGGAGACACTAATCAAGTACAGGGTTGCCCGTCAGAAATGTGAGGTATACTAACTTCCTCATAGTAGCAAAATGTTCCCAGTTCTGAATGGACACTTTGACTCTCATGGCAAATTTAGTCTTTAAACCTTTTTACTGCTCTAAAAAACCTCCAACTAACCCAAAACCAACCAACCAAACCCCCCAAAAACAGTGGGTGTTCCTTCCTTCTGTGTCAGTTAAACAGGATGTGGGTGCAGGCAGGCTCAATTTTTTTTTGTATGTTTCTGTTAGAATTGTAGCAGAGGCTTGAATATATGATGGGCTGGAAGAAGCATATTCTGGACTCACCTGCTCATTTAGTCTTAGAACGCACCTGTACCTTTTCCTGCTCAAGTGAAAGCTACTAAACACCAGGTCTAAATATTTGCTCACTCTCAGGCTTCATTATCAGAAGGTTTTTGAGAGAATAGTTTATTTCAGTGGTTTAAGAGGGAATATGACTTAAAAGATACTGAAAACCTGATTTAGGTCAGCCATAGCATTAATGATCAGCTTGGAAAGAAAAGAAAATCTTATTTATAGCTATTTAAAAAAAAAAAAATAAGGACAACAACAACAAACTTGCCTTACAGACTTCTGGTGCAATAAAATATTTTGCCTTTGGTAGTGTGGCCTGCAAAGAATTTTTTAATAGAACTGTCATTTGAAGTTGTCAGCTTCTAATTATGGTTTAGGTAAAAGTTTTTCCCTAGTTCATTTAAGCATTAGATGTTAATCTTGTTCTGCATCTGTGCTTTATTTTCTTAAAAGTTCACAGTTGTAGGAAAGACTTACTGATTTCTGTATAAATATAAGTCTTCTACTAGTTCTGGAAGCTTTTCTTACTAGCCAGGACAGGCTATTCAAATAGTTGTATAATTTGCTTATTCATATTGTAACAAGGAGATTTGTGTTAAAATGGTAATTGACACGTGATATTGATTCATTTATGACTTGTCAGTATTTTTCCATCTGAGGAATGGAAAAATTCATGTAAAAATGCAAATTTTCTTTTTTTAATTAGGTAAAAACTGTTGAACATATCCGGTATATTTTATATTTCAAATCGAAATGCTGAGTAGAGAAACAAGCATAGATAGTTTCTTTTGCTACCCTGTGCCTATTCCTGAAAATACAGCATCTTCCTTCTCAGTTCTGTCATCTGCTTCTCCTAACATTTTGAAGTACTGCCTGCTTATCATAGTGTATAAAATGAAATAATACAGCAAATACAGCCATTGTACTTGTGATTATAACATCAAATTGAACTTGAAATGCTTTTAAAGGTAAAGCTGACATTTTCCTAAAGCATTTGTATTCATCCAGGCTTTAAACTGTTTCTCCCCTGACCCACTGACTATCTGCTTGCACATCTTTGTCCTTGAATCTCTTCTGAAAGAGGCTTAGAGAAATTTTCCAAATGGGTAGCAAAAGCAGATGTGTCTGTTCGTCTTGAATAATTTTCAGTGCTATTTCTTTTAGTGAATACATTTATTCAAGGATCTCATCTAAGCAACACAAGACTGTAGTAGTCAGCCAATCCCAGGGAAAAGCAGCTGTGCAGCAGCCCAGTGAGACTTGCTAGCTGTGCCAGGACTCGGAGTGCCTGGCAGGTAGCGAGTCCTCCTGGTGCTGAGCCTGGCACCACTTGGTGTGGAGCTGGCAGAGGTGGCCAGCAGGCAGTGGTGAAATTCATCACCATGGCACATCTGTGTGGGTGTTGTTAACTGTTCTGTGGTGGGGCTGGTGTCTGAAGGAGTAAAGATGGGTAGCTAATCTGGTAGGTCTGAATAAAGGTGGAGAAACATCACTGATCTTCCTTGTTCTTTTTTCTGTCTCTCCTTACAGTTGGTCCATTGACCATCACCTTCAGGGTGCTCCCTAGTGAAAGGATGATCATGAAAAGAAATCCTTTTGTTCAGTCTGGTGGCCACTACAGGCCACCTCACTGCTTTGCCCGCTACAAATCCGCCATCCTTGTGGCCTACAGGAACCAGGAGAAGTACCTTCGCCATCTTCTCTACTATATCCATCCTTTCCTGCAGCGCCAGCAGCTCAGTTATACCATCTACCTGATTCAGCAGGTAAATTCAAGTCAAATGTGCTTGGTGGGAAGCTCAGCTACACCGGTTAGGGGTTAGGTTCTGAACAATAAATGTGGCTCTTCTGATGTGGAAATACTGTTTTATGCATGGGCTGAGAGGAGGTCAGATATATGCTGTCGCATCTCCATGGCTGCTAATGACTGAAATATCATACCACTTCTCAAGATCATCATTCTGCTATTAGTTGGTTCTATCGTGGTTTTGTTTTTCCTGAGGGGATAAATTTGTCACTAAGTTGTTGTGCTAGTTTGAAAGTAAACCAGCAGGAGAAATGAACCCCCACACAATCACCTTGAGAAAGATTTCTGGTCAGAATTACAATTTATTAGAAAGATTAAATGCAATAATACAGAAGCACTAGCTTAAACCCACAAAGTCAGAGTACACCTGGCCCCTGTTGGTCAGGGTGGTGGTAGCAGTCCAGTTAAGCAGTGGTTGAAAGCAATGGTCCTGTGGAAGGTCTGGTCCTCCTCTGGATCCCTCGAGTGGTGGTGTCCCAAGTCCCCACCTCGAGATTATATGTGATCAGGTTCAGGTGGTATCTCCCTCAGGGTGGGGAGTTTCACAATGGAATGATGTAGTCCTATGAGTTGTAGGATATTTTTGGAGTCCCTGATGGTCGTTGCTGCTGTCTGTTCTGCTGGTGCCATTGAGTTCCTGATGGCCCATTAGCAGAGACGACCACTTCGGGATGGCTGGGACTGCTGCTTCACTGGAGGCAGTTACCACAGCTGAGTTATTGGTGTGAAGAAAAAGAAACACTATCCTGCCTCACAGGGTTGCCTCTTTTTTCTTTATCTCCTTGAACACCCAGCTGAGGGTGAGGGGTGGGGTGTGCACTGGGCAGGTAGTGCGAATGACCCATCATGAACAGTTTGTCAGAAAATGACAGAGGGAGGTAGAATATAGAGTTCGCTTACAGCCCACATTCGCACTTTTCTTTTGTAACCCAGGACGGTGGTAACTCGTACTTTCTTCTTTTTGAGAGTTGAATGGGATTTGTCTGTAGCTTGTCAGTTTGGCTACTGAGCAAAACCTGGAGACTAAATGCTGAAGTGAAGTTGGATGTTTCTAGTCCTGCAGCTTGTGCAGGTCAAACAGTCTTTTGTACCTGACATGGACTGGTGTTGCAAAAGATCAGTGGCAAGGAGCAAGTTCTGGATTCGTTGGTTAAAACCACTAAACAGTTTATTGGGAGGGCAAAGAAGCGTTTTTTTTTGTTTGACTAAGATCTCTTTTTATCGCGTGTAAACTTTAATAAACATTAGTCAGGGCAAAAATGTTGCTGTGCAGATTGGTTTATGGATCTCTTGAAAGTCAGCCTTCTTCAGGTGCCAACAGTGCATAGCCCCTGACACCACAAAGCTGACTATTATTGAGAATATTGTGAAGAGGATGGGTGATATTTTCAAAGTAAGGAGCATGGAATTTGCAGCCAGTATTGATTCATTCAATTGAATAAGGCTTTTTGTCTAAAACAAATTTTAACTGAGTTACCATCTTTGTTGTTTTGGTGAAGAAATGTAGGTTTTCTTTTCCAGGTAGGGACTGGTTCATTTAACCGAGCAAAGCTGCTTAATGTTGGTGTCCGGGAAGCCATGAAGGATGAAGAGTGGGACTGCCTTGTGCTGCATGATATTGACCTGGTACCTGAGAATGATTATAACCTCTACATTTGTGATGAATACTATCCCAAGCACATGGCCAGTGCCATGGATAAGTTTCAGTACACGTAAGTGCCTCCATTTCCTTTCTGTGGATATATTCTTACCGGGTCACTTTCCGTTAGAAAGTGTGGGTGAGAGCAGTGGAAGACACACGCTTTATGAGATTTTCTGTGTGTTAGTTTTGCAGTAGTGACTTCCCTAGAAAAGGATGTTCTTGACCTAAGCATTCATTCTTGACTGTTTCCTTGCCTGTAGTACCCTGTTCACAGTTAGCTCAGCTTGGCAAATGACTGGCAGGTTTCT
The DNA here is from genome assembly GCA_013397935.1 of Dasyornis broadbenti. Lineage (NCBI taxonomy): Eukaryota > Metazoa > Chordata > Aves > Passeriformes > Dasyornithidae > Dasyornis > Dasyornis broadbenti. The sequence goes on along the minus strand of VZRN01002535.1, from coordinate 207,227 downwards.
GTTTGACTTTCCTTCAAGAAAAAAGTGTAGGGTGGGAATACTGGATCATGTGAAATATGATGTGATAGGATACAGGTACTTTAAACTGATCTAAGATAAGAATTTTGAAACCAGCTTTACTTTGGTCTGCTTTGGAGGAAGCTGGTGGGAAACAATGAGGGGAATGGAGCATGATGGGAATTACACTGGTTTTACTGTTTTGAGGTTTGGCATTGTCATGACAGTGTCTGCAAGTATTCAATTAATACATGTGTGACTTGGATCACATTATTAGTTGTGGAGGACAGCTATTCGCCTTCAGTAGTGATACTTTGGTTTTTGTTGGCTGGGGTTTTTTGGAGGGGTGTTTGTTTATTTGCTTGTTTGTTTTCTCTTTTAGTCTGCCATATAAATCCTTTTTTGGGGGCGTGTCTGCTCTGACTCCAGAACATTACATGAAGATGAATGGGTTTCCTAACACGTACTGGGGCGATGGTGGTGAAAATGACGACATTGCTACAAGGTACCAATGCACAGGACAGGGTTGAAACTGATCTAAGCTGGCAAGGGAAGCATACCTGCACCCTAGGAAAGGAGCCAAGGCATTATTCCTTCATGTACTTGCAGCCTCACTGTAATCCCAAATGTTGTTGGTATTGGGAATGCTTAATGTTGGAAGATGCTCAGAACCTGTGAATCCAGTCACTGTGTGCTGGGAAAACAAAGCTTTCTCATTTCTGGAGAACAGAATGTTACTTCACATCCTTGTGCTTTCAGTGCAAGGGGTTATAACCACTTGCAATAGACAAGTGCCTTCACTGTTGTTGACAGCCCTAAGGGGAGGGCAGGAATCTGCAAGCTTGAAGAATAAGAAGGTACTTAACTAATTCTCAGTTGAGAATTTAAGTGAAGTGCATTTAGGTTGCTCCAAGTGTTACCTAATCACTGATACTTGGCATGAAAGAACACAAGAAATTCTATCTTTTGTCTGCAGTGCAGGGTGATGGAGAAGCCTGTGTACCAGTGTGAGTCAGTGACAGAAAGAGTTGATGGTTTTTCTTGTACTTGGGTTGCCATGGCAGCAGCATTCTATAGATGAGTTTAGTTCCAGGTGCTCTGTCTAATGTGAATTCTTCAAGTACAGAATCATGGCTGCAGCTTCTCTATTCAGCTTTGGAATTCCACTGTGCACCTTTATGATCCAGCACTGACGCAGGCTCATGGGGAGTGTATGAAACGAAACTGACCGTGGAAGCCTTTGTTATTTTTGTCTTGCATGATGTGACAAGTTACACGAGTTTTTTGCAAAGCAGTATTCATCTGGGAATTGAAAGCCAGATTTTATAACACAGAATTCCTCCATTGCCTTTCAGAGAAAGCCAACTAAAAGGTCATATGGTTGTTTAGAGAGTCAGCATTTATGAAAGTAACAGAATGCCAGGAAAATAGATCTTTACATCAAGTACTACAATGCTGGGTCTATTCAGCTGTTCTTAGTATAGCTTAGGCATCTAATTTAGTTTTCAGTACCAGGGGTAGAATCATGCCAGTTGTGCCTACGAGTGTACTTCTTTGAAGAGAATCCTGTAAGGCAAGTGAATTATATAGCTCCCAAAGTAGCCCTTTCTGGAAGGGAATTAGAGCACGTATTTTCAGAGAAAACTTAGGCTAATGATTAGTAATGTTTTGACCCAGAAATACATGGAGGCCATGGACAGTGCCTGTTAATGATTTATTCACATTCTGAAGTCTCAGCCTGCAGAAGTTAGGAATGAATTGGCTGTTCTTAATGACCAGCTGGGATTTGGATTTTAGCAGGTGCTCAAGCACTGCTTACCATGTAGCAAAAAAATGAATGAACCTTTTTCTTTTTTTTTTTTTTTTACATTTCAATGTCCAATTTCAAAAAGTTCTGTGCAAAGATGATTTTATTCTTTCTGGGATACTGCTTATTAGAGCAGAGGTAGTGAAAAAAATTGCCAGCTACTAATAGTTGGCAGACTGTAGTACTCTATAATACAAGTTGTAGCAAACACCAGGATCTACCTTTTATTAGAAAAATACACTATTCTAATTGGAGCCTCTTCTGTGTTAATATTATCAACTACAGAAAAATCTGTTGGACTCTTCTTAACAGTAAATTAATGTGTTAATGGTTCCATGTGCTACAGTTTTAGTCTTCTGCAATGCAGAAAAACTGTAACAGCAAAGCTAGTTTAGTGTTCTTGCATTTTTATCTCTTTATGATTAAACGTGCCATAAGCCTATGTTCGGAAAACAAGAAACTTTGTCTAAAACTCCATCTGAAATAATAGTACTATAACACTGTCAGTGAAGTGTTATAATAATCTGATGGCTCTAATCTAATAAATATTTTCAGTTCTGTAGCCTTTCAGCTTTATAACATTCCTGCTGTATCAGATCCCAATGGAACACAGTCAAACGCTGCAAACATGCCAGTTAGATAACCTCAATTGAGCAAACATTCATTCCTAGATTCACAGGAATTTTCTCTGCCTAAGGGCAGTCCTGTGATAACAGAGGTTTGGTAGCCCTAGGACTATTAAAGGCACTTTTTATTGGCAAAGTAACGTAGATACTATCAGCAACGGGTTGTGGGTTGCTTGAAAGTCACCCAAAATGCTGTTTTTAGAAGCTCTGTTCTGGAGCCTTCAGTTCTGCTTTTCTTATCTAACTATCCTGCAGCTGAGCTTACATATGTTTGTCTGGTGCCTGTATTTATTCCTAATCTTTTATTAACCAGTCTAATCAGGCCATCTGAATAAATGGCACTTCTCAAAGAACAGAGAGCCTTAATCTGGTTTTGAAACTCATGACTCGCTTCCTTGCACAAACTGGAAGTCTGAGCTCTTTTTTTTTTTTTTTTAATTTAGGTGGTGGACCTGTAGGCAGCAAAAGCTCTGCTCTTAGGAGGAAGTGGAATAATGCTCATTTGCCAGATTCAGGGGAATTGTTCTGTATGTTGTGGTTCATTCCCTGATTGCTGTGATCCCCTTGTGCCCTGTCAAAGTGCACCGCAGCTGGGAGCTTTCTAGCCCAAGCCTGGCCTAGAGCCCACTAGAGAAGATCATGTGGCCCTGTGCTGCTTCTGCACTTTATTTTTATTGCATTAACACTGAAAATCATCTCTGACTATAAGCCTGGAAGTGGCATCTTTATGCCTGAGCAAACACTTCTTTATGTTGTTTTAAAGGATCCATTTAGCAGGAATGAAAATAGTCCGGACATCACCGCACCTTGGACGCTACCGAGTGATGGACTACAGCAAAGAGACAGAGATACAAGAGCTTTGGAAAAGGTATCTGGTGGGGCTGGGGGCTATTCTGTGCCTTGTGGCAGGTTGGCTGTTCCTGTCATCTTCCTCAGAACAGGCTCAGTATGCCTCATGTCACTGCTGCTTTTTCTCCTTTAGGGAAGCTTTTTAAAAGCAGCCCCCAGTCAGTTTAAACTGAATCATTCGACTCCTGTCATTGCATTTGAAGGGTTTCTTCTGGTTTCCTACCTTTTCTTCTATTGTGAAAGACACATGCCAGCTAGGAAGCTAACACATCAGACTTAAACATGAAATTATTCAGAAAGTAAAACTTAAAGAAAAAATACTGCAAATAGGGAAATTTCAGTTTGAAGAGGCACTGTTATAGGGTCCCAATTATAAAAGCTTGCTCTTCAGTCTGTGTGGAGTTACAATGTGCCATTAAAATAGTGGAAAGCAACATTCTAGTTTGAAGACATGAGAAAGGTGCTATGAGAGACTTTGTCAAAGACTGTTTTATATAGAAGCGCTGGAGGAGGGTGTTGGGTCAAGTGTGGTGGAGGCTTCTCATACCAACAGTGCAGACTTCTCTTTATCATCTCAAAACTCAAGTTTCCATAACAACCCTGTCAAAAAGCCTACCTATAGCAGCCTATGTGCACCGTTGGTGCAAACTTCTCTGTTGCACTCCCAGGTCTCTCTAGGCTGCTGGCAGCTCCTTGGCTTTTGGAGATTGAAGCTGCCACCTCACTGGTCTCCCTCTCTGATCAGGGTCCAGTCTGAATTGTCGTCCTTGTTTGGAATACTCAGTGTGAACTTACTCTAATCTGTCTGTATCGTGGGAAGAATGGTCTCAGGGCTTTTCTGCCCTCTGGAAGACTCTTTCTTCTGCAGCTTCAGCTGCAAATGTCACCTTCTTTCTTCTATCTAACTGCATGTGTTCTTCCCTCCTCAGGCCACCTTCCCGACACAACACCAGAAAAACATGGAAAGCTGATGGAATGAATACATTACAGTTCAGGCTCCTTTCCAGGACAAAGCATCCTCTTTATACCAAGATCACTGTGGACATTGGATATGCTCCCCCATTTTCTTAAGAGACTGAAGACAAAAGCAGAGTTTGGGTGCCATATGGGCATTCAGCCAATGCCTCCCATTTTCATGTGGAGTCTGCCCCACCGGAGATTAACCCTTTTGCCTTTCACTTTTCTTCAGACTGTTTCAGATTTAGAAGAGGCTCCAGGAATAAGGTATGTCAGCTACTAAACAGTCTGTGGCTTACTGTAAAAATTGTCCAAGTCACTGTAAAACTTAACTACTGAGCCATGTCTCTGTGACAGTAAGCTGATCCAAGCTTACTGGAACCTCTGTTCTGTAGCTAGGTAGCTCTGTCCTGCTTTGTACTTAAGTGTTAATTGGGATGCAAGCCGTTCTGTCAGATTGGCCTCTGATGTGTTGTATTTTGAGTGTTGAAGCCAGTTACAGCTCTATAAATATCTTTTGTGAATTTGAGTAAAATAAATCGTGTTTAGCTTAAGAGTTTTATAAAATATTGAATAAATGTGTAATAAAAGAGAAAGTTGCCTGAAACCAGATAAACATGAGTTTAAATACCTGATTGTTTTTTATTTTTCCTGACCTGAACCACCAATGTTTAAGAGTTTTTATTGTAGCTGCAAGTAATGCAGACTGAGTGAGACCTGAGGCTGTCACAGACTCTTAACCTCCTGCTCAGAGCAGGGAAATTAATCTAGTCCTTCAGCTATTGCTCAGACATTAAATATCATTCAAGGTTGAGCTGTCTTCAATATAAAATACTTCTGAGAAATTAAATACTAGAGGAAAAACTAAGTCAAACATGTCAACAGTGGAGCTGTGATGCTGGCAGGAATGCATTTATACTTACCTGACTGGGAGACTGACACAGTCTGCCCAAACCCTTGACCTTACCATAAACTTTCTTTCTCTGCCAAGTCAGGCTGTAGCACTGACTGCCAGGTCCAGTTATTTTGAGAGTGTGACACAGGGTGTTTGGGCTTGTTGCTTGAACATACAAAAATTCCTTCATCACTGAAAAGTTGCATGTATCCCACTGTACCTACAAACATTTTAAGTTTCAGTCTTCTCTTCAGCTGAATCATGTCCTAAAAGAAACTCTCCCAAGACTGGCTTCACATCAACATGTAAAGAGAGTTAAATATAATGCAGTAAGGCAAGTACTTGAATCAAGATTTCTGTACAAATCCTGCAGCACAGTGGAATAGTTATCCACAGACTTTCACTTGTTTCTTAAACAAGACTCACAGCTGATAATGGCCTGGCTATGTATACAAATACACACTCTGCTAACAGTGTAGCCCAAAGCATTAAAAATGTGGAGAGGAATTTCTCCCCATCCAACACACCTGGCCACTGCCTTTCCTTCCCAATCCCTTTAGAATAACAGGCATCCTGCTGTGGAATGAGACTTCAATCACTGCCATGGGACACATCAGCAGTCCCTCAGCAGGGGATGCTGTGGTGTGAAGGACGGGAGACACTCTGGAGTTCAGTGGACTGCATTTATTGACAGATTTGTAACACCTCCTTACCCATTACCGTTACTGCCCTTCCCTCACATATAAGCAGTTTTTCCTTAGGCTGGG
>VZRN01002535.1:127728-201302 GCA_013397935.1 Dasyornis broadbenti | reverse complement strand
GGAGAAAATCAACTTTTATCATCAAGTTTATAGTTCATGAAGAATTCTTGTGCTTTTAATGAGACCACAAATAAGTTTAAAAATAGTTGCAAAACCACACTTTTTCAGGGATTTTGTTCAAGTCCTTCCACTGGACCAGCCCAAACAAGGACACTTTCAAATGTCCCAGCAAAAAGTGCATAGAAGAACACAAGGACCCGTCCCTGGGATCAGTCTGTAATTCCAGTCCTCACAAAAGGAAACTCAATCACTCAATGAGATGCTGTGAAGGAACACTTTACTTTCTCCTGTGCTACTGAAGGACTCTTCCAAGCAGGTGCTGGAAGTCATCTGCTCTAACAGCAGCCACAAAGGAGATCTGTTGCCATTTCCTACAACCTGGGAGGTCCTGGCCCCTATGAGACCTTGGGCTGCACACTGAAATCCACTGTGATGTTGATGTACAGTGGGTTGTGTTCCACTGAGAGCAGTTTATAGGAACAGGAATTCAGCCCGTCTGTTTTCCATGTTCTAGAGACCTGACGGAGAAGCTTCATCCTGGGAACAAAGAGAGAAAAATCTTCACTGACATGCACAGGAGGGGAGTTTTGAGCTCTTTCCCAATACCAGTAAATTTGGAAGCAAAGCTACTGCCATTGTCTATCTACTGGGAATGCAAAGTCCTGTTTCTCCTGTCTTCAGCATGGACAATCATATGGGGAGAAAAGTCTTTTGGTTCAATCTCTGAAATCACATGCTTAAATCATATCCATGTAACTGGAACTTTGGAAATTTCTAAGGAACATCTCCCAGTAAGTTCTAGAAAGATCTCATGTACAGAAAACAGCTACCAGATGTGTACAGTGTTGTCACAGCAGTGGCCCCCAGGTGCATGGCTCAGCCACAAACCAAGACAAGATGAGGTGGAAACCTGTTCTTGACCCACCTCTCTCGATTCTCCTCGTTACCATGGTCACGGTTGTGGAAGATCATCGTGTACCTGGCCACATCAGCAGGTGGCCTCACCACTTTCATCTTCTGCATCTCAACCCTGGAAGAAGCAATAAAGAAGTGTTGTGAAGAAGACAACACCTATAAACCAGCTGTTAATGAAAAAAACCCAGCAACTGGAGATTTCATCTCTTGTAGATTCTGTGGAGGCAAATATAAAGAGTTGTAAAATCTCATCTGCATCTCTTCCACAACCCATTTTGCCACAGAAATGAGGCTCAGAGTTGCATTTCTGGAGAATAAGTCTGAGAGGGTGATGGATACACCTTTCTTTTGAACAGAAGCAGGCAGCTACTGTAGTAGAGATCATGTAGAGCTTTAAGCACACATTATACAAGAAAGTACATTTATATCAGTATTGACAGGACTACTCTGTATTGCCTTGTAAGAAGTATCCACATGTTCTGCAACAAGTTTATCTCAAGCCCTGCAATAAAACCCCTATACTTGATAGTTCTTGGCTTAAAAAAATTAAAAGGGGACAAAAAACCAACTTGTTTTCTTTTTTAATAGATGGCAGACAGCTGCAAAACTTTTATTTGTTCACATGAAGAAAATGTCTTTGAGAACAATGCCAGAAACACTGAGCCCCATGCATGGATTTAAGTGTCTCACATCAGTCACTTGATTGGAGCTTTTGATCTTAAACGTATCTGTGGAGCACAACTTTCATCTGACAGCAGAAAGAAAGAAACTTCATGCCAAGGGAATTAAAGAATAGTCCACCTCTTTGCTAGTCACTCAGGAGCTGAAAGAAAAATAGGAAACCAAAAAAAAAACCTCAGCCCCTTACAGATTTCTAATGACTTTGTAGCAGTAAATTATCAAACAACTACAAGAAATTATTTGAAGAATCTCTTTTTGATACACACCTGAGGAAGGAGCCCAAAAGAGACCATCACGTTTGTCCCTGAGGCAGAAGAGTAGGACCCGAGAGCCCCCACAACCCGAGTTCTGACGGCTCCGGAGGGATGCTGCCATCTGCCGACTTCCCTCGGGAAGGCTCCAACGATCTCTGCACAGCAACCCACTACACAGCAAGCTTGCCCTTATCTACCCCAGCAAACTCGGTCACCAGCCCAGCCCCAGGCCCAGCAAAGAGGAAAGGCACAAGCCAAGCCCAGCTGTAGAGCACACACTGGATCATGACTTGGTTTCCCCACCAAGACCACAAGAGCTGCAAAGTTAGTAAGTGCCATATACAAGCATCATTTTTGTTTCCAACCCCTTGCAAATATCATAGAGACCCTCAGTAAATCCTGCTGTCCTGCTGCACTGCTGCTTCTCCACTGTCCATGGGAACATCTGAAAGAACTATCACCCACAGGAAGCCAGGGAATAAGATGGCACCAAGCCACCCCTTACACTATTTAAAAGCCAGCTCCCAGGAGGTCACAGAGAAGTTGGTGTGTCTAGGTAGGAGTAAGAAGGAACAAATAGCCGTGGTTAGGAAGGGACAGAAATCCGTGCCTCCAGCAGACCTTTCAGATTTCTTGAGATACAGCTGACCAATTTGCTGAGCTGACACTGATAAACACTTTCATTTGGAAGTTCCTAACTTTTAACATACTTGATACCCGGTATATTTACATAACATCACCAGGGATGTAAATTTTATGTCCCCAAAATATTTGTTTGCATATTTAAGCAACTAAAAAGGATAAGAACTTTAAAATGACAGGGTATAAGCCAAGTAACAAACTGATAGGCTCTGCCAGCAGAGCTTGTGCAGTTGTGGGTTCTTATCTGCTGTTTGCTTATGGTTTTTTCTCCATTTACTAATAGCAATTCAGGATTAGAGATTTCTTCCTAGGCAAAGGGCAAATGATCAACATAAAAGTTTTGTTGACTTCTTTGTCCCACTAAACCTCTCCAACCAACAGGTTTCTCCTACTTTGACAGGCACAGCTGCAAAACTACTTTAAACAAAAGCAAAAGCGCATATGCATATATGTGCAGCTTTTCTAAAATTCCAGTTATTTGCTATCTTCAGTATAATCAACACCACACAAATACAAATTAAGCCCTGCTTGGAGTAAATCCAGCAGTCAATGAATGCAAAACACCCAATCCCACCAAAACACTCCCACACTCTTGCAAAGTGACTCTGGCAAACCACACTCCAGACTTCAACTATAACCAATTTCCCAGCAAGAATACAAATGCTGTGTCTGAGACAAAACCAAACCAACCAAATAACTTAACCCACACCCAGCCAACAGTGTTATCAGGAAGAGGACCAGGCATTGGGCATACCTAACCCCTGTGAAGAGGAAACTGTTCATAGAACTGCAACTTGCACTTCACATCTCCACTGTTCAATACTGTTTTGAATGAAGGCCCCTGTAGTGTTCTACTTTTGGTGGCTTGGTGTGAAGTTGCACCAATTTTTAAATTTTTTGTTTTTAAAACAAATTCCTCATTGTTTACCTGATTCGAAGGTCATCATCTTCTCCACCCCAACCCCAGTAGTTGTTAGAGAATCCATTCACTTTGGAAAACTGATCTCTTGTTAGAGCAGTTACACCTCCAAAATATCCCCGGTACCGTAACCTAGAGGTACAAGAAGAGAGAATGAAGAATTAAAAGTCAAATTCTATCAATAATGAAAATATCACCCTGATACTCCAGATCTAGACTTGTCTTTCACAGAGTTATGGGTGCACAAATCCTTGAAAGCTGGTCCTGTTCTCTTCCTCTTTCCACAAAAAATTGGTGATTTGCTTGTGGCCAGAAAAAGTTACCTCTCCAACTGAAAGAACAGAGTCTTATGCAGAAGCTTCTCTCTTTTTACACAATCCCCCTTGCCAGCCAAAAAGGTACTTTACTTCAGGGACTCTGATGTATGGAAAAGGAACAAAATGATGCACTAATGTAGTAGAAGCTTTGCAGTAACAACAGTGAGCCACTGACTGTATCAGAGCTGAATCTGAAAAACTTGGAACGCAATCAGCTCACAGCAAGAGGACATGTGCTACTGGATATTGCAATAACAATTCCAAGGTAAGGTACAGTGCAAGTTACTAAGTAACTCAATGTAACAGAGCTCAGCTCTAAAGGAGACTAATTTCTAACTTTCACCTTCCTCATCCTGACAACTGCCTCTGCTTCAGAAAGGTGTTTGCATACCATGTTTATTTATCTTCTTAGGCCATTCTGCTAATTGCTTTTTATGATGCCCTCCTCTGTCTTGGCACTTAAGGTAACATTACAACACAGCCTCTACTACCTTGTCCCAGGCCGTTCAGAGGTGATGCGCACATGGCTGCAGATTGCATTTTGATTTGTACATGTATAGGAATCTAAACAGATGAACAAATTGCCGGGCCTAGAAAAGTAGCCATTATGGCATTTTACGTGCCACACAATGCTTATTATTTCTGGTTTACCATAAGTATAATTTTAAAACACCAAAGGAGGGAAAAAAACCAACGCAAGACCCTCAACACAACCTCCTTTCGATTATTTTTACTGGCTGATTTTTGCTCCTGTCTCAGCATCACAGAGGAATTGTGAAGGTTGAAGGTGCCTCCACAGACCAAGTAATCCTGCCTCTCTGCTCAAAGCAGGGTCTGCTAGATCAGCTTGCTGAGGAACATGTTCAGTCAGATTCTGAGCATCTCCAAGGATGGAGACTCCACAATCTCTCTGGGCAGCCTGTTGCAGTATTTGACCAACTTCACAGTAAAAAAGCTTTTTCATATGTTTAAGTAGAAATTCCTGTATTTCAGTTTGTGCCCATTGCCTCTTGCCTTTCACTGAGAAGGGTCTGGCTCCACCATCTCTACTCCCTTCCATCAGGTATGTATACATATTTCTAAGATCCCCCTCTGCCTTATCTCCTCCAGGCTGAACAGTCCCAGCACTCTAAGCCTCCCTTCATATGTCAGATGTTGCAATCCTTTAATCATCTTCTCAGGCTCTTCTCTGGACTTTCTCCCCTATGTCCCAGAAGTGGACACAGCATCCCAGGTATCATTTCCATGGTGCTGAGTAGAAGGGAACAATCACCTCCCTCAACCTGCCGGTAACTCCCCCACCACCAATGCAGCCCAAGATGCTACTGGCCTTTGTCACAAGGGCACATCGCTGGCCCAGATCCTTTTCTGTAAAGCTGCTTTCCAGACAGTCGTCCTCCAGCAGCTCCTGGTGCATAGAGTTACTTTTCTTCAGGTGCAGGACCCTGCATTTCCCTTTGTTGAACTTTAGATTCCTGCTGGCCACATTGTTCTCCAGCCTGACAAAAGCCATGGTACATAAACCAATGCTGTGAGATTTCCGTTTTCTGAAAACCTGCTGAGGGTGCAATCTGCCCCATCTTCCAGGCTACTGATGAAGATACTAACTAGTACCAGCCCCAGTATCAAACTCTGGAGTAAACCACAGACCTCCAGCTGGACTTTGCTTCATTGATCAGAACCCTTTGAGCCCAGCAGTAACTTCTGACAGTTTTAGCCCATCTCCCTGTCCACATACTAGTCCATACTTCATCACTTCATCAGTGGGGTCATTATGGGAGACAGTGTTGAAAGCCTTCCTAAAACAAACACTATCCATTACTACACCCTCATCTAAGCTAGTCAAATTAGAGAAGGCTATCAGGTTGGCCAGGCATGATTTGTGAACAGATTTGTTCTCTCCTCTTTATCTCCTCTCCTGGAAGAGATAAGCCACAAGGTAGAGGAGGTTCCATCAAGTTTTAATTACACATTACTACCTTAGGACTTCTACTGTGGATGCTACAGAAAAATGTAGTAAACAGATGGAATGGACAGCAAGAAGGTCCCATAAATAGGAACAGCAGGGCAGAGCCCTCCCCAGCTGTGCTTTCAGGCTGCACTGACAGTCACCAACAGTACCACATCCCACTGTTCCAGCAGCCTGACAGTTTGGGAACTGACTGCCCACCCACACATCCATATACACACCCCACTGCTTCCTTATTCACCCCATAATTCCCCTACACCACTGGAGACACAGACACCAAAGGAGCCAGAGCTGGGGTGCATCGGGAAGAGTGGGACTAGCAGGTCAAGGTAGGGGCTTCTCCCCCTCTACTCAACCTTAAAGAGACCACATCTGGAGTGCTGTGTTCAGTTCTGGTCTCCACAGCTTAAGAAAGAGAAGGAGCTGCTGGAGAGGGTCCAGTGGAGGCTACAAAGCTGATGAGAGGTCTGGATCATCTCTTATGAGAAGAGGCTGCAGGAGCTGGGCCTGTTTAGTCTGGAGAAAACTGAAATTTCATCAATGCAAATACATATCTCATAGGTGGTGTCAAGGGAATGGTGCCAGACCCTTGAGTGGTTTCCAATGACAGGATAAGGAGCAATGGCCATAAACTAAATCACAAAAAGTTCCACCTCAACATGAGGAAGAACTTCTTTCCATGGACAGTGGCAGACCATTGGAACAGACTGCCTAGAGAGGTCATGGACTCTCTGTCTCTGGAGACCTTCTAAACCCACTTGGACAAGTTCCTGTGTCACCTGCTCTAGGTGACCCTGCCTTGGCGCAGGGTTGGACAGGATGATCCCCAGAGGTCCCTTCCAACCCCATCCATTCTGTGATCCTGTAACTAGGACGGTGCTGCTCACTCAACCCATCCTCAGGAACTGGCAGGGCCCAGGCATATCTTGCTCTCAGCTGACATCACATCATGCAAAAATGCATCTCTGTTACAATGTTCACCACTCCTTCCCTGAGGACAAGAGAACATCAGCTCCTTTGGAATTTTTAAAATTGGACTGAAAAATTACATACAATGGGAACAGTCAGGAGGAAAAAATGATGTGCTGGTCTCAAGGAAATACCTTAAATAAAAGAGTTTTTCCAACCTTATCTTCAAAGACTTAATATAGAAACCTTCTGTCTAAAAGAATCTAGAACTGAGCTGTAGTTTATGCAGCTAAAGATAAGGCACTGGATCTCCAAAAGAACATGGCTGCTAAGCTCACTGCATCACAATAGAATATATCCCCCTGGAAGAAAAATAATTCCCCCTGCCCCACACCAGGAAACTAAAAAAAAACCCAAAAAACAAAAACAAACAAACAAAAACCCCAAAACAACCACAACTACCACAAAACCCCCCAAAAACCAAACCAACATACAAAAACACCTCTCCCCAAAAAAACCCCAAAACCAAACCAAACAAAAAAAAAAATTCCCACAAAAGGCAAACCAACCCACATTCCTGCCCAAGACATTTTGATACAGAACGTGTATGAGTTCGGTTTTCCCTACCTCATCCGAGCAACATGTCTCGATATGCTCACCTCAGCTGCAGCAAAACACTGAGGTCACCCAATGGGGATTTCGGCCTGTGCTATCACCTCAGTTCAAGTATCGTTCTTGAGCTCAGAATCTGAATTCCTTCAGACATGCCTTAGACGCATAGAATTATTATCCCCACTTCATGGATGCATAAACACAGGCAGTGACATAGAAAAAGTATTATTCAAATTCCAGCCACCAGCATTCCAGCGGAATACTTTGCAAGGCTCTGCAAGTGCTCCAAAAGCCTCTCACAAGCCTAGTACATATGTACTTGTTCCAGTTTTCACTAAATGACTGGAAAGTGAATATTAATCTGTATAAGAATTGGCACATCCCATCTCTTTCTCATGTATTTAACAAAGGAAATACAGAAGAAAAGCAGAGCTTTACTTCAAAGTACTTTGAGATCAGCTTTTGAAAAGCCCACTTCCAATTAATATTTAGAGGGACATGACATGAAGTGAATCTTGAAAGAAATAAGTTCGATGAAAACACTTTTAGTCATTAAATTCACCAAGCTCGGGACCCTTTTCTCTCTAAGCTGGACTGAACCTGACTTTTCACTTTACACTATTTATATCACACGAGCACTTAGGCGACCCATATAAAAATCAGAATGATCCTGTGTTATACACTGTTCAGTCAAATAATTAAAAGACAGCCCTATCCCTTGGCAAATTCCCACACTTGAGCTCTCAACATCAGACATTACTTTCAACAGTAAGAGTGGCAAATTCTGTTATAGTTAAGATCACACCTTCAAATCACATGATCAGGAAACGGTGAGTGCATTTCTAGCTTCGACAGAAGGTCTCTGCACCACATCTGGCACATTGCTTTTCTCTCAAAACACCTCTTAACTCAACCCCAGAAATCAGAACAGTGACATTGATCATTTATTTGTGCAAGGCTGACTTCAGAGGTGAAGTGTTACCACCAGAAACCTAGTGTCAGGAGGAAGGATAGATACCAGCATACAGCTCCATCAGAAGAGGAACATTATCAGTAACATGGCATTTCGTCATTGGTATTCTTTCCATATTCCTGGTTTCCTACCTGTATCCAGTATTGTTCCTGCCAACTACAAGGTGCTTTGGTTGTGTGTCACACATGTAAATGTTAAAGTCATTCTCTGGCACCAGATCCACATCATGGAAAATGAAACAGTCCCAGTTTGCTTCTTTTAGAGCCTCTAGGTATCCTACATTCAGCAGTTTAGCTCGATTAAATTTGGTCTTGCCAGCCTGTGGAAGAGAATGGAAAAAAACAATTCTGAAGAAGGTGCCACAGCTTTTGAATTAGAGCTGCTCCTGTGCATTTGTTCCAATCGCATGGTTTGCAACTGCATCCATGAGGCTTTTCCAGTGCCTTGACAGCAGTAACAGCACAAAAAGTGCCCCTTAACACTGAGCACAGCATTGGAGTGGCCAATGGTGCTAAGTGTTTCTCCAGCCTCTATTCATCATGAACACACACAGCCAGGGCCAGGAAAGCATGTGGTTAGCTGGGCACTACAAGTGTGAATGCTCCATTATGTGACTTAACTGCCCCCTGTCCTGGAGTTACCACCAGGTTCCACAACATAAGAGGTACCAGTACACAGTCTAGAAACTGGTGTTCCATACAACCATGTCAGTAAGGCTTACGGAAGTTCTTTTTAAAAAGCAAAACCAAACCCCCACATCAATCCCATGCTAATTAGTCTCTAGACGTCAGAGCCCTTGCCAGGAATGATTTCTGTTTGTCCCCTCGGCTTGGAGGACAGCAATGCTGAAAAAGTTCCCTGTATTTCCTTAGCTCACACACAGGTGGCAGAGTGGGAAGTGAAAAGCAGGTCTCTTCAATTTTACCTCCTACCAATAACCTCATTATGCTGCTGCATGGGGCCTGCTTCTAGCACAGAGCTTCACTTGGCTTTTACTAGTCTTCATCGTTTGCTTTTGCTATAAATTAGTTCGTATTTGCTTTTAAAAAAATCTGATTTTCACCTCTGAGGTATAGGTATACACACACACACACACCTGGAAATTTTGTAAGCT
Source organism: Dasyornis broadbenti (assembly GCA_013397935.1). Classification (NCBI taxonomy): domain Eukaryota; kingdom Metazoa; phylum Chordata; class Aves; order Passeriformes; family Dasyornithidae; genus Dasyornis; species Dasyornis broadbenti. The sequence continues at coordinate 191,997 of VZRN01002535.1, read as the reverse complement.
TATCATGTCATCATTTACTTTGGAGCGACACATGTGCTTATCTTGCTAATTTCATTTTTTATCTGGTTGCACACTGTGGCAGCCTGCAGAATGCTTTCTGCTCTTGAGGACAAAGTATTTGCTTCAAGTTCCCACTTAGAAACCAGAGGGTCAAACCCTGCCCTCCCAGAAACAGACAGGACAGTCACTTTCCAGAGCAGAGAACCTAATGTACTTGAAAGAATAAAAAATTCTTTTTTCGAGAGAAACTGCTTGGAATTCTAGCAAATTTTGTAGAAGGTGCCTGGATAGAAAGAGGCTCCATGGAAAATGAAAAAGAAGCTGGCCTCCCCAGGCTGAGAGCAAGTAAGCTGTAGGGAAAAGCTGTTGCACGCAAAGCATGTTTTGTTGTTCTAAAAAACAACACTTTGCTCTGAAGCAGGATTTGCTCATCATCACTAGTAACAATCTGCTCCTGCACAAAGAAGATTTATGGGATTTATGACTCCATAACTGCAGTCTGAAAAATACAATACAGTGCCCATTCTGAGAAATTAAGAGATGGATAATCAATTGCATCCATTCCTGGAGAGAAATTTTCCAATAAAAAGTTTAGATACAATTCAGCCAAAATGTAGGATGTCAAATTTCTGAGTGGGGGTTTTTTTGGTGTGTTTTGGATTTTTGTTTGTTTTTCTTAAAATGTCCTACATATGAAAATATTCATCAGATAATCTCCTCCTGATGATGAAAACATAGGTTATTGACTGAACAGAACAAATCAGATGGCTGGTAAGGTATATTTAGAGAACATCACTCGTATAGAGTATTAAACCCAGCTTAGCTCAGGAGCAGCATCTACCATCTGCTGAGGTTCTGTTTTCCTCATGAGTGCAAAGCCAGCAGAACAGCCAAATGCCAGCTGACACTGCTTTCCAGGAAGGTCAGTTTTCCATGTCAAACCATATACTGAAGAAATAGCAAAACTTACGCCTCTTTTATCGAGGACAGAATTGTCTCCCTTTGTTTCTATGGAAGAACACTGCCCACAAGACAAACTTATGTTGGGAAATTACTCACCCTTTAGGGATTACAAACTCACATTGTTTTCAGCACAGCATTCATGTATGTACACGTTTAGAGAAGCATGACTTTAGAGAAAGAAGCCCATAAAGAAGAAATCTAGAGTAAGCCCTTGAGTGGCTCATAGAAAAAAAATACAAAAGGCCCATCTAATCTACCTCCAAAGTAGACTGTATATTTTAACAGTTAAATCCTGTTTTTCTTTCCTTAAAGGTGACTTAAAACAAGCAATGACATCACAAATCAAGAGTGATAATGGATTTGCCCCAGAAGAATTTTGTTATCTCTGCTTTCCAGTCTTTGGGCATGCTGATCTACATGGAAAAGCTGTGTGAAAGCTTCCAATCTTCCAAGCACAATCTCTGATAGAACAAGTTCAGACTTGACACTGCCGCTCACATCAGACAAAACTTCCATACTTCTGTATTGCTTTTTGCTAACATGACAATATCAGTTCTCCACTTCACATATTTCAATAAATTAAAAAGATAAGCCCATTCTCCCAATAATTTATTCCTAACCACTGCTTCCTGCTCGAATGAGTCAGTAGATGTATGATTATAGTACATATTAATGCAGAAATAAAAAAGCCCTCAATTTTTCCAATCCACAGGCCACATGATGACTCTAAACAATGAAAGAAAATTCACTCCAAGTAAAAATATTGTGCCATGACTTTTATTGCTGTTCTGCTGAGACATTGAGCAAAAATGTAAGAGTGGAAGCTTTCACGTAGAAAGCACTGCCTCATACTGGTTAATTGACTCTTGGCTCTTTAAACAGAATGTAAGAGAAACTGTATTAATTTATCACCTCTTTCTCCTTCTGCCTGAAATATCTGTTTAGAGTCAAAGCAGAACGTAAGTAAATGACAGTAAAAGAAAGCAAACAAAAGATCAGGAAAAAGACAACATACTACAAAAGAGAAATGTATAGTGCTTTTAGCTCATGCAAGTAGAACATAAGCATCTTGATGAAAGACAATGTGGCACAAAATCTGTTTAAGTTTTAGCCATTGAAAAGCATTGCTAGAAAGAATGCAAATAAAGAAATTAATAAATCTTTCAGGAACCAAGTGCTCTTCCATGATGACTCCTTCCCACCGCCCTTGCTGGACAAATAAAGCAGCTACAAACAGCAGCTGTCGTGTTTAGTTTGAGAAAGCAAAAATCACAATACACACAACTTGCTAAGCACAAAAGCCTGATGGGAGATAGGGGCTAGAGACAAACTGGGGCCTTCAACCCATACAACTCCAAATATGAAAACAAAACAGGCCAGCTTGGTTACATGTGTGGGTACTGCAAGAGAAGTGAGTTGCATTAGCAGTGCAAAAGATGCTTACCATGAATGCTGACTCAGAAACACCAAGTTACTTATACTGAGAAATGAACACCAGTTAAAAACACTGCCAATACTCCTGAGCCCTGAGATCCAATAGTGTCACCAGCAGTGGCTGCAGGCACTCTTGCATCCTTCAGCAGGCAGAATGGTTCCAAGCAGGCTTGGAGGACTGAAGTCAGACAGCAGAGGCAGCAGGAAGCCTCTCCTCAGGCTGCAGGGCACAGCCATCACTCCCACTCAAACAGCTCTGCACAGCTGCCTCACCTGGTGAATGACATAGATGCCATAGTCCAGCTGCTGCCTTTGCAGGAAGGGGTGAAGGTGCTGCAGCAGGTACAGCAGATGCTTCTCTCGGTTGCGGTGCGGGATAAGGATGGCTACGTGCTGCAGGGCTGAGCACTCCACAGGGTGGTACCGGCCCTTGGTTACCTGAGGGTTCTCCTTTTGCACTTCTTTTAGTGTAACAGATGGTTTGAAGGAGAGTTTGCTGGCACCTCCTGTAAGAGAAGCACAAGAAGTTTTCCTGAGTCATTTCAGGTTGTGGCTGGTCCAGTCACTTAACGGGGGACTCTGTAACCAGTGTAAGAAACCCAGGTTCAAGCCCCAGTTGGTTTCCCTGCCTTTCCAAGAGAAAAGCAGTACTACAAGGATATTATACAGGTAGTGGAAAGAGAGGGTATCAAGCATATAGTTGATTAAACTGATTATGAAGTAGTGACAATAAAAAAAAGTTTAAAAAAATAATTAAGAGAAGTTCCATGCTACTGCAGAAGGATTGGTCAGAAATGACTGCCAGGGCAAAGCAGAGGAGAAGAAAGTGGAAAGAGACATAGGATTGTGGCTGTAAGAAGTCATCTCTATCTAAAGCACAGAAAAAAGGCATGTCAGGCTTAAGGCTATAAATTTGTAAGATAAAAGGTACCAAGGCTTTCTGTAGCCAAATGAAATTGTCATCCCTTCTCTAGCACTGAGTTGTCATCCCAGTTCCTCCGGACTCAGCAAGCCCATTAAAAAGTAAAATGCAGGCAGCTGTGATGGCTACAGCCACACTTCATTTACTTAATCAAATACGTTCTAGGGTCAGGGGTGAGGATGTCCCCTGACAAAAGCCTTTTGGACTACATCAGAGAAGAACGAAGAATCCAGTTTCCCAAACAAATCCCTAATCAGGTCCACAATAAGGAAGAGAAAGAAGATAATGACATGATACTGCAAAGCAGGAGCCTGGTGCTGCTAGCAGTACCAAGACAAGAAAAAAGTAGAATAATAAAAATGCCCAAACCAAGGAAACAGTCACCTATTTGAACCATCATCATATTTAGTGCTAACTCCAATAGAGTTGTGAAGTCCTTCAATTGTCAATGCAGAGACACAAAAGTATATTTAATAAAGAAAAGGCAAAAAACTGAGGAAAGGAGAAAACACTTGTGGTTGAGACAAAAATAGTTTAATTTTTAAAAAAGTAAAAGACGGATGCATAAGCAAGGGAAAAAGAAAAATTCCTTCATTAATCCCCATTGGCAGGCAGGTATTCAGTCACGTCCAGGGAAGCAGGGCTTCAGCACATATAGCAGTTGTTGGGAAGCCAAATGCTGCCACCATGAACATCCTTCCTTTCTCCTTTTCCCAAGCTTTTACTGCTGAGCATGATGAATGGCATGGTCACAGGGTATGGAATACCTCTGCAGTCAGCTGGGGTCAGCAGTCCAGGCTGTGTCCACTCCTGGCCTCCTGCCCGCCTCACCAGATTTTAGGGGACCAAGACAGACAGAGACAAAGCCTCAACAGAGTGCAAACACTGTTCAGAGTAGCCAGGTTACTGGTGCATTATAAAAGCTTTTTATCCTCAAATGCAGAGCACAGCACCAGCTGCTCTCCCAGTCAGACCCAGCACAGGCACTCTATGCCATAAGACGCTCCTTCACCCAGGAGTGCAACTGGTTGTATTAGTTTCACAGGAAAGGTATCCAACTGGAAAAGGGCTAGGAAGAAAAGCAAGTCAGCAGCACTACAGCAGATTAACTTGTCAGAACGGAGAGGAAAACACCATCACTTACGCAGGTATGGGGACACAGCTGGGCAGGGACCCTGAAATGATTTCACCATGGGAACATCTGCAGTGGATTCGATCTTCTCTTCCTTTCGACTGTCCTCCTGGCTAGTTACCTTCCTGAAAAACTCCACCATGTTCTTAGCTTTAGGAAATTCCTGTCCGGTGTCCACTAAGTAACTAAATGTGGTCCATAGCACCATCAAAAACAAAGTGATAAGCACCAAGACTTTGAACTTATAGAAGAGGCGAGAAACATTCAAGCTCAAGGCCATGGCTTTCCCTGATGCACAAACTGCTTCCTCCACTCTGATGCTGAGGCAGGTCACTGCATATCCAGTGGGGATGAAACCACAGTTCCCAGTAAGAACGTCACAGTAGGGAAGTAAAGCTGGAGGTAGGGAGGACTGCCACACTTCCTGCAGTTTTGCAATTCATGGAGCCATAGTATTGTTTGCTCTTCAAATGTCACAAAATACAACTTTAACCTGGACCACAAAAAAAGAAAAAAAGGAAGGAGAGAATTAGTTTCTACTACCTCCACTGCTACACCTTCACAGACTTCAAGAAAATAGGCTATGGTAATACACAAAAGGAACAGCAAGTATGAACAACTGGTCAGACACCAAGACACCTAGCTTTGGTCTTAGCTCAGCCACAAACCAGCTGCATGATTTTATGCAAATCATTTTTCTGTTTTGTTCTCCTCTTTCAGATCAGAAAGTGCAACCACCACCCCATATTATGTCTCTGTACAGTACCTGGCAATACACAGGTTTTAGTATTTCTGTTCCTACCAAAATTAGTAACAGCTGCAAAGCAAGAGATTCTGCTGGCTATGCGTAAAGCCCCACAAAGGGTTCTGTTTTTCAGAAGTGTTAGGTCTGTGAGCATCCAATTCTTTATTCCATTTCCTGCCCTCTTTCAAGAGCTGCATTTTCATAGTCTTTCAATGCCATCATACTATAGTTACCATTCTAATACTTTTGACTGTTACTATCATCTCATAGCAGAGAAAAAATGAAATTTTAATAAAAGACCTTTGATATAGAAAACGCACAAGAAAACTGCCACCTCTGAGAAGAATACAGACTGAGGATAAGAGAAGCAAAAGTAGTGATTAAAGACAATGCACATGAAAGAGACTAGATCAAAGAGAAGAAACACAGAAACATGGAAAAGGTTATTTTATACCAGCCTCCAAAGTACACGAGACCCTGGAGAAATATCACAGGAACAAGGAACACAGTAACTCCACATTTCCACTAGTTTAGGCCAGGTATCTTCTGGATAATTTTGCTGATTCATGGGGATGTATGTAGGAGCCTGACCTAGCACTAACAAGATGAACTCCCAAGCTTCTCAGGGTTCACTGGGAATGACCAGCTGCTGTGCCTCCTGGCAGGCACTACATGGAGTAGCCAACCTGCTCTCCCAATTCACATGCAACACACAGTGTTGCTTTAAGGAAGTAAAGGGGCTCAAATAAAAGAAAAAATGTCCACCCTCCCCCATCAGTTTATACCCTGCAACAGTTGCATACAAGACATCAGTGATAAGCTCTATAAATCATCTGAGAGCAGGGTGGACCCCATGGGTAATATTAGCCTGCAATCATTAAATCAAAGACCTTGTAATTTGCTTATCTAAACTCTACCTGCAAGTTTCTATGGAATACTCTAAATTTCTGCCTTTTATGGCCTCTCAGACACTACACAGCATTCTTCAGGTGAAGCACTTACCCCAAGGGGTGTAATTTTCTCCAAAATAAACCAAAGGTCGCACTGCACAAAGTGCATGCACAAGGCGGGAATTTCCTTCCCCATCACCCAATCCAAGTGTGCCCCAGATTAACCTGGGCTGAAAAGGACAACATAATAGCTAAGATAGTGAACTTGACATGCAGGGAATGACTATCAAAAGGTGTTTATTATGGTCACAGCTTCCCACTTTCCCAGAAGTGGACTACAATCTTTAAAAAGAGCTAGAACAGTTGCTTACCCCCGGTACTCAGATTAGTGCAAATAGGCTGTCCCCCATAAGAAATTCTTTTTTCAACAAATAAAATTGAAAATTAACTATCTGTGGAAAAAGACATAAAGAAACATCAGGAGGCAATCAGCAGTACTAGTCAGAAGAAGCAGCTTCTGAAATATTTTGTTGTTGTTGTTGTTAAAATATCAGGAAGAATATGCAGGGGTAAAATTGCTAAGGTACTAAGGTATTAAAATTATGGATATAAACTACGAACTTACTGCACCAACCTTATCTCTACTCTCCTCCACTCCTATTCCAAATCTCTCACGTATGAATTTCCTTTGTCAGCTTTGCAAGATTCTATAAGTAGTTGCTACTGAAAGTTCACCTTACTTGTCTCTGAGAAATATTCAGACTATACTACTGTCAGAGTGAATAACTTCCCATAATAACTAAAATCACATCTCCACTGTCTTCTATGGCAGCAACAGAATGGTGTTCTTGCTTAAAAAACACTTGAGCACTTCAACAGAGCAGCATAAATATGCACGCACAATCACAACCATTAGTCACCTTCAGCTCATCACAACAGTCATGCAGAAGGGCAATAATTCATATTTCAGAAACCTGCAGTTGGATATTTTGGTGTTATCTATTGAGAATACAGCAAGTATTTCAAAATGCAGAAGCACGGAGGTATTTTGGTCTTTTAAATGGAAAAACACGCACAAATCAATTTACTTTACATTATTACTTCAGAGTTTAAAAAGTTGTTTGATTGGCTTTTTTTCCCCTGAAACAGGAGAACAGCATGTGCACAGAAAGGCACACCTTATTTTACCAACAGAGGAGGAAGAACTGGGTAAGGTCTTTATGAAAGGCCTTTATGAATGAAGATGACAAATAGTAAAGAGCTGTCACTTTTATGACTCCTGCCAAATACTGAGAACTTAGGAACTTAGGAGGACAATAACTAAGAATAAAAGGATAAGCAAGAAGTTAAGCCTCAATAAGAACCTGCCTGTCAGAGAGACAAAAAGAAACCTTTGTCATTGAAGAACGGTCAAAGAATTTCTTAGTCAAAGAAGCAATGGTCAGAAACTTTCACCTCTACCATTTCATACTAAGAACTCTTCAGTTGAAAAAGTCATCTCTCAATAGCCAGCCTAAAGTTCCTGGGTTGCTAAGTGAGGCAGCTAAGCTAGAGTAAAGAAGACCAGAGCTTGGACCTTGTTAAAGAAAAAAATACCCTAAAATATTAGTCTCAGGACCTGATGCTAAAAAGTCGTACCTGGAGAAGCAGTATAAAAGCCAGAGTTATAATACATGCATAAATCACTATTAAGGGAATAGTCTTAACAAAATACTGAGTAGAATAGTCAGGTAAAATCTACTCCAAATTTAATAGCCTTGACAGTAATGACTGAGGCACAGAAGACATTCAGTAGCTGAGTCCTTTCCATGTCCTGACTAACCAAATCCCCCATTCCCCTGAGCAATGGACCCATATTTTCCCATCTTCCTTTTGTTCCCTACATAGTTAATGAAGCACTTCTTTTCATCTTTGATATCCCTAGATTATGGTTGATATATTGTTTGAGGGTGGTGGTGAAAAAAGACCACCCAGTCATCCATTATAACATATGCAAACTGTAATTCAATACTAAACAAATGTTGCTATAAACAATAATATGTCAGAAGCTGTAAACATGGTTCTTCTTTCTTCTGTACTTTGTAACTCAGGGTGATAAACACTCAGACATGGGTGGAAGAACACTTGTGGTGCAACTAAACTCTTCTCATAGCTCTGAAACCTGACACTAGTTAGATACGACCTTCATAAAATAGACGTAAGAAACTTTCATAGGGAACATAAAGTTTCTTGTGAAACTTTCATCAACTTTCTTGTGAAAAAATTCTCAGTGAAGCGTAACCAAACCTAGTTTAGAAAGTTACAGCTGGCTAGAAGGGCACAGCCCTTCAGACCACAAGGTCAAAACCACCACAGCACCCATTTTAAAATGCATGCTAAAAACACATTAAACAGAACAAAGCCACAGTTATGCAAATATGGCATCAGTCAGAATTCTAAAATGGGCGGAAAAGGCGAAAGGTCTCCATCTACATGTAGATATACTTGTATCTAGACAGATGCTGTAACACAATTCTGAATAGTTCCCTGATGATACTGAGGCACAAATACAGTGCACCTTGTGTCTTCCCCAATATTACATCTGTACCAACAACTGTCCCTTGTGCTCTGCAGCTTGTCTCACAACTCAAGTTCTATAGCCTGCCATATGTTTTGAATCACATGCCAAACCCTACTTCCTCGTTGGAAGGTTCCTGGCACTGCTCATAACAGGAGCAGGAACTCATCAGGAACACAGAGCCGTACGGCTCCTCCTTGAACACGAGGGTTCAGTTCTCATCCTCGAGCCTGATGGCACAAACATGAAGCCCTAATTCGCCCTTTTCCATCCAGGAAGTCCAAAACAGCAAGCATGGTTCCAGTACGGACAAGACTTCTGAAGAAAACTAGAAAGATCAGGACCCCATCCGTATTTATCCAGGGTTTTCCCAGCAGAAGTACACATGCACTGGAGTCTGACACGCTGCACAAGCACAGAACAAGCAAGCAATACACTTGTGCAAGCTGATTCCCCATGTAAGGACTGCAGGGTCAGCCTACGCATTTGCCTCCCCACCGAAGCCAGTAGCACTACCAAGCTCAGAAACGCCCAGAAATACTGGACTAAAGGCTGTTCTATTTCATTGAAGTAGAACTCCCAGGTAGACAAAGTTAGTATCAGCAAGAAGACTGAGAACTGGTAGCCCTGATCTAGATATTACTGAAGGAAAATAATCTTTCGAACAAAATTTGATAAGTAACACGAGTTGATAAAAACTCATTATGTTTCAACCAGTGATTTTTCCTATATATTTTTAGATAAAAACTGTCATTATGATAATTATACTAAAGCCCATGATTCACATGATTACTTACCAAGAAAAGTTATGCTTAACACTACAAATAATCAGTAAGAGCATGGTGCCAAAATTTTATTTTTCATATGTTCACATTAAAACCAATTCACCCTATAGGGAACATCTGCAGGACAGCTCCAGAAAGATATTTTCATCTGATGAAAGGAAAATTAGTTGTTAATAAATGCAAAGCAACTTTCTGACTCTACCTGTTTCACAGAGTCGAGGAAGGACAGATTTCCCACACAGGATTTTCCAGAAGCCCCTGCAAGCTCCTCAAGCATGCACAAATTCCAAAGGCAGCAGAACAGGTTCAGCAGCAACAAGCATTTACTTCAACCTAACTCTAAAAACTGTAATAAGTTCAATCAGGAAATGAAGCATGAAAGAGTTCCTTGGGACTGCATTTAATCAGTTCTGTACTATGCAGACATCTGTTTGGTATTTTATCTAGGCCAAAATCAAAAGCAGCAATGAGTTAGCTATGGGTGTATCAGGAAGTACAGCAGTCTTCTTCGTGAAATCTGCCAAGAAGCAACTAAATTCTTCACAACTGGCAAGGCAGAAAGATTACTTTACAGCATCAGCTTTTCTATGCAGGACAGTCCAAGTCTTCAAGTTTTACAAGGGACTATACCTGCTCCTTTCATAGGCACTTCCTTCTTTTCAACAGAGTAATTTCTTGGTAGGGCCTTAAACCAGTAGCTTTTAACATCTCTTTTACACAACACTTTTATAATCCTATTACCTCTTCCTATTTAAAACCCATCAACTGCACTGAGAAATGGTACTGTTTAAAAAGAAAAACAAACAACAAACAAAATAAATCCAATCCTCAAACAAACTCCCTTTCCACTTCTCAGAATTTCAAGCCAAATGAAGAAAGCACATTAAACCACTCACCACTGCTGCCACATCCCTCCTTCCTGTCAAACACTCACTCCAAGAACTACTGCCTACGGAGAGCACTTTACAAGCAGCAGACACTTTTCATCCAAGAAACTCCACACCATAAAGAGACCTCTGTTACCTCACATTGCAGGAAAGAGTCAGCTCAAATCACAGGATGGGAAAATATTAAAAAAAAAAAAAAGAAAAAGAGGGGAAAAAAAAAAAAAAAAAAGAAAAAAGAGCCAAAACATCCTTTTTCCTCCGGCCAAAGAGGCTCCCTGGTGCTGTCTCACATGCCCCTCCCTCAGCTCATGAACAAGCCTGGGATGACAGCCAGCCTCCCTCCTTTACTCCTCACACAGCAGAACCAGCACAGAGGCATTCAGGTATACCGGGACAGAAGCAACACTGCTTACAAATAATTCCCACAACAAAACCTTCCATTAGAAACAAAGGCTGAAAACTTTGCTCCCAGAAGAAAACCACAGTTTCTATCAGTGCCTTTTTGGCATCTACTCCATTTGGAGATTTTAAACATTAAGATGTCATTCTGCTTACACACATCAAGCTGCCCACCCTCTTGTCCATATCTGTGGAGAAGTCCTGGTGCTCCCACTACACTCCCCTCTGTTATCACCTGGATATACCATTGATGACCAGTACCACCATAGACCAAAGCATCTCCTTTACACAACCAGCCTGGCTCACTGACCAAGGTTTTCATGAAAGGCAACTTTCTACTACAAGGTTGTCCCTCACCAGTGTTTTTTCTATCACTCTGAACAGTAAAACTCCTCTAGCAACCTCGTTGCTAGGGGAGTTTCCATCCAGGATCAGCTGGATGGAAACAGAGGTGTCACTTTGCCATCTCACCCATCTGGGGCTCCCCCAGACTACCAGGGGTGCAGCATTGCAATGTCAGGTGTTCTGGCTCTGCTCTGGTACCAGGAAGAGTTTTCCTGCCAGCCTTCCTAACCCCGCTCCTAAGCTGCTGTATATATATACACATACATGTGCGTGTGTGCTGACAAACACACTTCCTTCAGTAGAGTTGCATCTACATTAGAGGAATTTATGAGCACACCTGTCTGATAAGGTGTAGGATTTTCTTGTGCTTCCAAATGATACACAGATACGACCTAAAGATATGCAAAGGATGAGACCTGAGCAGACACAGGGTATATGGGTAAGGTGGACTGTAGTAAAGGACAGGACAGAAAGTATAGGTACAGCCTCATGAGGAGTGGTAATCTCTTGTAACTCAAACAAATCTGTTTGAACCCTTTGTGCAATACATGCATTCCAAGCACGTAGGTATTTCAAGGCTCCCCCAGTAAGTGGCACCTCCTCTGTGCCACACATCTATTATCAGGACTGCACAAGGGTTTCGGGGAAAAGCTTCCTCATTTCAACCACTCAGTAGTGCAGAAAGAACCTTTAGCACTACTGCATGTTTCAACTGGTCAGTCACAAACCCAGACCAGTCTGGATCTCAGTTGTCACCATCTCATCTTTGTCTCTGGTCCAGTCCCCAAACTATAATTTCTCTGCACCAGCACAAGCTCTCATGAAAATGTGGAGCTAGCTGGATTAGGAGGAAAGCAGTATTTCTAGCAATCTTCTGTAATCGTTTGTCTACACTTCCCACTGAAAAATGTCAGAAAACCTGGTATGACAACCAACAGAATTACAGGAGCTCAGCTTTCAGTTGAGTGGGAATGGCTATTTTAGGAGAATGATAACAGATATTTCCAGGCAACGACTGGTAACATTCTACAAACTGCCTAGAACAAGACAACTTTAAAGAGGAAACATATGAGTTAAAAAGAAGCAGACCAAGGTGCACTTGTGGGGCCTGATCACAGTAACAGCCACTGCCAGCTAAAATATTCCAGTTATGTCAAGAACACACAAACATACCCAGATGTGCTGGCTCCATACTCTTTTCTTACTATTTATTACTTGATAACTGCTTGATACTCAGTATAAAAGAACAAAAGTACTGGCAGCTCCAACTCCCTGAATTACAAACTAAACAAAAAGATAAAAGAATACGTAACACACCAGGAAATAACTGTCGTGGTTTAACCCCAGCTGGCAACTCAACACCACACAGCCACTTCCTTGCTCTCCACCAAGGACAGGGGAGTGAATCAGAAGAGCAGAAGTGAGAAAACTCACAGCTGAGATAAAAACAGTTTAATCAGACAGAAAAGGAAGAAAAATAATAATTAGAATGACAATGGCAATAATAACAATAATTAGAATATACAAAAGACGTGATGCAATTGCTCACCACTTGCTGACTAATGGTCAACCAGGCCCTGAGCAGCTGCCCGTGGCTCGCCTTCCCCCCCACTCCATGTTGATACACTGAGCATGATGCCCTCTGGTATGGAATATTCCTTTGTCCAGTTTGGGTCAGCTGTTCTGGCTGTGCCCCCTCACCACTTCTTGTAGCACCCCAGCCTTCTCACAGGCAGAACACAGGAAACTGAGAAGTCCATGACTTGGGATAAGCACTACTCAGCAAGAACCAAAACATTCGTGTGTTATCAACATTATTCTCATACTAAATAAAAACCACAGCACTGTACCAGCTACTAGGAAGAAAGTTAACCCCATCCCAGCTGAAACCAGGGCATTAGCCTGGATATTTTAGCGTACACAATTTACTGTCTCCAGGAGTATGGGCATCACAGAAGAAGCAATTGCAACAATATAAATGAGGAAAGGCCTGGCCGGTAAACACAATAAATCCATTTCATACAAAGAGAACATCATAGCAGAAAAGCACTGAAAGGGGACTTTCCATACATTTTTAACTGACATGCAGGACAGAGAAGAAAATAGGAGTATCACATTATCTTGCATATCCCTAACAGGGACACCATTGTTCTTCCACTCAATATTATCCCAAACAAGAAGTGCTATTCCCATGTTCCAGCCTGCTCTGGTTTACAATCAATAAGCTGAATAACTCTCTCCACAGGGAATGCATTAGACAAATGCAGCAGTCCCTGAGCACTGGTATGTGTGAAGTCCATTGTCTTTTGAATGAGCGTTCCTGATTTTCCAGCAGCTAGACACTCACCCAGCCACTCTCTCACTTTACCGCTCTTGAACAGAAGAGACAGAGGAAAAGACTCAGAGGTCACTTACGAAATGATAAGGTAGACTCAACTTGGGGAAAAGTAATTCATTGTAAAGTAAAAATTTAGTAGGATGATGAGAGACAAAATGTACACTCCCCCTGCACTCCCCTCTTCCCAGACTCAACTTCACTCATTCATTCCCACCTTGTCTACTTCCCAACCCACAGCAGTGCTGGGAGACAAGGAATGCAGGTCATAGAACCATAGAGTCATTTAGGTTGGAAAAGACGTCTGTGATCACCAAGTCTGTTAACCCAGCACTGCCAAGCCCACCACTAAACCACATCCCTAAGCACCACACCTACAAGTCTTTGAAATACTTCCAGGAACAGTGACTCAACCAGTTCACAGGGCAGCTTGCTCCAGGACTTGACAAACCTTTCCATAAAGAAATGTCTCCCAGTATCCAATCTAAACCTCCCCTGGTGCAACTTGAGATTATTTCCTCTTGTCCTGTTGCTTATTACTTGGGAGAAGAGACCAACTTTTTCAGGTAGTTGTAGAGAGAGATAAGGTCCCTCCTGAGTCTCCTTTTCTCTAGGCTAAACAGCCCCAGCTCCCTCAGCTGCTCCTCACAGGATTTGGGCTCCAGACCTTTCACCAGCTTCACTTCACTTCTCTGGACTTGCTTCAGCACCTCAATATCTTTTTTGTAGAGAGGGACACAGAACTGGACACAGTTACCAAGGTGTGGCCTCACCAGTGCCGAGTACAGGGGGACAATCACTGCCTTGGTCATGCTGGGCACAGCATTGCTTACCCAAGCCAGGATGCCACGGGCTGCAGCTTCCTTCAAGGCATCTCTCCTGCTACACCACGGGGCTGACTACAGTACACTCAGGTGAAAGAGTTCTCTGTACCCTGTACCTCCAGCCATAGCAAACAAGTGAGTGCTACTCCAATACTCCAGTACAGTTTTCAATTTCCTAAGGCACAGTGAACTCTGATGATACGCTACAAAATTCAATCTAACATCTCTAGGCCAAGAAACACATTTATGAATGGCCTCTCTTGTTACACAACTACAGCTGAGCCACTGACCTCACTGTAAGACATGACACTGTCAGCCTGAGCCCAGCCAAAGTGATGGAGTGAGGGATACAGCAAACAGTTCCGGCACAGCCCATCGCTCCCTAACTGCTTACCACAGAAATATCTTTTAAAGAAATACAGCACTTTTTGAAAACACCTTCCCATCCAAGATGAGTGGAATATCCTGAAAAACCACATGGTAAAACAGATTTCTGTGCACACAGGAACCTCACATGTAATAGAATGCTCAGGTCACGACTCAACTCAGCAAGACCCTATCCTCTTCTGGCAGCTGATGCCTTGCTGAGGTGGCATCAGTCAGTATAGATGACAGATGTCAGGGGCCTTGACACTTTACAAAAATATATTGCTGGCCAAATTTCTCACTCAACTCTCTTCTGCACAATAAAAAACATCTGAGAAAAGCACTATATTACAATAGGGCACATTCTTCTTTTGGCTTCACAAAACATTTTTTTAAATGAAAGTGTCAACCACAGATAGCTAAAGCAATACAGAAGTAATATAGACCTGTCACTACTTAATACATTTATAATTTTCAGTTTACAAGTATCTATGAACAAAGGTTCATAGAGAAAAAAAAAGAAAACTAATAGAGGTGAATACGTGTAAAGGATAACTGAGAACAGAATCACATTATTTGTTTCTCATGAAGGTACTTCAGCATTAGAACTGCACCTAAGACATTCCAGCTAAAGCTTCCTTAGGTATGAACAGATTTTATCTTTTTTGTTATTATTTTTGCAATCTTATCCCAGTAACGATTACAAATTGTCAGGACCTATTGCAAAGACATCTATCAAAAAGCTGTGCAGATGGCATGACTTTGTTAAGCTGTTAAATGTACAGGACTTTTTCCATGTTAAAACACAATTTACACCTATGCCAGTTTTCAACCAATCTGCAGATGGATTTTTATGCAGTAGAAAAGTTTCAAACATACAATTTAGAGCTCTAACTCAACCCTTTGGAAGTGGTATGGCGTAGAACAGCCAGAATTTTGGAATTCAAAACTAATACAACACTGCAACATGAAATTTTTATCAAATGCTTGCAGAAGTAATTTGAAAAATATACTCCCGAGACTCAGGATACTATTAAACTTTTTGGACAAGCAGCTCAGTAAAATTTCAGGCAGAGGGAGATAGCATATCACTGTTACATTTAGTTATTAATCTCTTTCCCCCACCTCACCAGATCCTGCTGGGGCGTCTGGAGAATTAAGGGAAATGTGATGTGTGCTCCTTCTCTCGCAGGGCTAAAGAGCTCCTGTCTCTACAACCCTCCTCACCCAAGCAGCAGATGGGCTCTTTCTCTTTCCAGGAAGAAGAGAGAAGGACAAGAGGGATGATACTTAACTCAGAAGCAGAGCTGAGGAAAGTGGATGCTTTCCAACCCTTCACTTCTCATTACTGTGTAGGTCTTACCCCTTCCCATCTCACTGGTGAAAAAAACTAGCTGCAAGAGTTCAGAAGTCAGCTACAGGATGGAAGACTGAGGGGAAACACACGATTAGTGCTGCTGCCCCACCAACATCAGATCCAAAACCATTGTTATTACTTTTAACTGCATATATTTACAATCATCATTATATCAGTTTAAAATTATTATCTGAATTTTAATGCACAATAACTTTATCCCAAAATTCACTGCCTGACAAATAAGTGTTATCCAGCTGTTGATCTCAGGACACCAAGATGACCCAATTGTAGCTGTAAGGCATGTTACTTGTAGGCATGCCAAAGCACTGCAAACAGAAAACAAAATACTTATAAAACACCCTAAATATGTTGAAAACCATAAAGAAAAAAGGTGATGGAAGCTCTCTCCTATTGTTTTACAATATGTTCAAAGTCCCATTTATATGCAGGGCAAAACCGCCAGTCTCTGAAGCAAAAAAAAAAAAATCTATCCCAGTTGCGGACCTGCTGGGTGACTTTCGANAAAAAAAAAAAAGATCTTTTTAACCAAACAATTGCACCATTCAACCAGGCTATAGAATCCCCAGGCACACCTCCTTCAAACTAGCAAAACCCAAGTTCACCAAACTCACACAGGTAACTAAGATTTAAGATCATATAATAAAAAAAAACAAAAATCAAGCACCCTTTAACTTTCATTTTTCCTACATATTATTTAAAAGAGAAGGATGTGTCAACTCAAACCAGAGAGAAAAAGAAAAATGCAAGGTTTTTGAAGTTGAACTAGCAAATGTTTTACTTCTAACTGAAAAGTTCTTGTGAAAATGAAACAGCTATTACAAAAATAACAAGGAGATACCCACATAAATTAAAAAAAAAAAAAAAAAATCAATCATACTAAAAGGAAGTGTTTATCAAGAAAACTCATTTACAGTAACAGTATCTTGGATGAAAGGCGATATTTCACAATGTTAAAGAAAGGTTCATGAAACATTATCGAAGTTGAATAGTGAGAGACAGTAATACAAAACCCTGAAATTGTGTTTTTAAGTATTCTAAATTTAATCAGAGTGTTCATAATTAACAACAGAAGACCTACAGAATCATCACTGAGTTGGCAAAGAAGAAAATAATATTTAGAGAAAGAGTATCTCAAATAGCTACCAACTTTACTGACAAAAAGTGTAAATATTTAAGTTGAAGAATGGGAACTGATCCCAAAATTTATTTCTTTGGGGTTTTTTAATGGTAACTATCTCAAAGACATCAAACTTTCACCTTCCTTTTCTCTAAACCTCTCTATTGAAAACTGTCTTGTAAACTGACTCAGCTGTCTCCTGGGAACTTCCATAGCTGTTAAATGAAGGGGTATAAAAATGTTAAATCCACAAAAGATGTTCATTGTTAACTCTTTGAGAAAAGCAAGCGTTAGTAAGAAACTGAATACACATATTCTCCTTTTTGACTATTCTACCAAAGTGCTGTGAAAATATTAAAATCTGCAAGGTTTCAAATCTTATCAGAGCTCTAGTTTAAAAGCATTTATACTATTATTCAGAAATTAAACCTTATTGAATACTCTTGCTAGTTGCCCCACTTCTGCTCCCCTTCAACACCTGCAAACACATTTCCATCATCACTTGAGGTATTTTTGTCAAATGATGGTTTTTATGAACCTGTGCAAGTCTCCTTTCAAGCCCTCTGATCACTATTCTGACTCCTCCAAAATAATATCTGGAGCAGTGAGTGAAAAAATTTATGTCCTGTCAGTGAGAAAATTTTCGTGAACAGGATCACTTGTCTGTGCTCCGGTTTCCCAGTGTCAAATGGAGAAAATAACACCCGGTACTGCATTTATTTTACCACAAAGCCATTCAAAACCTGTAGTTAAAATGCAAAAACCAGTGCATTACAGATGCCCTCCTGACTTACAATCCCCGAGCCCAGTACAGTTAGTACTTCCACTTGGTACATAATATTTTAATATGCATCTATTGCCAATTTTATCAGTAACGCTGCACTGTGCTGACATTATGTCCCGGCAGACTTACTTGCAGGATCACAGTCCCAAGTCCCGCCTGTGATGTCCATGAGGGGTTCCCCGCACACACAGGGACTCTCTGGAAGTCGTGAGCTGCACAAGACGACCCAATTTCGGCCACGTAGCAGATGCTTCAAGTCCGAGGAGGTGCAACTAAACCAACTCCCTTCGCCCTTTCGCTAATAATTCCAAACCGAAACACCGGCCGGGCATTCGTTAGCCAGCGCTCATTTCCATACCCTCCCCCCGCAGTTTACCCGCTCGCCCTCAGGACAAGCAGCTCCTCATCGCGCTCCCCTGCTCTGCACACGGAGCTCGTACTTACGGCGCCCGCGCCTCCCTCCGTTCCCGGGGCCGCAGGGGCACGGACACGGTCACTGTCCCGGCGTGGTTGCCGGGACCGCAGGGACAGGGACACGCTCCCGGTACCTCAGGGACAGAGGCACGGCCACGCTCCCAGCGCGGCCCCCAGCCCGCCGCCCACCCGCCTCCTGCGCAGGCGCCCTGGCGCCGCGCCGCCCCTCCCCTCACCGTCCCTCACGGTCCCCTCCGTGCCCCTCCCGCCATGGCGGCTGCTAGGCCATCCCGGGAATAGCGGGCCAGCGGGCCTTGGGTGATTGTTTGCTTTAGGCTTCCCGAGCAAACGCGGGAGACACGGCTCTATCAACGCGGCTCGCACGGCGCCAGCGACTCGGCACAGTCGCGGTGCTGCTGACGGTGACAGAACTCTGCCAGCTCTTGCCATTTACGGGCATGCTGAACTGCCTGGGGTTTTTTCTGGAGCTGCGGGGGAGCTCCGAGGGCTTGGGCATCACAGTATTTGCATGACTGCCGGTCGTCAGAAGCTGTGCCTCCCGTCCTCTCAAAACGTATCTAGTGAAAGTTGTCCCCGCCCGTGGCAGTGGGGTAGGTGGACCCAGGGGATCTTTAAGGTCCTTCCCGGCCCGAACCATTCTGCGATTCTGCGGCTCGGTGATATTTAGCAGTTCTTTACAGTGAAAATTAGGTGGGGCTCCCCAGGAGTTCTTTGAGGTAAGAACTTAAGCTGCTTGCTTCCGAAACCTAATTGCTCAGGAACGAGACTAGTGTTCCCCTTCCTTAACTGAGATCACAACAGGGCTTTTGGTGTCGAACTTTTGAGAGAGTGCAAAGAAACTTTTCAAGTGTGTGTGCCCACAGGCAGATAGCTGTAAGGGTTTATCTGTTACTAATAAATTAATATTAGAAAAAAGCCTCAAAATCAAAGGTGTTTTCACCTGCAGTACACCTTAGATCACCATATGGATTAACAGAAGTTCCTAATGCTGTAACTTATCATTGATTGTTTCTCCATGCAAATCTTTTCAACCTAACTGCCCCTATCTGCCAAAAAGGCCAATTATTTTCAATTATTTAATCAAATAATAAAGCAGTTTCACTGACAATAGCAAGGAAAGCATAAAGGGGAGCAGTAGGGATGACCATGGTGCTACCCTGCTCTAGAGTGAGCCTGCATGCATACCTGTCAGGAGCTGGAATATGCCACCCCAAACCTCAAACAGTTGCACCCACAAGGAATCTAGCTTTACACAACCTCTGTGAAAGCCCTTCAAGAAAAACGCAAAACTTATCTTATTTTGTGGAGAGAAATTATTTCCATTAAAAGAAGCAGAAAGGATAAAGCTTCTGTTTAACAGTGTAAGAAATTAGGTGAAACAAAACAATGAAACTGTCAGAAATTAAATCTGAGAGAGAATGAAG
The DNA here is from genome assembly GCA_013397935.1 of Dasyornis broadbenti. Lineage (NCBI taxonomy): Eukaryota > Metazoa > Chordata > Aves > Passeriformes > Dasyornithidae > Dasyornis > Dasyornis broadbenti. Next base: position 172,275 of record VZRN01002535.1, on the reverse strand, counting down.
GATAGTATTAAATTCCTTCTGATTATAAATAGTAAAAGATGTTGATAATCCAAAATTAAAAGAGATGTGACTAGTTTTCCAGTATTAACTGTATGATTCCTTTTCTAATGGTGTCAGTTGCACCTATTGGTAGTTTTAGTCAGGTTTTATGATGTTATGTAATTGTCAAATCCAGACGCTACTTCCTGATTGTAAACAAATCTGCAAAAATGCATCAGTCTCAAATACAGCAAGTTCCTGTTAGTGCCGTGTGAAACAGAAATGTAGACACAGAAGACACTGCAGAGAGAGTGACAGAGAGTGTCAGTCATAATTTGACCTATCGATAGTGTACTGGCATAATCCAGCTTGTCAGTCTACACTCATACTGCACATTTAACCAGCATGTATCTTAAATCCCAGTGCACACAGCAAATCACTCATCCTACAGGCCAACAAAGAGAAGGAAACAAACCATGAGACCTGAAATTACTGTGGTGGTGGTGGTCTCATGGAATAGGGAAGGGAGAGATAAGATGGCGAAAGGTATGTGTGAAGATGCTAGAAATGAACTGCGTTATGCAAAGGATCTGAAAGTGATGTGTGGACTTGCAGTCTTCAGGAATACTGTGCAGCAGGGGTATAAAGGTTGTACAGGAAACTTGGGCTATTGCAGTGATCCCAGGGGTTGTGGGAAACGTTCTGAGAACAGCAATTAACTGTTTATGGCCCATGGAACACTGTGTTTAAGCACTTTCCATAAAAGTCTCCCTGTATGTTTTCCTCCACAAACATTCTTATCTTGCATATTTAACATTTCTCTAACTTTGTTTAACCAGATTTCTTTTCCCTGGACTAAATGTTATGCTTGTTCCAAAAAATAAAACCATGTGTATCTCTTTGGAACAAAGTCTTGAGAAGTGCCTTGAGTCTGGGGTCTCCTTCACTCATCTATCTTTAATTAAGCAAACCTTACATTTTCTCCTATTTCAAATATTCAGGTTGTCCTAGGTATGCTCTTTAGCTCTTGATTTTAATCTGACTTGTAGAATATGACAAGGACTGAATTTAAGATACCCAGAATATCAACCATTGTTGAGCTCCACACCACATGCAGATGTAGTACAAGCTGGGTTTTCCCCAAATGTCCCAGTGACTCAAGGTTTTCAAAGTGTAAGATGATATTTTTAAAATCTTTGAAAATTAACAAAGATCATTAGTTGTGGAAATAATACCATCCAATAAATAATTATCTGCAAACTTAGCAGTCAGTATTTCAGTGGAATGCTGCAGTTTAGAGAAGGACACTCAGCACATGGCATGCTGAGCAACATTATTACATTGAGGTGATGAAGAGATCAATGTTTTTTCCTGTCCGGAAGCAGCAATGATATCAGATAGCAAACCTGATACCTCATCAGTTTCCCTAGCACAACATAAAAGATTTCCCTAAGAAATCAAATCCTTCCCAGCATGTTGTTAGTGCTTCTAAAAAATTACTGAGGAAGCAACCCCAGATGTAGTTTATTTCAATACTGCACCAGAGAAATGGCAGAATTTCTGAGCAAACAGAATCGGATCAGGGGTCATTTGGGTCTGATTGTGTTAATGCCACTATTTGCTGAGCTGCAGTAGATTTTGAAGCCCTACAGGTTAGTTTCCTACTTACATAGATATCAGTGACTTGAAATAAATTTGTTTATAACACATACTTTTAGAAGATGCTTAGAAACCCTGTTTTCTTGGACACAAAGTCCACATTGGATGCTCTTCCCTGCAACATTTGAAAGCAGCTTTTCTTTTCATCTCTGTTCTTCAATCTCACAGTTTAAACATGAGGATTTTTACCTGATAAATTGTTTGGATGAAAGCTGGGGCCTTGAAATGTGAATAACAACGGTGATGCTTTGTTGCATGCAGACATGGTACAGAGAGAGCTTCAAAAGTCATCCCAGTAATTGCTGGACATTCCAGCAATTAGTTCATGCTGAATTTTATGTCACTACAACTACACTGTTAGTGGTACCCAGCCTCATCTGGACATGTGTACACAGGACTGAAGTTATGTCTGTTGAGGAAAGGCTTTGAGTTAAGTAACAGCTGTATCCCAGGGTAAACTTACAGAACTGTACCTGTTCAGAATCACACTTGTTTATGTCCCAGAGTTTGTAGAACAATAGCCCTGGAGTGAAAGGATAGAGGGGGTGTTTGATAAAATGAAAAACTGAGGAGTTAGTAAGATAGGAAAAGGATTTGCAACAGGAGGGAGAGTAAGTGGCGAAAGGGGTCTATGTTTTCTCAGGGACAGCAGGAAACCAACACGAAGCACAACAGAAGCAAGTAGTAGGTGAAAAGGGCATTAACTTAAACAGAAAGGAAATGAGAGTTGGAAGGAACAGATAGGAAAATCAATATGCTAAGATCATAGAAAGTTTTATACTGTTCGTGTTTGCTGGGGGCAAACTGGTGTTATGACTCAGGAGTGCTTTATTAAAGTCCCTGAAGCAGTTATACAATTAATCAAAGGGTCATTTTGAACCTGGGCGTCTGTACTTTACTGGGCTTCTCACATATGTAATCCAGTGTTTTGTGATAAAGTCCCAAGCCAGGATAAGTTAGAAGACTGGGGGGATTTTACAAAACCTGGCGAGGATGGTCTCATTTTTCCCATTCTGCCTGAGCTACTCCTTGTTGCTCTGTACCAGCTTTCTTGGCTCCTTGGCTCAGTCTGGGTTATAGTTTCCTTGCTATATGAGCAATTCCTTGCTAATATGAGGAAAGCAAGGACACAAACATTCATGCATCTCTGATGAATTCAGTGATAAAAATACAACATGCCATGGATTGGACACAAGGACCTTGACAGACAAACACAAGATATTTCTGAAAATATCATTATCAAGAGTAGATGGGTATAAATTGTCGCTCTGTGATTGCCCTGACCACATTAACATTTCTATGTAAGAATGAGAAAGCAAAAGATGAGACATCTAGGCCTGCATACAATTTTATTGAATTCTGTAGGCATAACAATTAGTACATAGTAAATATTGGGAGGAGCTAGGGAGGAGGGTGTGTAAACCTTGAAAATGTCCAACCAAAGTTGTGCTCAAGTTATTCGCCTAACTTTTATAAATAGCACAAAGTTACTCCTTTGAGTCAAAATGCACAGCAGCTGTAAGGTTCATCTGCGTGTATCCAGACTTGACCTGGTGTTCAGATTAGTGACTGAGAAGGAATTTCACCCCTCTTGAATTAGCACAGATCTCTGTCTCTTACCTTACTGGGTTTGTTGCACAGTTCCGTCAGCTAAGATCTCCTGGGCATACACAAAAAGAGCAGCTTTCTCTTGGAGCAGGCATCTCAGGCCTTAGAGACACCTGGACTGAGGGTAAAACCAATTATTTTTAAAAATGTTTCACTCTTTTGTTTGGGTATTTTTTTCAAGCTGATCTGGAGCAATAGAATGCTTTGACAGATTTCCTAGTACAAGGTGTGTGTTACAGAAGTTCACAGAACTACATCCACAGTTTGCTGGTACAGCTGGACTGTCTCTGGTCATTTCTGTGGCTACAGGGAGAAGGATGAGCAAAGCTGAGGTGTGAGGGCAGTGAGGCAGACACAATCGGTCTGTTCACTGAGCCGCAGTTGTAGTCCAGTTTGTAGACATGGAAATTACATGAGGATGCTGCTGAGGCATAAGGAAGGAAAGTGAATGCATGAGGCACAGACCAATCTGCTGGCAGGGGATGAAGAAGGAGAATTCTCTATCACAAACAAGCCCAATCACACTGATAAGCCGATAAAACTTTACCAGAGCTCCTTCCCGACATCTGTTTTAAAAGTAAAACAGAACAGCTGTCCTGGTTTTGGCTGGGATAGAGTTAATTTTCTTCCTAGTAGCTTGTACAGTGCTGTATTTTGAATTTAGTATGAGAATAATGTTGATTATACAATGATGTTTTGGTTGTTGCTAAGTACTGCTTACCTTAAATGAAGAATTTTTCAGCTTCCCATGCTCTGCAAGGGAGCAGGGGCACAAGAAACTGGGAGGGAGCATGGCCAGAACAGCTGACTCAGGCTNTTAGTATGAGAATAATGTTGATTATACAAGATGTTTTGGTTGTTGCTAAGTACTGCTTACCTTAAATGAAGAATTTTTCAGCTTCCCATGCTCTGCAAGGGAGCAGGGGCACAAGAAACTGGGAGGGAGCATGGCCAGAACAGCTGACTCAGGCTGGCCAAAGGGGTATTCCATACCACAGAATGTCATGCTCAGTATATAAACTGGATGAAGCTGGCCAGGAGTCACAGGTGGCTTCTAGGGGATAGGCTGGGCATCAGTCAGTGGGTGGTGAGCCACTGTATTGTGCATGACTGTTGGTTTGTTTACTTTTCTTACCTTGGGTTTCATTTCTCTCTCTTTTTCTGTTATCTCTGTTTTCATTACAATTGCTACTAGTTGCATAAGTATTATATTTTACTTTATTTCAATTATTAAATTGTTCTTATCTCAATCCATAGATTTTACCTTTTTCCGGTTCTGCTCCCCATCCCACTGCAAGGTGGGTGGGGCAGTGAGTCTGGGTGTACTTAGTTGCCAGCTGGTGTTACACTGTGTCAACATCCTTATTGGCACCCAGCTTGAAGCACTGAGGATTGAGATAACGACAGATGTGACCAGAGCATGTTAAAACAAAATTGTTTTAAGCATTCGCTGCATTAGTTTAACAGTAATTGGTCACAATATTGTTTTATTTACTCTCAGAATCATTGCACTTGCTCTCAGGGCTGTATTATGCAGCACTTTACTTGCAGCATGTGTTTCCCTGTCTCGGGTTTATCACCATTGAGGTGTGGGCTAAGGTTATCGTTTTCTTGTACTCTGTAACGCTGGTTTGTGATATGATAGAACTACTGGTTGTAAGACTGATCTGGTGTGTGTACTCAGCATTACTCACCTCTGTTCTTCGAGGGCCATCTGTTGGGAGCTACCAATAATCACACCTTTTGTCTTTCCTCCTTGGAGACACAACCTAAGGCAGAGATATCCTTCCACACCTTCCCCTTTCCTGCCAGGCTAATTACAGGAGTGTTTGAGGATTTTGAAAATTTTGAATGTTGTTGGGATGTTGAAAGGTCCTACTTCCAGGAATGCTGAATGTGTTCCAGGTCTTGTTTATGGATGAACAACTGTTTAGGAATACTACTAAGAGAATTCCCCGAGTTTGAATAGTTACAAGCAGCAGGGTGTGGGGGATAGCATGTGGCAAGTACCTAGGACAGTGGGCATCTCCCACTGTGTTTTGGAACTTTCTCCCTGAACAAGTGCAGAATAAATATTTGGGAAAAGTATGTTGTTACCCTGTCAATTCCAGACAGGCACAAATCACTGAGTTGTGTTGGGGCCTGGCCCATGCCTACTGATCCCTGTTAACACTATTCAGTACTCTCAAGGAGTTGAGATGGTCTCTGGATTAGATGGCAAAGCATTAGGCACTGCAGCTACCCTAATCCCAGTGACAAGCAGTGCAGCTGAACCAGAGATCCAACCCATGCCAGTGCCAGTCACCCCTACAGATAGGAAGAAATGGACAAAAAATTCAGCTCATTTAGTAAAACGGGACAAAGCGCGGCCATTACAAGAAAAAGAGAAAAAAGCAGAATATAAGGTAAGCACCACTGGATCCATATCCCTGAGTTATGGATTATGGGAAAAGATTTCATCCATTGTCCAGGTAAGCACATTATCACCTGGCTGCTACAATTTTGGGATAATGGGACTTGTGGCCTGGAAGTAGAAGGTAGAGAAGCCAAGCATCTGGGGTCACTCTTAGGGAAAAGGGCATGGACAAGCCTATTGGAAAAGGGATACAAGTCCTCAGCCTCTGGAGTTGACTCATGTCAAGCATGAAGGAAAAGTATCCCTTCAAGGAAGATGTTATATGTCACTCAGGTAAAATGGACATTATTAAATCCCAATGGGTATGATCAACAAAACAACAGCTACATCTCCACCATCTAGCAAGAAAGAAACACAAGCTTTCTTAGGTGTTGTGGGGTTTTGGAGAATGCACATTCCCAATTACAGTCCTCTCAATCAAGTGACCCAGCAGAAGAGTGGTACCAAATGGGACCCAGAGCAGCAACAAGCCTTTGAACAAATTAAACCTGAGATAGTTCATGCAATAGCTCTTGGGCCAGTCTGGGCAGGGCAAGATGTTAGAAACCTGCAGCCAGGGAGATTGACCCTATATGAAACCTCTGGCAGAAAGCACCATGGAAGACTTGAGGCTGAGCCCTTGGCTTTTGGAGCCAGGGATATAGAGGATCTAAGGCCTGCTACATTCCAGCTGAAAAAGGGATAATTGCAGCTTATGAAGGGGTTTGAGCTGCTTTGGAAGTGATTGGTACTGAAGCACAGCTCCTCCTGGCACCCCGATTAGCTCTGCTACACTGGGTGTTCAAAGGGAGGGTCTCCTCTGCACTTCAGACAACTGATGCTACATGGAATAAGTAGGATACCACTGATCACATGAGTTTGAATAGGAAACCCCAGGCATGCAGGAACCTTGAAAGTGGTCATGAACTGGCCAGAAGGTAAAAATTTCAGAATATGGATAGAGAATGAGGTGACATGTGCTGAAGTGGCCCCACTACATAATAAATTATCAGAAAGTGAGAAAAAATATTTCCTGTTTATTGATGGTCCCTGACATATTGTAGGAAAGCATTAGAGGTGGAAGGCAGCTGTATGGAGTCCCCTACAAAAAGTGACAGAAACTGATGAAGAAGGTGAATCCAGTATGTTTGCAGAGGTGAAAGCCATCCAGCTGGCTTTAGACACTGTTGAATGAGACAAAAGGTCAATTCTTTACCTCTCTACTGACTCAGGGATGATGGCAAATGCTCTGTGGAGGTGGCTGCAGTGATGGAAGCAGAGTAACTGGCAGCGCAGAGGTAAACCCACCAGGACTGCTGCATTGTGGCAAGATGTTGCTGTCTGGGTGGAGAACCTGGTTGTGAAGGTGCGTCACATAAATGCTCGTGCACCTGAGTCAGGCCACTGCAGAACATCAAAACAACCAATAGGTGGCTCAGGTGGATCTGGATTGGCAACATAACGGTGTATTATTTACAGCTCGGTGGGCCCACGACACCTCAGCCCACCAAGGAAGAGATACAACATATAGATGAGATCATAGATTTGACCATGGACACTGTCACAGAGGTTATCCATGAACGGAAAGCATGCTGAAATTAAGCAAATCAAGTGATTAAAACTCTCTAGTATGAAGGACAGTGACTGAAATATAAATATAAATATAAATATAAATATAAATATAAATATAAATATAAATATAAATNGAAATATAAATATAAATATAAATATAAATATAAATATAAATATAAATATAAATATAAATATAAATATAAATATAAATATAAGGAGGCCTGACAGATTGACTATATCACATTCCCAGAATTCCGTCACATGCTTACTGGAAGACTGAAAACACATTCTGGGCCCCATATCACCACCCAGAAAATTATGCTGGCCCTTGAAAAGCAAGGCTTGTGGGGACCTAGTAGGCCAGAAACGGAGTCACACAATGGGACTCATTTCCAAAATAACTTTGTAGACAACTGGGTCAAAAAACATAGTATTGAGTGGATATAACATATCCTATTGCACACCAGCCTCCAGGAAAAATTCAGCAATGCAATGAACTGTTAAAGACTGCACTGAGAGCAATGGGGGGGTAAACATTTAGCAAAAGTCACCTGTTTAGTCAGCACCAAGGAATGTGTCAGGCTGGCACTGCTCAATCAAAACTTTTACATACTGGAGAATGGGGTAAATTTCTAGCAGTGGACATAAGAAATATGCTGGGAAAAAATGTCTGGGTTATTCCTGCCTTAGGCAAAGGCAAAACGAGTCCATGGAATTGCTTTTGCTCAGTGTCTAAGTGCACTTGATGGGTAATGTGGAAGGATGGGGGAGTCTGGGGTGTGCCTCAAGACAATGTTATTTTGGGAGAGAATAACAATTAATTTAACTTTTTGATGCAATTGCTATATAAGACTGTGTGTTATCACTCATATGGTGGTGATATGCCCATCACCACATTGGGCACTTTGCAGCACCTGTCTCCACCAACTCTGGATTTAGGGATCTGAACCCAACTCCGTTTTGATCAGCACATTAATAAAGAATGAACTTTGATGAATCTGGACAAGTGCAATGGTATTATAATCAGACCTGGCTTCACCTGCAACAGTCCAACAACACTCACCATCTTTCTTGCCCTGAAAGACTATTACAACAAGTAAAGCTCAAGGTCATGGACAAAACGAAATCAATTGACATTTTACAGAGGTGGTTGATAGAGTTAGGGAATGATATTTGTGTGTATACATCAAAAGACAGGAAGGGCGATGGGATATTTGAAAGTGTGGGAGCTGGGCATGATGTAAACAGTATAGAATAATGGGTGGATGCTGTGCTGGTTTCAGATGGGAAAAAGGGCCTTCTCTACCTTGGCTGAGGGTTGCAATGGCAGCAAGGCTTTTCAGCTCCTGTTGTTCAGCCTTGGGATAAATAGAAGTGCTGGCTGTAATGAAGCAGTTAATTATCATGATTTTTTTTTTTTTTTTAATGGCATCTCATGGTGCAAAACATGGCCACACCTCAAGTACTGTGTCCAGTTCTGGGCCACTCATGACAAGAAGGACTTTGAGGTGCTGAAGCAAGTCCAGAGAAGGGCAGTGGAACTGGTGGAGGGTCTGGAGCACAGGTCTGATGAGGAGCAGTTGAGGGAACTGGGGTTATTTAGCCTGGAGAAGAGAAAGCTCGGGGGGACTTTATCACTTTAGCAATCATCTGAAAGGAGGCTGTAGCACGATAGGGATCAGTCTCTTTCCCAGGCAACAGGTGAGAGGACAAGTGGACACAGTCTTAAGCTGTGCAGGAGAAGGTTTAGGTTAGACATTAAGAGGAATTTATTCGACTAAAAGGATGGTTAGACATTGGAATGGGCTGCCCAGGGAGGTGGTGGAGTCACGGTCCTTGGAGGTGTTTAAGGAAAAGACTGGAAGTGGCACTCAGTGCCATGTTCTAGTTGACAAGGTGGTGATCAGTCATAGGGAGGACTCCATGATCTCAGAAGTTTTTTCCAACCTCATTGATTGTGTGATTCTGCGTGGAGCTTTCTGGATCTGTCTTAACCTGTGATTCCGGAACAAACACAGAAAGGGAGAGCCTGCTACAGAAGCGCCAGCAGCGAGGACGGGCTGGCAGCAGCGCCGGGCCTCTGGCTGCCACCACCAAGATGGCGGCGCGGCGCGGCCGCCGCCCCGCCCCGCGGCTCTTGCCCTCCCTGGGCCGGCCGCGGCCGCCGGGGGCCGCCGCCGCTGTCGCCGTGTGATGAGAGCATCAGCTCTCACTGCCACGTCTCCCGGGCAGCCGGCGCTGTTCAGGGCCGCGCCGGGGTGCCGAGGCCGTACCCGCCCGCCTACCTCCTTTTCCCCTCCTTTCCCTTCCCCTGCTCCTGCCCCGCCGCGGGGCAGCGGCGAGGTGGGTCAACCCGGCGGGAGGAGGGGCGCTCCGCGGGGCTCCCACCGCCGCTGCCGCAGCCTCGTTTCCCCCGGGCGGTCCGGGGGTCTGGGCTTGCTGCCGGGCCGCTGCCGCCGGAGGGGACCCCGCTGCCGGCTGATGTCCGAGCCGTGCCGCCGCCCGCGCTTGGATGTGTGAGTACCGGCCCAGCCGCTACCATAGGCAGCGCCGCGCCGGGAAAGCCGCGGTGACCCTGGAGGGCGGCGGGCTTGGACCGCCAGAGCCTCCCTCCGAAACTTCGTGTGTGTGTGCGGGGGAGTGAGTGGTGGGGAGGCTTCTGCCGGGTTTGTTCCGTCCTGCCGGTAAGTTACGGCACTTGGTCCCGGGCTTCTCCTTTCAGACATTTCCTGCTATGTCTGGGTTAAAGCAGGAGGTCCGCGCACGCTGCTGGGAGCCGGGTGCTCTCTTCGTAGGACGATTGAGGATTAAACGCGAGGAAGTTGGGCTGGGGTCACGGGAAGGTGTGCTGTGGGCTTTTAAAGCGCTGTCCCTACGTAACCAGTCCTGCAAGGACACTGTCCTGTGGAAGATGAAGAGCTGAGGCAATTCTCTGTAAGTCCAGGCAAATCCAACCCGCCATAAGGTACCGTTTCCAGAATGGATGTGGGTGCACATTTCTGTCGCTGTTCTTTTTTTGTACCATAGAGAAAACAATGTATCAATCATCCTCCCTTATATAGGGCAGAAGTTGGGCACATGCTTTTCCTTATACGAGGCAGCTCCTTCGCTACTCCAGCATCATTTTAACATGTGAACGTACAGCAGAAACAGAGGCAGCTTTGTTTGCAATCGCTGATTGCTCTCATGCATGCTTTCCATTGTGAGTAAGGGGCCCCTCATGTCCTTGTCGTCTGTTACTGTAAGTGAAGAAATGTCTATATTACACAGGGGTGAGTTACGAAATTTTTGGAGACAAGGCATCCCTTCTGTAATTGTCCCTTCTGTCTGTTAACTCACTGTGACCAGAAGAGATTTTCTGAGAAACGGCTACAGTAGCATAGGGGTGGGACTGGAATGGCTCAGCTCCAGTTTCATAGGATGCTGAAGGCAGAGGACATCAGCCCTTTTTAACCCACAGTCTGCTCATTTGCTCATTCCCTGGCACTCCTGTTGTTGGAGTGTTTATGACACTCATTTCTCCTTCTAGCTGCATCTCTTGGAGCACATGGTTTTTCAGACAAGGTGCTTGGATGATACTCTGCTGGTAAAATCTGTGCCCACTGGTGCTTAAATGGTGGCCAGGCAATGCTGATCCCTCTGGGGGTTGGGCTAAAACTTCGCTTCCTCCTTGTTGTCCCTTATGTGACTGGAAGTTCTTCAGGTGTAGATGCAGTTACTCCTTGTTTCTGTTCGTGAGCATCTCTCATTCAGGTTCTCCTGTACTAACCAGCACATTGGGTAGAAATGTTTTACAGGTCTGATTTATTTGGAACAATAGGGAAGCTCAGGTAATATCACTGACACAGTGACCTGTGCTCAGGGCGTACTCCTGATCTCAAGACCATAGAACTGCTGCGTGCCTCCTGTACAGCTCATTCCTGGCTGTCTCTTTGCAGACATTGACTTGCAAGCATTTGAGACCTGACTTTCAGAAGCTCTGGGTGTCCACATTCCTACTGATAGAGGTGTCTATACTGCCTCCACCTGAGTGTTCAAAATCATTAATAATTTGGAAAAGGCAAGCCTTTTATTTCTTACTTTTCTGTTTAGTCTTTCTGATTGTAAAATGGAGATAAAACATTTTGCTTCCTACTTTTACAAAGCATGTTTCTATTTTGCATGTAAGAAGATAAATTCTTTTTAAAACTTCTTGCAATATGCAGATTAGCACCTTGCTGAATTATTTGTCTTCCAGAGACACTAATGGCATTTACCACAATAAATTCTGTGGTAGCTGAGGAAATGAAGCTATTCTCATCTTACCAGCCTGACTGTATTAGCAATTCTTGTGCTGATATAACACTGCCAGTGTAGATATACTATTATGTAGTACTCAAAACCAGACACACCTAATCACTTTTTTTTGCCTATGCATTCTTCAGACACTACATTTTGTTCTGAAATTTTAGAGAAAAAAATTGAATTATATATGTAGTATTTGAAGGGGAAACTCTGCAACTTTCTGCTGGTTTTGAAACAGAGTAGCACTGGACACAGATCTTTCTCTGAAAGGGTCTGTAATGCAGGTTGACTCAAGCCTGGTTGTCATAAAGCTTAACACTTTCTTTCCTTTAGTAGGCATCAAATCTGGATGTTTGAGAATACAGCTAAGAGCATATGTGCTAGAAATGTTTGTTAAGGTGGCTTCCAGAGCATTCAGTGCAGAAACCAGTTGGGCCACTCAGTACTCCTCAGCAGACTTACAGCTCCTAAAGACAGATGTGGTGGAAAGCAACAAGATAGTAGTGATTCTGAGACCATCCTGCTTCTCAGTCTCAGTGCTTTCCCTGTGCCTCAGAATCATGAAATCCTGGAAGAAGTTTTCTTCTGGCAGTTAAAATCGGAACTTTAGTCCATTTATTTCTAACCCTACCACCATTAGATAAGTGGCATAGCTGTTAGCAGGTGGATTTTTAAAATCAGAGGTAAATCTCTAGTAGCTGTGTGACTTGGGAAAACAGATCATTAGCTTTCACAAACTTTCCTGGAAGATTTCGTGCCATTCTTTGAGGGCTGTTGTCATTGGTGAGTTATTTCCAATCTTTTCTTGACTTTTTTTGGATATTGCAAGCAGAAAATGAGACTTCTGGGGAGAAGTGGGTGCGGCCCAGAAATACATATAAGGGAGCATGGATGCAGATTCAGACAGCTGGAGTAGTCTCAGTATAATTAATTATACAAGGGATTAATGTATCCTATTGCGTTTTCCCAATCTGGTGGATTAGTTGCTCTGTAAACAGTCATACAAAGTTCTGAACGCTGCCTACCAAAGTCATGGAGGTTGAATTGAAGACTTACTGTTTTGTGGGAAGTTTTTATATCACCATATATGTTGTTTAAGAGGCAGCTAGAGGAGAGTTGATGTGTTCTCATATGTGGTTTATATTTTATTGCAAATTTATGATTTATACAATTTACAATTTGTTTCAAATTCCCTGCAATATTGTTGCTTTTCTGCAGTGTCAGGGATGTGCAAAGCATTGTCTCACTGATACTTTCCGCTGTGAATCCCAGTGTGATGACTTGAAGTAAGGCTCAAGGAAGTGGTTTTTAACTTGTGTTCTACTTTGTGCCTTCAAGCTTATTACTACAGATGGCAGATGCCTGCCTTATTTTTAGTAATTTGAGGACGAAATAGAAAATTTTGTCCCATGATTTGTCATTGTGGCTGACCTCCATTAAATTAAACATAAGGATTGGCAGAGGAACAAAACCAGCAGGAAAGCTGCTTCTGTTTGTTTTTAAAAAAGCTTGTCTAAAGCGCTAAAATAATACTGTAAAAAATATTTACTACTACATACAGAGACCCTTGGGAGGAGAAATACTTGCTGAACAGTTTATCCTGTTTTGGATAAGTAAACTGAGATCTGTATTGGTAGAACAAGTTCCCTAGAAGTCAGTTGAAGAGGAGAGATTGAAAAGCGAAAGACGTCCTGGCCTGTGCTCAGGCTGTTAGACTGCGGGTATGTGTTCAAAGCTGGGAGAAGAATGCCTATTTTGGTGGCTTGATTGATGGAAAATTTTAAGATGGGCTCTTAAAGCATGAACATCTTCAATTTTTTTTTTTCTTCCCCCTCAGTAGTAGTCTGTTTTGTTGTGCATTTGCCTTGATATCTTGGAAAAAAAATCTTTCAGTGGCCATACCTAAAAATCCCCTCCTTTCCCAGTTACTGCACATGGCATAGTGTCATGGAGGGTGATCTGTGGCTGTGTTTTTGCACAGCTATGGCTGTGCGTAATGTTTACTGAAGAGCTTCGGTGCAAGATGTGCTTAGGAGTGAGTGCATATTGATAAATTTTATTAACGGCCAGCTTTGATAGCTTTGCCTGTGTTGTGTCTGCTGAAACACTGCCCTTGTGATTTAGCATTACTGCCCAACCAGTGTCGTCTTCTAAACAGAACTTCAGTTTCTATCAATAACATGGAGCTGGAGTTTAAAACTTCTGTGTTGTTACATACTCAGGGGACTGTATGCCTGGCTCAGTAATTCCCTCCAGCTCTTTAGTTTGGGCTGAGCTTGCTGTCCCTTTCCTGACACAATTCAGAAGCATAGGAACTGTAGGACCAAAGTGGCCCGTGACCCAGCTGGTCAGGCCTGCATTTCCCTCTGCTGCTGGAAAAGCTCAACTTTGCAATTCTTTCTTGTTCTCACACAAGAACAAGTCATGCTTTCTTTATTCCAAGATCCTGTATTTGACTGTGAGTGTTGCTGTATACATAAGAAGAAGCCAAAGAAAATGTTAATGTCTTTCTAACTGTGTAATACTTGTTGGCTTGGTGAGGAGTGTTATTGGCCACTTGTAGCTGCTGAGCCCTGAGGGTCTTGTGTTGTGGGTTTGTTTTGGATTTTTTCACTTTCTTTTGGACTATAAATCTGCTTGTCTTCATTCATAAAATTATTACAGTCATTCATTAAAGTCTTCCTAAGCTGTTTGCTTTGACCTGCTGCAGCAGTTAGTTGCACAAGGTAATTATATGGTAATATTATTTTATTACACCAGGAATTGTCGCTTTGTTCTTGTACTCACCAGAGGTTTGTTTAGAATGCTTAGCATATGTCTCAACTTTCCTTTGATGCACAAAAACTCGAACTTGCCTATGCTCAGAAGAAGACACTATTGCCTGCGTACCTCTGGAAATTTCTTCCTTGAATCCCCTAAGGTAAGGTCTTTGAGAAGACTTTTAGGGAATGTGTAAGATTTCTCCATTTTTAAAAATATCTTGGGTAATTTTGTTTGTGTAGAGTATTAAGAACTTAAATCTGTGTCCTATCCTTAAGCATGTCTGCAAAATGAGCTGACTGAGTTTACTGCTCTTTAGCCTTGAGAAGCTTTTCCTGAAAAACTTTTCTTTCCTGTTCCCATTTTTGTTTGTGGGTATTTGAAGTACTGTGGCAGCTACAAATGACAGGCGCTGCCTTCCTCTTGTCTTTAGCTAAAAGCTCTTATTTTTCCCACTTACTTTTACGCTTAGTCTTCTTTGCTGGAAAAGCCTGAAATAAGTCATACAGTATATATGCCATTTGTTCACTCTTGCCTTATTCTTGCTACTTTAACCCTTTGGTTTTGGCATCTGTGTAGAGGACTGATAGATGGAGCCTCTTTAGCCAGAGTTGTGCTGTGTTGGAAAAGCCTTGCACTGACCTGGTCTTGATGGGTTGATTTTATTTTTATGGAGGAGGTTCTTGATTCTTAGTCACTGAGCTAAAATTAGTCTTGCTGGTACACCACCTGATAGTGGTGATTCACTACCCAGCTCTCCTGTTTGATGGAGTCTGGGCTGCACTTCAGGGGGTTTCTGTCTCTCTCTGTGCCAAATCTGCCTCTTAATCCATTGCTCTGTATGGTATGAGGACTGGGAAAATGTGCTGACTTGGAGACCTCCCTCCTAACCGGTTTTGCCTCTCAGCTCTGGGCCAGGTGGTGGGTGTGTGCCTTTGGATCCAGCCGGAGTTGAAAGGTTGTGTTGACTTAGCGCTGGGGCAGCTCTCTGCAAGCCAAATATTTAGCTTTCCATCTGATAACCTGTTGGTTGTTTCCTCGCAAAAACCAAATGCTTATTTTATTCCCAGACCAAGTCAGGGCTTCCACAGAAGTTTTGCATCTTTTTGGCTTTTGGTGTGGCAGATGTGAGGATGCTGACAAGGTGGCCTCATGACCAAGGCTTGTATGCAGCCATCACTGTTCCTCAGCTTTCTTGTGATTTTTTTTTTTTTCTTTTTGGTGTTATGTTTTGGTGTTATTGATTACTAGCTTTGTGTCTCAATTTTTCCAGCTGTCAAAATGGAGCTTTGGTTTTGTTTTGGTTTTTTATTTTAATTTAAATGTAAAGAAATAAAAAGTTCACACTAAAAGGAAGTAAAAATAACCTATAGGAACTAGGACTCTCAAAGTTCAAATTTCAAAAGAAAGCTTGTCTGTAAGGTGGATTCGCTGTTAATTTGCAAAGGTATTAGGATTGCTGGACAACTGCAGGGATAGGGTTAGGCTGACAGCTGCAGCGAGTTGAATTGGGGACATTAGCAATCAAGAGAGCTTTTTCAGTTTCAGAGACGAATCGTGCTTTGTGTCAGTGCTCTGCAGCCGTGTCATGGGGGTGGCTGGCTGCACTTCCCCATGAGGGAGCACTGCACAGGTGGCAAGTGTGTTCCCATAAAGCACAGATACCCTGAATGGAAAGTCTTGCTAGGAGTGTCTGTGTTGCTGAGGAGGAGGTGGGCAGAGTCCCTCACCACAGAGGCCATGTGTTGCTTCACCCCCAACTGTCACATGCTTCCTCAGCAGGAAGAAGACTGCTTTAATTGGGATGGAGAATTGCAATGAGAGACCTGTGGTCTTCTCAAGCCACATTGCTGCAAGTGAGGATGGTCACGTTTCCCTTTCTGCTCTTGTGAGTAACTGGTTGTAGGACTTGTGGAGCCAAGGAGAGCCACTTGAATGTTTTCCAACCTCTGAAAGTTCTCATGCCTCAGTGCAGCAAGCTTCCCAAGAGGACTGGAGAGGCTCGGAAATTTCTCCAATTAAAAAGTGTTAACACTATCAAAATAACTGACTGAGCATTGTAGCATTTCCAGCGAAGAGATGAGGAACCAGGCACACTTTCCATTCTAATGAGTCACTGACTCTCTCCTGATTTGTCTCTTGCAAGAGCTGTCTGGGGAGCTGCTGATGCAGGAACATGATTCTGAGTGACAGTCCTTGGGGAGCAGGACAGGGCCGCATGCTGCTTCACCTCTGAACTGGTGAATAATTCGTCTGCCTAGCTTGTTATCAGTAAAGTCTTGCACACAGGTGAGGTTCTTGCCTGCCTTGATCCTGCCTCATCAGGATAGCTGGGGAGCTGAGGGGCAGGAGGGGTATTGTTGCACAGAAAAAAAATTGATCAAGTGCTTTCTGTAGTCCTAAAAGGAAGAACTGGAAATCAGAGGGTCTGATGCCTTCTGTTTCTGGATCTTCTTGCCATGGTGTGTCACAGATGAAGGTTTTGTCTCTATCCTGATAAAAGAGCATGGTCCTAGGACCCAAGAGCTGTCCGTACCCACATCCGCTCCCTGTACATGGGTAGGACCAGTGTCTGCTGTTCTGTAGTTGGTCCCCAGATCCTGTCTGTGTGTTTTTTTGATGGCCACATCTGCCTCAGACAGGAGATCTTGGAAGCTAGGTAGTATTGGTTCTGAGGATTTGAGGAAGAAGGGACACAAGTATGTGACTTATTTTTTGAGGGAGATTGTAGGTGAACTGGAAAGAACAGTGTGGAATCACATTAATGGACTAAAGAGTCCTGTCAGGAAAAGCTTTTATCTTTCGTTACTCACTTTTTTTCTGCATGACTATAAAATAAGATCACTGATGGGGTGGGGAATGCAAACAGAGAAGGGAGCAGGGTAGACTCTTCATTAATACTTAATATGACTTAGAATATTATCTTTTGGAGTAAGGGGTTATGGACACCTTTTTTCTTGTTCATATATTTTTCAAAGTAGAATCATGCCTTTGTTTATTAACTGAAAGCTGTAAAAAACTTTTCTCCATGTCTTTCTCCTCAAAAAGAAGGGCTGTTGATTGGTTCAGGGCCAAAAAAAGCAGACTTAGAGTCAATCTGATCTGCAATCTCACTGCTTTGTTTAGCTTTATCTGTGGAGCTTCAGTTTTGTGTGGCTAGTTTTACAAAATAAAAGCAAACAAAAAAGGAGTGGTTCTTAGGCAGATTTTGCTCCAAGAAATGCCTCCCTAATTTGATCTAACTCCAGTAAAGTAAAGTTATTTAAAGCTTGGCTTGAGGAATTGCCCAGTCTATATGTCCACGCATCACTGTGAAAGGGCTTATTCAAGTGCATTTAAAATATGTGCACTGACGTTAAGGATGGCTCCTTTCCATGGGCAGTTGTTTTTACTGGTAGAAACCTGCATTTTACTGGTTTGCAAAGCCAGAGGCTGGAATTGTGCTTACTTTGTGTCCAAGTGTCTGTATTGGTGAGCGTGTGAGGCATACTAATGGGGTGGTACTAATGAGAACTGTTAAATTATTTACATGAATTATTGAGTGTGGCATAAAATATCTTCCACTCTTAATAGCGTTAATTAGACCACCAACATATTGCATCCATTATCATAAATATCCTGTAGGTTGAATCAGACCAATTGTTTTAGCTACCATAGGCTCTGTAGGAGTTAAATTTGGCTTCAAATGGCTTTCAAGTTCATTCTATTTTAGAGGTTTTTCTCATTTTTTCACTTCACTTTAGCTGCTTATCAGAAGTGTCTGAATTCCCTAAGTGAATTCTGCACTGTTTGTTGCTGCCCCTCCTCATCTTGGACACGCGGGAGAATTTTCTTCTGTTTATATTTAATTCCTGAAATATAAATATTCCCAAATAACACTCTAGAAAATCCTAGGGTAAATTGTCCGAAAGCTTTAAAATCTTGACTAGAAAGGTAAGGAAGGCTTCAATTCTCTGTTGTGTTGTTATTGGAAGGATGAGAGTTTTAAAGTCTGCCAAAACACATTATTTATCTTCAAACCAAAATTCTCCAATGTTTGCTTGCCTTTCATCCATTTTTCACATCTCTTTTTTTTTTTTTTTTTTCTCTCTCCAGGATCTGTGTTTTTTGGTGTGTTTTTTTTTTTTTTTTTTTTTTTTTTTTTTTTTTTTTTTTTTTTTTTTTTTTTGTGTTTTTTTTTTTTTGGTTTTTTTTTTTTTTTTTTTTTTTTTTTTTTTTTTTTTTTTTTTTTTTTTTGTTGTTGTTGGGGTTTGGTTTGGTTTTTCCACATATCCGCATGAAGGTCAGTTGGAAAGCATTCATCTTTTGAAACATCTTGATTTTTGCTGAAAGTTTGAGAATTAGTATCCTGGTTTCAACCACAGCAATTGGTTGTTGGAGTAGATGAAGGATGGGAAATTTTAATACAAAGGGCAATTCTTTGAGGGAGTTTTTTAGAGAAGAATTCCTGCTCACTGTAGGTATGGTGACAGTGCTGTGATTCATTGAGAAAACTTCTGGCATTTCTGCCTGCTGTGATTTCTCAGGATTTTAAAGGAGGTGATGACTGAATTATAAATAGGCCATAGGTTCTTTCTGTATATTTCAAAGCTACATCTAGAGTTTCCCAGAAGGTAGGTGTGCTTTTTTGGCCCTTGGGTTGGTTCTGGCTGGGATATTTTTCCAAAAGGGCAGCTGGTTTAGACTCCATGCACACAGACACACCAAAGTCCTTGTTCCTGTACAGCACACATGCACTTCAGTTCAATCCTTCACTCTCTTATGTTTGCTATGTGTTTCCCTTGGAAACTTTCCTGGCTGCCAGAATCCTTGCAGTGTCACATGGGACACCAGTGAAATAGAAGAAAAATTGTATGGGAAGAGATAAAGTCTGTGCCAGAAACTCCACCATTGTTTCTGATATTCTGAGTTGCCCAGCCTCTCTCATACTAGTTCAGTTTAAGGAATCGATAGATCTAAGTGTCATTAAAAATAAATAGATAAATATGTACAAGCTTACTTCTAAATTATTTTTCTTTTGAGGGCTGGGTTATGTGGTTGTCCATATGTGCATTTGAAGTACATGCATACACATGTTTTGCTGCAGCTCTCTGCTACCCATACCCACTTTTAAATGGATGTGTAGTACCTTGGTGTCAGTTGGGCATTCATAGCACAGAAGGGAGCTGAACCATGGAGTTTCCTTCACAGAGACCACTCTGTCTGTTCAGAGCTCTGCCAGGGGCATCCAAATTACCTACCAGCATCAGAGCCTGGCAAGTAACATGCTGGGTGGCTAAAAAGACCTGTGAAGCTCTAGCAGCTCCACCACATCATGGAGAGGGCTCTTTCCAGGCTTGTTTTTGAAATGAAGCACACAAGTTATGAGGTCTACAGCTCTGGAGATGGTCAGTGGTGCTTTCCAGCCAGCAGGAAGTACTATCAGTCGTTGATGGCTAGTATAAGCAGCCCCTTTTTAGAGACAGTGTCAGTGGTGTTCATTCTGCGTGTGCAAGCAGACACTGGCCTGGTGCCGTTGAAATGTCACAGAATTTTAGAGTGGTGATGGTCCCACACCATCTCACTCTGCATGTGTGACAGTGATTTCCTTCTGCATGAATTTGCTTGGCTGGGGTGTGAACTGGGTGACCAGCAGTTTAAAGCTTAAGTGATATTTCTGCCTCCTTTGCAGACTTGGGAAAGCTTTTGGATCATTGTCTGAGTGTCAGGGCACAGCCTGCTGGAGGCACTGGAAGTGGACTGGTTCCTGGTCATGCCCGGTGGAAGGAGGGGACCCAGCCGGCAGCAGCTAAGCCGTTCAGCTTTGCCTTCTCTCCAGACTCTGGTTGGTGGGAGCTGTGGAAACGGTACTGGCTTGAGAAACAGGTGAGGACAAAGGTAGGGTTATTGAGACACCTCTGGCTGGGACAGCACTGAAAGCAAAGAGCCTTGATCCACCCTGAATTCTGTACGACAGTGTGGCTTTGTGGTGAAAGTGAGGGGTTGGGAGATGGGAACCTTGAGCCCTCTGCTGTGGCATTAGAAGATGGCTCATCCAAGAGGGAACAAGTCCTGAGTGACAAACCTCTTCCAGCTTCTCTTCTCAGCTCTGCTGTGGTACCTGCTTCCCTCTGCAGCCTCTCTTTTGACTTCATGCATTAAAACCAGCCCCATGGAGGAGATTGTGGAAGTGGTCTCAGCCCCCCTTCACCTCTCACTGTGGTCACAACAGCCAGGGGCAGAAATCACACAGTGCTCCATTTGTCTTTCCTGCAGCAGTTTGCAGAGCAGTGAGTCCTAGCAAATGATGAGTCCTTGTCTCGCTCACTTGTCTGCAGTGCCCTGGGGAATTGGTGTGACACATCAGAGCACAGCTGTGACTCTTCGTCCTACATAATAGAAAGGCAGGGCAGGAGGATGCCCATATTCTGTTTTTAGACCTACCGGTTGCAGATGAAACTAATTGTCATAGTTTGTAAAGACGACCTCCATTTTCTGGGGAGGTTGGGGGCTGAAACAGGAACACACAATGACATTGAGATCACCACATTTGGTATGAAAACCGAAAGGGCCCAGCATTACTTCCTTCCATAGAAAAGTTGGCAGACTAGAGAAGCTGTTTGCTGCATGCTGGGGCCGTGGTATAGGTTCATTCTTACAGAGTAGAGCAATCCAAGCCATTTTTCTTTGTCTTTTACAGACTTCTCTGTCTGGGGCAGATGGTCAGATAGCACAGTTTGAGGTTCTTGAGGAGCAAGTGACTGTTGAGACTGCAGAGTCAGAGCCCCAGGGTTTTGGGAGAGTGTTGCTTATCTGGTTTCAGTCAGACACAGCATAGTTATGTCTGAACTTCCTCCACCAGTCCAGTATGCCAGAGCTTTCAGTTGTCCTAGCCTCCTCTGAAAGCTAGGAAAGAAGGAAGTGTGAGAACACTTGAGAGGTCAGCCTCTAGGAAGTGGCTGAACTACTCCATTCCATTTTCAGTCACTCCTCTTTTAAAAAGAGGAACTATGAGCAGAAAGACAATGGGCATTTTGCCATGCTGGAGGAGGAGGCTGGGTACTACTGTAATGTCCTGATGATGGATGGAAACAGCCAATAGTAAGTGTTTGGTGTAGCACAGAGTCCTTGATGATTTTTGCTCTGTACCTCTGCTCCTCAGTCTGAAGTTTACTGAAATATTGCTGGGCATGTTGCAGCACTTCTGACAGATCAGTCTCTATTGTCCAGAGAAAATTCTGGATAAGGGTTTTGTCTGAGCTAAGATGATGGAATTCACCACAAGCCTCATGTCAGAAATAGGAACACTACACTGCTCTCACCTCTCCCCTAGTAAAGCCCAGTCTCAAATTTACAATCTCATGCACTCTCTGTCCTGGAAAATGTCAGAGATGATGTAGAATGTTTACCAAGTGAGTGATATCCATCTGCTTCAGGAATGGTAGTGCCATCAGCCTCTCGGCGCCTCCTATCACAGCGCTGATTACTCCAGAGCCTGTGCGTCACTGCCGGATCCCTGAACTGCCATTGGATGGGAGCCTTCTCTTTGAATTCCTGTTCTTCATCTACCTTCTGGTAGCCCTCTTCATTCAATACATCAACATCTACAAGACTGTCTGGTGGTACCCATACAATCACCCTGCTTCCTGCACCTCACTGGTGAGTTCCCTAGCAAGTGCCGTCATTTGGGCTTTTTCATTACACAGCTTCTTTTCATGCTTCTTCAGTCCAGGAATCACCAAGCATTTGACATTAAGGGAATGAATGAGAGATCACATGCACCCACATCAGCCAGGACCATGCCATCCCCCATTTTACAGGGGAGAAAATACATGGCAGGTGAGAGAGAGGAATCTGCAGGACTCCTTCAGGAGTCCTTCTTGCAGATACTTGCATGACCTAGCTAGGGTTTGACACAGAGTTGAGATTCCAGGAGCTGTCTCCTGCTGTGAGTGCCCCTTCTCAGTTGAAACAACAGAGCCTGAGAGAGGGAAGACATGCAGGTTTTCATTAGGATCCCACAGCAGTCAGCAGCAGAGTTGGGGAGGGGGTCAGATCCTCAGCTTGTGTAAAGTTCTCAGTCTCCTCGGTTTCAGCGTTCTTGCTATCCCAATAAGCTGCCTGTGAGCCAGCGAGCATCCAGTGAGCAAAGCCAGCATGGGCAGCTGGAACCGTGTCCTTAAGGCAGCTTGGAAGCGCAAGGTGGACTCTCAGTCATCTGTACCGACAGGTGGTGCTGGTGTTCCAGGCACCAGCCTCCTGCTCAGCTCTGCTGTGCTGGACACAGCTGGCTTAGAAGTAAAAGCATTCTGTTTGGGGCTCCCTACACGGCAAGATTTAATGGTCATTTGATTATTTCCATCACAACTCAAGCATTCTATTTACACAAAATGTCCCTGAAGTCCCCAAATAACAGTATTCAGAGCCTGCTGACTCTTCTGGCCAGAATATATTTGATAGCTTCACTGAAAAATTGTAAGAGCTGTATCTAACCTGATTCAGCCAGAGAACTTCTTTGTGGCCCATGAAGATGAGATTTCTCAGATCAGCTTGGTTTCATCAGGAAGCACTGGTTGCTACAGACCATTTTTGAGACCAAGAGGGAAAGTGAGCTGATGTGCTCACTTGGGATTCTGTTTTGGCTGCCCTTCCTCTGGTTGCTCAAGGGTTTTTCCGTGGAGAAACTGCAACCTGTTCTCCATAATAAGATTCTGGTTCTAGATGTCCCTTTGACCCCAAAAATACCTGCCTGAAGGGTGGGTTTGTTTTGTTTTCTGTGGAAATCTCTCCATGGGAAAGAATTCCTGTGGAGGTGATCTTGCTTCTGGAGACATTCCTGTGTTACTAATGTTTATCCCCTTTCCCTGATCCCTAATAGATTCGGGGAATGCTTACATGAGGTCCTAACAATCTGAACTTACTCTCCAGCAGCCAGCTTTCTAGTCCCACCCCATCTGGGTGGTTTCAGAGTCCCTTTTCCTGGTGAAGACCTTTTTTCTTTCCTCCTTCAGAATTTTCACCTCATTGACTACCACCTGGCGGCGTTCATCACAGTGATGCTGGCACGGAGGCTGGTGTGGGCCCTTATCTCTGAGGTAACATTCCCACTGTTCTCTCTCCTTCCTATAGAACTTACTGCAGAAGATGGTCATCCATGGCCTGAGAAAATTCTACAGGTTGGAGTGTTTCTTCCCTCAGAAGATTTTAGGTGTGAAGGACTAAGATTTTGGGGATGCCCTTCTGCCTTGGAATTTTCTCCTTGAGACCAGTCATGTCCTGCAGTATTGGGTAGCTCTGTTGCCTCTGCATCTAGGAGGATATTAAATGGTCCCACTTGCTTATTTATCTCTGCAGGTACAATACTGTACCCCACTATCTCGTGCTAGAGAAGTGACCAAGAGAATTGCAAGTCGGGTAGCAAAAAGGCAAATAGGGAGGTTGGCCAAGACAAGAAGAATGAACAGGAGATCACAGGGGTAAAGGTCAGGAGGAGGATGCCTGACTACACCAAAGTGAAATAGGAATATTGGTAGAAGTGCTTTTCCGGTCCTGGTTACTCAATAACTCAGACTCTGGTCAGGTCACCACAGATTTTGAGACCTCTGTGTTTGTGGGAGCAGAACTAGGCCAAATAGATCTCTGCAAAAGGTCATTTTTAGGAAAATGGAAGTTTTGTCCACTGAAATGGACAAAACTCTAAGCTAAGCAACTAAGCAGTGTTTAAAAAGAAGTAAATAAAGGAACAGTTACATCCTGTTGAATGATGAATGGAGAAGGTGGGAACTCTGAAGTTTTCTTTTCATCTGATTCCTGCCATTTTCATTTTTTATGTTCACATCCTCTGCAAAACTTCCCATAGACTGAAATTTCTGCATTGAAATCTTCCATGCAAGTTCTTGCACATCCCATATATTGGCTCTAACCCTTAAGAATCTTTTCATAGTTCTCTCCTTTGGAGATTGGATTAGGCTTTCTTGCTGTGGTGCCTCCTCACTAGACTGCAGCCTGCCCATCCAATAGAGATAAGTTACAGAAATCTGGGTTTGGGATTGCCAAGGTGCACATCTTCTCTTCCCTCAGCTGAGAACTGTGACCTTTCAGAATGGTGAGACCTGATCCTTCTAAAGTAAAGATAGAGAGGAAATTGGTTTCAGGCTGTTCTGGACTATGATCAGAGCAATAAGGGACTTGAGCAAAAATATTTTTCCACTTTGCAGCTCTGAATTTTTCTTGCAGCTCTGAATTTTTCTTTTCTTAATTTTTCTTTTAGTCATGCCCTGCAACTTGTGATTATTTGAATCTTTTGGATCTTGTCAATCATTAATAAGATCAAAAGCATTTACCTTTGTAAGAGAATCAGTTTCCTGCTTCTAAAAGGAAGAGGACAGCTATCTGTCTTCTAGTACCTCCTGGCACCCTTCTCCCTGCTCCTCTTCCCCAGGCATCCCTTGTGCTCATCTTCTAGCATTAGTTGTTACAGGACTCCTGAGTGTTTCCTCTCCATTTGTAGGCCTCTCAGGTGGGTGCAACATCAGTGATTCACTACATGGTGCGCCTGGTGCTGCTCACCCTCTGTGGATGGGTGCTCTGCTGGACTCTGGTCAACCTCTTCCGCAGCCATTCTGTTCTCAACCTTCTCTTCCTGGGCTACCCGTGAGTGACACCACCTTTTACCTTCTGGGCAGGGGGAGCACAGCTGCTTGGGGGTGCCATGAGCCACCATGGGAAGCAGAGCTGTTGGCTGTAATGTCTCCTCAATTTAGGATTAAAAGGGAAGCAGGAGTGGCTGGGGGATGGTGCGAGGAGGTGGCACTGAGCTGATGAAGTGAATTGCCTCAGTTGCTGTTTGTGAGGGGCCTTTATTGCCACTTGAACACTGAGACATTGGTATTGTTGGTTCTATGAATAGGATTCAAAGAAGCTTCTCTGCACAGGTATTGAAGCTGCAGCCTCTGGCCTTTTAGTGGGGAGAAGAGTTGGCTGTTAGCTTCTGGAGTGAGGGTTCCTAGGTGCTGTCTCTCTTGCCAGGGCCAGTATCTGTTGAGGAAGTGCCCCCTGCTCCCTGTTGGGATGGCTGCTATTTCAGCCATTGTTTTCTTTCTTTCACGGCAGGTTTGGTGTCTACGTCCCTCTATGCTGCTTCCACCAGGACAGCAGAGCACAGCCTCTACCTGCAGACTGTGGTTACTTGGTACAGGACCAGGTGGCGGATGATGGGGCTTCAGCTGTCAGCAGCCTGGTCAAAGACTTCTTCTCGCTTCTGTGGGAATCTCTGAGAGAACAGTTCAATAATCCTACGTCTATCCCTACCCACAGCTGCCCCCTTTCCCCAGATCTCATCCGCAATGAGGTGGAGTGCCTAAAAGCAGACTTCAATCGCAGGATCAAGGAAGTTCTCTTCAACTCTCTCTTCAGTGCCTACTACGTGGCATTCCTGCCACTGTGCTTTGTGAAGGTAGCTGTTGTCTGGCTCTCTCTGTGCCCCTGCCCGCCGTCTCCTTCTGAATGTTGTGTGAACTGCTGCCAGGCCAGATTCCTGGTTAATTCCCCTTTTCTCTGTCTCCCCTTTGGCAGCCCGGATAGCGGAGCATGGCTGCATCCGGAGTGCACTAGTACTGCTCCTGGTTGGCAGATAGGTATTGCCATAAATGTGATGCACCTCTAGTCCCTTCACCCCACTTACTAACTCCCCCTCTCCCACCGCTCTCTGTCCTAGGCAGATGGATAGCTGTGTTCTTCCTAGAAAAGAGAACCTGTTGTTACCTGTCTCAGATCCAACATCGTGGCTTTTGAGTGCTTGGATCAGAGGCTTTGGTCAGCCTGTTTGAGCCAACTAGGATGCTTGGCAAACTAAATCCAAGCACCTCTTGTCAGTGTGGGGGTTGTATTTTTTCATCTGTCATTTTTCTAACTTGAACAAGCTCCAGTTGGTGCAGAGAAATGGGCAGGGCTCCACAAGCCATGTAGCAGTCTTGGTGCAGTCTTGGTGCTCCTGGGGCAGTTCTGTGACAAGCAAACTGCCTTGCTACTTGCTGCTGGAGGAGGAGATGCACCAGCTGCAGCATCATTCCCTGCCCGTTCTCCTTCAGCTCAAGAGAAGGGAGTCTTGAGTGTCTCGTAAGCTGTAACCCTCCGAAATCACCGGTCCAAAAGCGCATGCCTGTAATGTGTGGTGTGGGTCTGCTGGATGCACATGCAGTATGTCCCTTGTCATTCCTCTTCCTATTTTGTGACTGTGGTGCCAAGTTCTTGTCTGATCTCTTTGCAGAGCACCCAGTACTACGACATGCGCTGGTCCTGCGAGCACCTCATCATGGTGTGGATCAATGCCTTTGTCATGCTCACCACGCAGCTGCTGCCTCCCAAGTACTGTGACCTGCTCCACAGGTCAGCTGCCCACCTCGGCAAGTGGCAGAAACTAGAACATGGCTCCTACAGCAATGCTCCACAGCACATGTGAGTGTGGGGATGGGCAAGACTTGGCATGCCTAGCAAGGGGCTGAGATGTTTGAATAGATGAGCAAATACCAGCAGTGCTTATCTACTGAGGATGTGTCTCCACTCCCCATGCAACTCTACCAGCCTTGTTCACTGAAGAAGAGAAATGTCTGCTCTAGAGAGCTGTCTGAGTTCCTCCACTCACTGCTGGTTCCTTCCCATAGAGAAATGCTGAGATTCTTGGCCAGTGGAAAGTATCTTGAGCGGAGGCAGGGGGTGGCCCCCTCCGCTGCAGTGGACAAGCTTCTTGCACTGGGAGCCATTTGTTCATATTACTCAGAGTCCATTGGATGGGCTTGTGATCACCCCTCAGTGCCTTTCCAGTGGGAGCTAGGATATGTCTTTGTGGCAGAGGCTTTGGTATTTTTCCAGATGCAGTCCACTCCCATGAACCCTTGTTCAGGGGGTTGGGAGCACAGATGCTAATGCTCCGGCATTGTTTCCCCACAGCTGGTCAGAAAACACAATATGGCCACAGGGAGTTCTGGTGCGACGGAGCCGGTGCCTGTATAAAGCAGTTGGGCCTTACAATGTAGCAGTGCCTTCAGACGTGTCCCATGCCCGCTTTTATGCAAGTATCTCTTCATTTACTGGGTGCCTTACGACTCTGGGAGGGAGGAGAGGCTCAAACCCAGCTGTAGCAGAGCAGACTGTGCAGGACAGAGTTCAGTGCTACATGACAGGCTGGTGCTGCTGAACAAAGTACCTGTTGGCAGCAGAGGGGCTTTCCCATTGCAGTAATACAGTGACCTCTGGGCAAGATGGAAACCAAGGCTGCCTTGTCAGTGCTTCCTCACTGAGGTGATGCAGCTCTCCCATCAGGCAGTGACATTCTCCCAAGAGGGTTCTAATTAACATCTTTCAGGGAAATGGGAACGTATGTCAACAGGCCAATAGGTTTATTTCACCTGCTTCTCCTTCTCACACAAAATGCCACTTCTACATGCCTTGTTTCTTACTGTTTTCCTAAATAGCAGCTAGGGGTGGCTGGAGTACAAGCACTACTTCTGCCCTGCAGTGGTCCCTGACAGCATTATGTCCATATTCTTCCTCACTTCAACCCTGCAACAAGTGACAGAAATCTTTCCTTCTTAACTGTTTCCCTACAGTTCCTTTTTCACCGTCCATTACGGCTGCTCAACCTGCTGATTCTCATCGAAGGCAGTGTGGTCTGCTACCAGCTCTACTCACTGCTGCGCTCAGAGAAGTGGAACCACACCCTCTCCATGGCCCTCATCCTTTTCTGCAATTATTATGTCTTATTTAAGCTCCTCCGGGACCGGATAGTATTAGGCAGGGCATACTCCTACCCACTTAACAATTATGGACTCAAGGCACACTAGGCCGGCCAGACATGTACCCTTCTCTTCCTCTTCCCACAGGGCAGGGAGGGAACCTCAGAAAAAAAATATTTTCGTACAGTTCTATTTTTTTCTTGCGACGTTTATAAATATTTAAAATATTTTATATTTTGTATACTATTGTTTTTGTGGGGCGGGAAGGGAACCAGTGGCAATTAAATGTCGCTTTATAAACAAGGTGTTATTTTATATATATATTAAAAAAAAATCCATGTGTATATACCATATATCTATACCCATACATATATCTATGTGAAGCAACAGGATTGTGTGTGTGGTCACTGTGTCTGCTTTGCTCACAGAACTGCTGTTAATTAGGAACTGGTCTGCTGCAGAACTAACAGGGGAAAAAACAAAACACAGGGGCCTTTCACCAGGATGAGTAAAGTTTATTTTAGTGACCTCAGTACCAGGAAAATCTTGCACTGGAAATGTGCATTGATGAGATGTTCAGGCAAAGGGAGGAAGAGAGGCTGAGTTACTGTTAGTCAGTAAAAACTCAGTTCTTTCTTCTTCCCAGTGTTAGGAGGATGCAGATATTTTTTAAAAATAACTATCTGCTTTAGCCTCTTTCCTCCTAGCAACCTGAGCTCCTTCACCATGCCCAGAGAATGAACTAAATATTGAAATTGTAATTTTAGGGTCGTGTAGCATTTAGGAAGGGATTTGAAATAAATAGCTTTATCTAGCAAGGTGGTCATTGAATATTTTAGACATTCATCTCTAATTCTTTGAGTAATACCATTGAATTAGGAAATATTCAGCTATCTCCTTCAAGTAGTAATGTTCCTAGCTGAAATTTATTCTTGTGAAACACTTACCAACTCCCTGATTGCTAAGCAGTACATTTCAGCAGTTTCATTCTAATGTATGTTGGTAGTGTTAATAACTTACCATTAATAATAGAGGAAATACTTTGCTTTGAAACTGTTTTTCATAAAGCTGAGCTATACTAGACTCGAGTGAAAAAACAGTTGTGGCAGTATCCCATAGAGGAATTAAAAGATGAAAAGCAGTATCAACCATACAATTAACTGTGCATGCTGGTGACAGCTGATGGTAGGAGTTGATGCTTTAACTCAGGTAATTAAGCAGGGGACAGAAATGCAATGTTCTTGTCAATGATGCCATCTGACAACCTCAGCCATTAGTAAAGTGCTAGCTCTGGTTAAGGAGTATGTAGGTATGGGAAAAAAACCCCAAAACTGTATTGCGTTTGGGAGAAACTGCAACTATTTTCTGTTTATTCTTTCCTTCCAAGCTACTTAGGAATACAGTGACCTCTGCTGTCTGTAGGATAGCTGCTCCAGCAGCCTGATCACAAGTCCAGGATGCCCAATATGGTAGGCAACAGGAGATGCCTCTGAGCATTAACCCCAAAATGAACACAAATGCTTAGGTTTAGTTACTCCTAAACCCTTTTCTTTCATGTGGCCCTAATGTTGTTGGCAGGACAAAGGTATTAGGGAATTTACACTCTGGAGCCTTTCAATAAAACAACACTGTGGCTTACAGCCCTGTCATGCTTTATGTAGTAATCCATGTCTGCCTTGATTACTTTAGGAAGCACTTTAAAGATAAGAGAAGGTTGGCTTCTTATGTAGAGCAGGCTCTTTGCTGCATATGGCTTTATGCAACACCTTTATTGCACCCAGCTTCAATTTTTGCAGTACAAATTTCACTTTTTTCTAATAGCTGGCTCAGCACCCCATAAACAGTATTTCACAGCATTATCCAGTAGTTTCTTCCATTTGGACACCTAGATAGGCTCATATATAAGCAACCAGGAGGAGAAAAGAGGCTCTCCAAGGTTTAGCTTGGGAAATGGAGATGTGCAAAAGAAAGCCAGAACCCTGCACCTGGTCTTTGGGTTGGAGTTAATGAGGGTTCATAGTCTGGCTTTTCCTCCCCTTGCATGCCAGGCTAAAGGTAGGCAGAACTCTGGGTCAATGAACCCATCCAGACTGCAGCTGTTGGGCTGACCTTGCACTGTTGGCAGCAGGAGGAACAATAGCACAGCAACACTTGCATAACGACAGGTTTTATAGTTTGTTCCCTGTGACTAAATACAGGGCCAAAACAAACACTGCCTAAGTGCAGGTGTGTTAAGATCCTCCTCATTCCAAGGGAGCTGGGCATTATTTGCTGCCTTTCCCCTTCAGAAACAGTACCTTTGTTCTATCCTGGAGGAGGAGGAGTTCCATGAGAAGGTTAAGGTCTAGAGATTTTACCTTTCCACTTGCAGTACTATGAACTGCCTGCATGCAGTCCTGTAGATGCAACTGTCTTCCACCCACACACAGGACCCCTCCATGGGAAGAAATCGTAGAAGATAGTTGCAGCTTCCCCTGTTGGCAAAAACCCAACTAGCTAGCACAGTTTGTCTCCCTAGTATAAACTGGACCATCCACCAAGCAGAAATTACACCTGCTCAACATCAGTGCCTGATTAGATCAGTGGTTTGTCCCCATTCCTCAAATGGGCCTGCTACTGAGCCTTATTCAGATGAACATTGAAAACAAGTTCACTCTTACACTTGGTCAGGTCACACTAGGAAAAAACAAAGACTTTTTTCCTATCTTGGTTACTCCATCATGCGAGGATGTCATAATAAATGGAAGGTTTTTTGGTCTGGTCACGGAACTGCTCCAGCTTTAGGCCAATCCTCAGAAGAACAGCTTCATCCCACCATTTTGCCATGACCTGGGAGAAGATGAGAGGCAGAAAAAGAAGGATGAATTAAAAAAAAGTAGCATCATCACATATAGATAGCCTTGAAAGACTTGGAAACAGTTTTCCCCTCCCCCCCAACATCCCCAAAGACACATTTTCCCCCAGGAAGAATGCATCACTGTATTTAGGATAAAGGCAGCTGTGTGACTTCCAGTTGCAAGACATAGACCTTTCCTTTGCATGAGACCCGTTTCAAGAAGAAAGGATTTTAAAGAAGTTACAGAAGTGAGAAATAAGAGAGGAAAGCAGTGACCAATACTGGTATTGATGCAAGTAGACAGGGAGACAAATCTTTCTCAAAGATACCTGAAGAGACCATTTGCTGTTTAGGAGTAAGGCAAATCACCCTGAAGTTAAAGCTTTTCTTTCCAGTACCTGCTAGCTCCTCAAGTGAGGTGTGTGGAACAACAGGGACCTGGTTATAGTGCTTCAGGACAAAGCCAGCTGGGGATTTTGTGATCCAGCATTCACAATGAACAAATACTCACCTGGAGGCTAATAGGAAGCCCAGCAGTAGAATATCCAATGGGGACCACAAGGCCTGGAATCCCAGTGAAGTTACCAAGCTGCATGAACCTAGGGGAAAAAAGCTGTCATAACTATTCCCGCCTTGGGACAGCAGCAAATTCATCCTTTTTTGGGAGAGGCAGCTATGATTAATCTCTCCCACCTTACAGCCTAAGTTTCTTTTCCAGCTGTTCCCAAACTTCTGTTTCTGTAGTGTGAATAGCACCTTCCTTACCTCATGGACCGGACTGTGAAGGACATATCGCTGCTCCCAGTCAAGAGGTCAGACTCATAAATTCTTGGGGCAGTGGAAGGAACAGCTGTGGAGGAATCACAAAATGACTGAACTCGAAAGGGACCTCAGGAAGTCATCTTGTTTAACCTTCTGGCTCAGGAATGGCCAGCTAGTACAGGGTGCCTGGGGCCATGTCCGGATAGCTTTTGAACATTCCCAGAGATGAAGATTCCATGGGCTCTTTGGGCAACCTGATGCAGTGCCGTGGATACAACCATTAAGTCTAAAAATACACAGCAGTCTTTCTAATCAGGCTGCATTATCCTCTAAAGGTGTGAGGCACAGCAAAGTGTTTGCATGAAAACTCACACTCTTAAAATGGAGGAGGGAAAGTTAATGAGGTGCCTGTTCTTAAAAGACACCACATAGCTGTTGAGGACTGGCTCTTTAGCCAAGAGTGCCAGTACCTGGTGTAAGGATACAGTTCACAGAGGTGAAGATCTCTTGCAAAAATCTCATGCTCCGAGTTCTCTGTCGATTTGCCTGCAAGCAGAGAGAACACTGTCTCACTTGGCCCTCTTGGCTCACAAAATTAATGTTTGATGTTAGCAGACTCTGCCCATCAGTGTCTCTGCTGTTGCAAAAGAAGATGCTATTCCTGCAATTTGGAATCAAGATACAGGACAGGTGGAATGTCCTCTCTGGTGCCCCACCATTCAGCATGCTTTCACAGCAGAGGGCAGCTAGAGCTGGGTGACATCTTCCCATGGGTATGGGGAGGCTAAGAGAAGCCCCTACCCCACTTTTACAGGTTCACTAGGTGCCTCCCTTCAGCCTTCATCCCAGTATGTTCCTTACCTTAATATAATCCAGAGCTGTGAATTGGGAACCTAAGGCCAGGCTAGCCCGAGTTTCCAAATTCTGAAATAAAAAACACTGATTAAGGCTCTGCTAGCAGGAAACTGAACTGTGACAGCCCAGGTGTTCTCTTCCAGGTCTTCTCTTCTGTATCAGCAGTCGTCCAACAGGTAGTTTGTCATAGAAGAAGCAGGGGTACCTCAGGTTTCTCACAGACATGACATTTGTTGTGTATCAGCCAGGACAAGTAGTCACTGCTCCAAGCTGCTGCTACTTACCATTTCATGGAAATGTTTATTGAAGTCAGGTTGTAGGAAATCCCTCATCTCACTGAGAATGCAGATCACATGTGCCACTCGTGCTTCCTCCATCTCTGGAAGAGAGACTTCAACCACGCTGGCTCCCAAACTCTGCAGATGCTTCACGGCTGTGTATAGGACAGGTAAAGCACAGACAGCATCCCTGAGTTCACCAGACTTCACAGAAAGGCTGCAAATGCCCAACCCCTGCAGAGTGAGAGATCCCACAGGCCATTGCAGAGCAAGCATCTTCAGTGCACCACATAGCATGCACTGCTACAGCTGCTTCTCCCAGGGAAATGCTTTCAACCTAACTACATCTCAG
The DNA here is from genome assembly GCA_013397935.1 of Dasyornis broadbenti. NCBI lineage: Eukaryota > Metazoa > Chordata > Aves > Passeriformes > Dasyornithidae > Dasyornis > Dasyornis broadbenti. The sequence continues at coordinate 139,223 of VZRN01002535.1, read as the reverse complement.
TATTCCAACAGGACAGGGGCTTGCAGACAGGTTCTTAACTTACCTGCTATATTTCAGGCAAATTCACCTTGTCCCTCTAGCCTCACAGTTAAGCCAAGGAGTAAAATGTGTACTGACAACGTTTCCCTGAGCGCTTCACATGACCATGTTCTATCAGCATGAAACAATTATTTAGAATCATGAGATTCCCATGCAAAGTCTCTTCTGAAGCATAATGGTAGAGGAAGCAGGGAATACTCAAGAGACCAGGTCAACATTACAGGGTCACTAAATCCTGATGGACTTTAACAAGGCTGAACACCAAAACTTTGGGAAAAGTGAATCTTTTGCAGTCTGAAAAGAATCTTCTGTGACCCCAACTTTTTCATAAATACCCAATCCATCTCTAAGAAAACTCTATACATGTAGAAGTGTGTCTGTGGAAATAAGGAGGGGGAAGAAAATCCAGGCAAAGCCTGAATACTGTGAACTATCTCAGCTCCAATGCACAGGAGACCGACTACTATACTAGGCATTATAGAGACTCTCTCCCCCACCCCCAAGTACCAGGGTGAATTTTGTTTAGTCTAACAAGTCTTTTTCTTTAGGCTTGTCAAAGCCACCCTAAAGGCACCATTTGGCTGATTTCAAGGAAATACCAGAGGACTGGATATGTCACAAAGACCTAGCACTGCATTACTACTGAGCATTATGTTGTGAAACAAGGCCCTCCCTTGAAAGTCTTTTACCATTAAAGTTTGCAGAGTAAGTATTACCAAACACAGATCTGTCTTTATACACACAGAGGCTGAGCACACTGGACTTCATTCTTCCATTGTAATCTGACAAGCCTACAACTGCTGAGCTTTTTAACCCTCAGCAGTCAGGGGGGCTTCCCTAATACAAAGCTACTGCTGTTTATCCAGCCAGACCCCCTTAAGCAACTGCCTGTAAGAACTTCAGGCAAGATCTATTTAATGCATACATAAGAGAAGCACCAAGTGACACCATAACATCAGGCACAATAAGGGACTCACAGACTTTTCCTCTTTACCTTTCTCACAGGCAGACAGGACTTCAGCATCACATGCCTAAAGAATAAGAGGAAAGAACTGAGTAGGCTTCAGTAACTGCTCTCCTCTTCTTGGTGAGCACCCACGAGGACCTCAGTCCTCATGGTGCTTTCATAGTTCCTGTCCCTAATAGCAGTGAAACGCAGTCCTACAGAACTGCCTTAGGTCACATGCTGCAAGAAAACAGCTTGCAGGTAACTCCCCTAAGGAAAAGGAAAGGTCATCTTTTCCAGAGGAGAGGATATTCCTCCTCTGCACTGTGGCAGAGCCAGCAAGAGGCTTTTTTACCTCCAGGAAGAAATCCTGAGCACATTTGTGGGGTTGCATTACAGTTGCCAAGCAGTATTAGCTTGCAAGCCCAATTTCTATATTGGAATGATGAAATACCACTCAGCAGCTACAGCACTGTCACCAAGTGGATACACTCCTTTTCCTCATTTGATTTTAAACTAACTGCCTTTTGTAATCAGCTCAGAAGCATTGCTTCCAATAGAATCAGCAGTGGTCATTACTTTTCCTCATGCCTCCAACAGACTCTTACTCAAAAGGCTGCCTTTAGAAAAAAATATCTCCCTGTTGATGTTTTCACACAGGCTGTATTATCTTTCAACTACAGGACTAAATATGAGAAGCTCTAATGATGACAGGCAAGAACAATGAATGTTCTGGACTCCTTTAAAATCATATTTTGCAAAGCAGCAGAAAGATAGAAATAATCTAGGCACCTTAAAAAATGTCCAGTCCACTCCCAGTTTTAAGCCTTTTAGGTCAGGAGCACACATATCAGACAGGGTTGCTTTGGGCTGTTTTAGTCCTGCAGGAAACAAAGAAGAGTTCCTCCTTTTATTCTAGGATCCCTCTAGGAAGACAGAGCATCTGGGCTCAGGGAGGGAGAGGGCTCACCTACCATATGGGTAAAGCGGATCTGGCTCAGCAAGGATATTGTAAACAATGGCTGCATCTGCCACTGATGTACAGATGGGGCCTGTAAAAGAGATCAGTTATAAAATAGTGACAAGATGTAAATAGTACCTTCCTCACGAAGTCTTTTCTAGGCAGAGATTGTCCCCCTGTAAGAACAGCACACAGAAAGATCCCTGACATGGAGCACATGTCCTCTTACCTACGCTGACTGTGGAGTACGAGAGAGGCAAGCTGCCGTGACAACTGATGCGCCCAAACGTACCTGGTGAACAAGAAATGGGACTTAGCTGGGTATCAGCAGTCACTGGGAAGAGCCACCTAGATGGCTCTGGTGTACCCAGGGTAAACAACAAACCCCTGCCAGTCACTTTTATATCTGCTGTTTCAGAGCCCAGTCTCTCATCCTTCAGTACCCTGTTCTGCTGACCACAATCTGTCTCATCAGCGAAACACATGCATTCAATGAATTAGTGAAATTGGTTTCCCCTCCAAGACATTATTTAGTTGAGGGGAAATATGTGCAGGGACATTTTGGAATATTTGTATTTAAATATCCAAAAGCAGCATTTATGGTATGAAGGGCAGAGAGCCAGGAGCAGAATTATCAATAGCAGGAGACAGCACCCCATGGGAGGTCTCACCCACTTCACCAGTGAGACTTCATGCCTAACACCAGTTGTCTTCTGCAAGTACTCATATCACCTTTCTGACCAGTTACATTTTGTCATCATCATTATCTTCCTCAGATGAATCAAGATTTGTTGAGTTGACCATATGTGAAGGATGGAAAGAGAGTAATGGCTGAGTGTCTGGTTTCAGATTAAAGGTAGAAAGGAAAGGGCAGAAAGGAAAAGCAGCATGCCTATTTTGTTTAGCATTTGAACTAAGTAAGTTAGGTTTTTTGAACATCTGTTCAACAGATGGTGGAGAATATTTCCATGCTGCCAGTCTAACCCTCATGACTCTCAGGTTGTTACATTTCAGAGTTTCTCTGGTCAAATTTTACTTCACAGGAATTGAAAAGTGCCTGTCTTGTTTATGCCATTCTATCTGAAACAGCAAACAAGACAAACACACACCCCTCCATGATTAAAGGGCTCTACCTTTCAGCCCCACCACACCACAGAACGAAGAAGGAATCCTCACAGAGCCTCCTCCATCTGTGCCAATAGCCACGGGGCAGAGACCTACAAAAAACCCACACATTGGCCTGTGATCAGAGACACATCATGTTGCCCTGTCCATTTTACCAGCAGCTGTATCCAAGACAGCACACAGAGCTCTCTGTTTAGATAGAAGTTCCCTCAAGCTTCTATGCCCCCCCATAAAAACTAAATGCCTGAGGTACTTTGGCTCAGGACCTTCCTCCCACCACCTCCATTTAGGACCACCTACCTGCTGCTACAGCTGCTGCTGACCCGCTGGAGCTCCCACCTGTGAAGTGGTTAGGCTTGTAGGGATTCCTAGGGATCTTGTGGTACCTGAAGCAGACAAAGATTGTTTGATCTTTTCTTAGGAAGGACTGTGTGCACTACAAGGTAGGAAAAGATCCAGAAACACAGCTCAGGGATTCTGATGTCTTGGTAAGGAGACACCATTTAATCTCAGAAAGTGCCATGTCCCTAGAAAACAGGATGAAAAAAAGACTTCTGCCTCAGAGTCCAATCTCTTGTGAGCATAAGCAGCCTATCCAAAAGACACAGGACCAGAGCTGTTTCAGCTCTTCTGTTTGCAATGGCACCATGCCATTACTGCCTGCCACAGTGCATTATCCAATTCCAAAAGGTGGAGCAGTTGGTGGCCAGCAATCCTTAACAGACAAGCAAGTCAGCTCTGCCCTTCATCCCCAAGCAGCAGCTCCCCAAGTCTCCAGCCTGACCACAGCCCCCAGCCAGCAGAGCCCTGCCAAGCTGCTGGGTATCCAGCCGAACTCACATGATGAGGAAATGCTGGCACGCTGTTGCAGCCGAGGGGGAGCCCTAGTTCCACCCAGCTGCACATGCACCAAGTGTGGCTCTACACAAGGCTTATCAAGGCCATGAGCACCACCGCTCTGGAACTGAGTTCTCAGCTTGGCTATAGCTGGAGAATTCACCTTAGTACAGCAAATTCAGTGAACTTGTTTTAGCTAGGAAATAAAACCACTGTGTTCTCCTGAGATGACTGTACCTTTTTCTCACTGTTCTAGGCCTTCAGCCATCACTGAGGCTGAGCATTACATGACTATTTGTTTTCTGTCACAGCTTTTGTCTACCGCTTATCCTATAAACATTCACACCACCAGGCCTGTAAGGCCTGACAAACCAAATTCCTTAGTCAGCAGACAACACTTGGAGTCTCTCCTTCCTTTGGTTTCACGAGCCTTCAGGCTTCCACAACTACTCTGACCCTCAAATCTACAATGCTGGGGTTTCATACCCCCAGGGTTTTCTCATGCTTCCATAATTTTTTTTTCCTCACATGCTTGCCTTTATTTTTGTACCTTTCCTTGTGAGTTCTGGATAGTCATAGGTATTTCTAGACTGGGGGAAGAGAGAGGAAAGGGATTTTTACCTGTTAGGGTTACATCCAGTTGTTCCAGTTCCTAGTTCATGCATATTTGAGACCCCAATAATGATAGCCCCAGCCTCTCGCAGCTTCCTGGCCACAGTAGCATCTTCTGTTTCTGGCTCTGTCCCAAGATACACTGTTCCCACTCGGTGATAGTAAGGTACCTTAGCAAGAAGACACCTAATTATTCATTCTAAAACCCTGGCAAGGTGCACACGCACACTTCAACATCACAACAGATCCCAGACATTAGAACCCATGGAGGTACGTAAGGGCTAAGAAACACCACTCTTCAACTTGTCCTGTGTTGGTCTCTGTTAGGAAGGACACTTAACCCTTCAATATTTGGTCCTTCTCCCATGCAGAGCAATCCTTTCCACACCATGATACAGAAAAGCAGAAACATGTAGATGGTCACAAAGTCTGCCTCCCATAAACAATGAGATTATTTAGCCCAGAGGCTGGAGGACAATCACCCTGGCCCCACAGCACACAGCTCTGTGTTCCATCTTTCTATGGACAGAGCTACAGCATTTCAGATCTGCATGCTTTGAAGCCAGGCACTAAGATTAGTAAAATGCCAAAATAACAGACTTATTTTCAGGGGATGCTGAGAACTCTTTACTTTGAGGCAGCAATAGAAGAATTTGTACATAAACAGGACTCCCACCCTAGGGGTAGGTCTCTGCAGAGCCTACAACAGCCTGATGGCACTGCCAGGAATATTTACTGGTAGCTGTTGTTAGGCCACAGGTAAAAATACTTGTCAGTAGGGATTTTCAAAGTAACTTGCATATTTCTGACACATATTTTAATGTAAGGAGAGAGGGATGCTTTGCCAGCAGAGCAGAGTCAGTGCCTGAGAAACACAGACAGTTACATCCACTGTACAGATGCTTTTATACACTCTCATTTCATCATAAGAGACTGTTTCCCACACCCACCCTCTACTCCCCGTGGATTAAAGAGATCATTACAAGATATGGAACACATCTGCTGTATGGAAGATCTGTCTTCATGTTGCAAAACTTGTTAATCCTACTTACTGCAAACCCACATACTACCCCTCATTACAAACATATTCTCATGCTTCTGCTGAGGAATCGGTCTTAAAACCTTGTCGCAGTGAGTTGTCCAGGTTAACCACCTGCAGCATGAACTGGCAGCTAGACAAGGAAACTCACCACTTGGAACTCTTCTTTCAGACACACTGGGATGCCATCCAGACAAGATAGGGTACATTTATTCCTGTAACGAGTAGTGGAGGCCTCAGCCATCTGCACAGAGAAAAAAAAAATCATAAAGCATATGTTATATATATTTAACTGAGCTGAAGGTCATCACCAGTATCAGAATGGATATCAAAAATGGCTTTCTTGGCCAGCCTATCAAAGTTTCCTTCTTCTTCCACCATATGCTGGCGGGAAACTACTACTTGGAACCATCTATGCTAATAGATGCCACATAAGCACAGAAGTCTTGTTATAAACAGTCATCCAGCAGGAAACAGATTGCTTTAATGCTACCTTTCTTTGCAGGAAGGAAAGCAAACTTGTTTGTAGTCCTCCAGACACAGAGCAAGGAAAAATGTTCTTGTTTTTCTGTGCAATATATCAGCAGAAGAGGCTCTGCCCCTTCTAATGGATGCTACTGCTCTTGGGGTGGCAGAGGGTCCTTTCCCACCAGAGGCAGACATTACCAGCATTATTTGCTCCTGGTCCCATTGCACGATGGCTCTGAGTGGGGGTGTAGATTTGTCGCAGTCCTCCAACATGGCAATGATGTTTTTGGCTACCTGGGATGGCGTCAGCTTTCCACTCCTACAAGACAGAAGTTGGGAGTCTGTTACAAGACCTTCCTTCACCTCATCCACACAGAGTTTGTTTCCCATGCCGCAAGATAGTGGCTGTCACAGCTTCAAGCAAGAATTAGGTAAGAATCTCTGTGTGGTGATGATTTGAACACAGGTGACACCATCAAGACAGGAGATTCTTTTCCTTAAGGGGAGAATTTGCCTACACAGAATGCTCCTTAGAGTCGGGTCAAAAGCTAGGAGAGTTATCCAGATATACCCGAACCACCAGACAAATAAACAGGAACAAACAGATGACAGCTTTACTGAGAGTCCTCAAGCTCCTGAAAGCTTGGAAGTTATGAAACTCCTACTATCATGAGCTAAGATTAGGAGGCCAGACCCCTTTATACAGGCCTCTCATTACAGAGAAGGGGCTCCCAGCAGTAGTGTCATAAGCCACCTTCAATAAACCTTCCCTCCCTCCTGGCAAAGGCTGTGTTACACCACAAACACACCACATCTCTGGCTGATACAAAAGCGTGGCGGCCAAGATTCACCTGTAACACCAGACTGCAGTATCAGCCCTTTGCTTCGAGGCCACAGCCTGCAGGCAGAGGTAGCCCTTGAGGAACAAGTGCAAGGAGTGCCAGAATATTTATCTGAGGCCTCCACACCTGGTACATGTCCCAAAGGCATCTAGGATCCAGGCAGCCAACACCTTATGGAACCCCATCTTTCCAAGATGGACACCTTTACTGAGTAAAAGCAGGTGTCATGCTCAGAGAAGCACAAGGAGCTGGGGAACCAAGGGATTCACATGAGACAGACAGTATGCACAACTTGCATAATCCAGATCAACCTCCATCTACTTCTCACTTGTGTCTGAGCAAACAAGATATGTAGAAATCTTTCTCAGAAAAGACTGACAATAAGCCAAAAAGAAAATGGCATTTAAATATTTTTGCAGGGCTCGTAAAGCTGTGCCAGCTCTCCCAGCTGACTTTCCTTCATTATTCTACTAAAGGGAAAGAACAGTAGAAGCAATGATAAACAGTGGCACCTCAAAGACAATGCTAAGAAAGAGATGCCTGAGAGCCTGTGGAAGTGTAGCAGCCCACAGCAGGGGAACATGTGGGACAGGTTGTTTCCAGACCATAATTTCACGTACCGGTAGCATTCCAGATAGTCTTTGATCCCTTTGAAGCTAAACCCGTTCCTAGCAGAATCAGACCTGCAAAAAAAAGGATTGAAGGGGCAACTGTGAGCCACCAAAGCCAGCTTTGTTTAGACCTGCAGACTTCAGCATCACTGTCCAACACAGGTTTGGGCATCACTCACTCACAGCAAACCATGCGGATTGCCAGCCCATGCACTGCAGTTCACACTCTGTCAGACTCCTTGCACACAAGGCAGGCAACAGGTACACTGTGAATGCCACAGAAATACAGGATCAATCTTGCTAGTATGTTTCAGTTTCTTCACATTCTTTCAGAAATACAGCAGTCATTAAACTGTACAAAATGTATTCCAGGTTTACATTGCTACTCAAACTCACCACTGCAACATTATAGCCTAGCTGGAATACACTCATGAACCTACTCCCAGGACCTCTGTCACAAGTTTGATCCAGAGACAACCAGCAGCACATCTGGTGTGTGGTGCAGGAGTGGGAAAAGGCACCATGCAGCACACACAAGGTACACATCAGCAAACTGCTTCAACACCAAGTCAATGGCTCTAGCACATAAGCAACACACCATTTCTCATCACCAACAAAATTGTGCATAATTTTCTTCAAAAACCGTGGTCCTTCTCTCCTCCAAGCAAACTTGAGATTCCCTGCAGGCTGGGAAGAGCACTCCTCCAAATTCACTTAAAGGGATCTATGCACTGACTAGCCAAACACTAAGAGTATCTGCTCTAATAGTGCAACCAGAGCCCTGGAAAGGGCAGAATTTGGTCTCTCCCTAATAGGCAGACTCCCTTAAGATTTTCCGTTTCACATTGCTTGTAATTACTGGTGATTTATAGGTTACAAAAGGCGAGATGACTGACAGCACTATTTGTTTTGTGAAGCGGCTGGGCATGAAAACAAGAATTCAATCTAAATTGCTGACAATGACAGCTTCCCACTAATGTAACAGTGCCAGCAAGTGTGTTTTTCCACTTCTCTGTTACACATCACATACTGACCTTGCATCTGTCAACTGCTTGATAACATCTGAAGTGCTTTTAGCCTCAGACTCGTCTTCCGTAACCCCCGCAGCAACCTCTGGGATAAACGTGGGATCTTCATGAATGTCAAGGGAACGCATAAGCAAGAAGTTGTTCATCCTGAATGAGAGAGAGTCACTGCTGGAGTTTTCAACCTCAACCATGACTAATTTTTCAGACTGTTCAGAAGGAACCTTACCCAAGAACATTTTGTCTCAGCAGTCTGCTTTCACAGCAGGGAGCTGCAACAGTTACAAGCTAATCTCTCTCATATCTTTCCTAAAGGCAGCATCAAATCTATTCAGCTTGCTTAACAAAGCCTCCTACCTCCTGACATAAGGCCAGCTAGCCTCTGTAAACCCAAGTTGGGAAAGAAATGTTGAAAGTTTTCGATTCACTTTAATTAGACTTCTCATACACAGACCAAACAATACAGGAATGGAGAGGAAAATAAAAGGGGAAAGTAGCATAAGCCATACATTCAACCACTAATCCTGTTAAAACAAGCACTTTTTCTGACTTTTCCATTACCTGCTTCAACATTGTTTGCAATCAAATACAACAGGGATTGCAGCATAAATCCATAGCTTGGACCGCATAAAGCAAGGAACTCAAGACTCTGTCGCATTTATCCAGGAATGATCTGCTGTATAACAGCAGTGACACTTGCCTGTGTTTGATTTGCTCAAACAACCCACATCCCTAGTAAAATTCAGGGCTAACACAGTTCTCAGTGTCCTGGGATCTGCACAGATGACCTTTCAAATGATGGGCAAACTATGTGAAAAAAGCATGAGCCTGGCATTCCTGAACTTTTTACGCAACCTATACTTGAAATCAGTTTCTGAATAAAAAAACATGGAATAGAAAAAGGAAAGGCTGACCTAAAATAGTGAACGTCATTAAAAAGAACAGATCGAAATCTCTGCTCTTTATGTCTGGCCTCACTCCCCCACTACTACTATTCTTTAACCCTATTAGTGATAAACACAGCATATTTGCACATCAGCTTTGAAAAAAAGATTGTCCTTTCACAAAAGAGCAAAGACAAAGAGACACAAAGACAAACAAAAGGCAAAAAGAAAAGCTGGTGAATACAGTTTCTATGCACCTGCACGTGTTTGAAAAAAAGGTTAATTTCTTCTCATACTGACTCAAATGACAGTAGTTAAAAGAATAATCTCGTAAACATCTATGAAATAATCTTGCTCACTCTCCAATCAAATTATGCAGCTTTCTCTTAAAAAAATGTAATTTCAAATAACCTATAAGCAGTGTGCAATGCAAGTAGCTTAAACAACAACAAAAAAAAGAAATAAAAGAAACTTAGAGTGGGAGAAAACTCCCCACTCTTACCTCATTAAGAATGGCAGTAAGCAGATCTGTCCAAAAGCCTAGGAAAAAAGCAAGCAAAAATGTTGGTTTGCAGCAACTTTGACCTGAACACCTTCTTCACTAGACAAGGAATGCTGAATATGTTCACAACTGCTGCAGGCTTGAAGCACCCTAGAGAACATGCAATGCTATGCAGTAAAGAAACAGCATAAACACTTGTATTTCACACCACAAAAATGGCCAGAAATGGCCCTCTACCGCTCATATTTATATAATTATAAACTTCTGCCTTTGCCTTTCCCTGACTCACAAAGAAAGACTGCATCTGCAGCTGCAACACTGTTAAGAAGTATCTATATAGGTCCCATCCATTATTTTCTTCATGTTCCACAGATTATGCAAACATTGGATAAGGCAGGAGCTTATTATTTTATTTAGCATACTATTAGGACTTTTCCTGTGTCTCAACCAGCTCCTGTAATAAAATGAGTCGAGTTGGAAAAGTGTGAGAGATTTAGAGACTCTGTAGTAGCAGACTGCTGAAAATACTCTTTCAATACCCTGGCACTCAGTGTAGCAGGATCAGCAGTCCCAAAGAGATCAGGCTTGCTCTAGCCTGTCTTAATAGCTCAACAATGGACTCAGAAACACGTTATGGGATGTACAAACACAGTACAAGTCTGAGGCAAGGCTCACACTGCTAGTCCCACAAAATGGTGTTACCTCACACATTGCATAAGAATTACAGCACCTTTTTGAAAACACATGGCTCCTAATCTACATCTAATCTAACACAGCACAATCCTGTAGGAGATTGAGAATCTCCCTTCCAAGAGAGTTGTCAGGAAAGAAAAGAAGCCCTTTGCCATGTACCAGAAGCAGTCACAAAACAAAGGATAACAAGGTATTCTGGTTGTTCCATTTTTACAGAAAGCCACTCCCCAGGTATTCTCACAAATAAACACAGCCCATCAAGCTTTCACTCCAGGCCCAGCCGGACACCAAGCTTTGTAACAGGTGACACGGCTGAAACGAAACTTCTGTACCTACCTTGATACTGGCTCAAAAAGAAAGGCCAAGCAAGAGCAGCAGCAACCAAACCCACCTGCTTTCAGCAGGAGCTGGTGCGGGTTGGGCAGTGCCCAGGGGATGCAGGCTTTCCTCTCCCCCTGCACCCTGACACCGAGCGCTCCCACTACCACAGCAGAGAACAGCCCGCATGCTCCCAAACACTCCAGAGCCCACCCGAGGGGAGCACCTGGGGCACAGCTGCCTTCAGTGCACTGCTGAAATCCCCCTCAGAGGGCTGAGGCACCAAGTCCTTTGACATCCAAGGAAAGCAAGTGGCAGCTGTATTTCGAGTTTGATGTCAGCTTTGGGCTCTCCACACCCAAAACCACACAGGACACCCTCGGCCAGAGGCCGGCGCTCTCAGTGCCCGCGCCACCACACCTGGGGGACCAAGCGAACCCGAGAGCACACAGAGAGCCACAACATCCCCGCCGAGCCCCGCTCCCTCCGAACCCCCTGCCCAGTTTTCCCCGAGCAGCTCCGGCTTTCACTGCCCTGTTTGCCGGCCCGCTCTCACCGTGTTGGCCACATGGACGAAGAGGCGCAGCCCGGCG